>CM052548.1:14032084-14047207 GCA_028533065.1 Trachops cirrhosus | reverse complement strand
TGATTTGCATTTCTTTTATAATTAGTGATGTTACATATCTTTTCATATGCCTCTTGGGCAACCTGCTAAATTTCTGATTGGGATTTACTGTAGAGCACTTTAGGGGGAGTTAATATCTTAATACAGAATCTTCAGCCTCAGTAACGCAATCACAGTTTGTCTTTCTCTATCACTTTGCTGTCCCTGGTTTCAGTTGCCCAGTCAACCATGGTGATATTAATATTAAATGGAAAATCCCAGAAATAGATAAATCAGTACATAATTCATAAGTTTTAAACAGTATGCTTTCCTAAATAACTTAATGAAATCTTGAATAGTCCCATTTCATCCCCTCTGGGCGTGAAGCATCCCTTTGTCCAGTGGATCCACACGGTATACGCCCCCGGCCGTTAGCTACTCAGCAGCCATCTAGGCTGTTAGATCCAGTGTTCCAGTAGCACAGTGCTTCTGTCAAGTGACCCATATTTTGCTTAATCGTGGCTCCAAGGTGCTAGAGTGCTGATGTCAGCAATTTGGATACACGGAAGAGAAGCCTTAAAGAGCTTCCTTCAAATGGAAAGGTAAAAATTCTCCACTTAAGGAAAGAAAAAATATGTGTGTGCTGAGGTTGTTAAGATCTAAGGTAAGAATGACTATTCTATTTGTAACTGGGAAGAAGGAATAAGAAGTTTATTCTAGTTTGGCTGTCACATCTCAAACTACAAAAATGATGGGAACAAGGTATGACAAGCATTTAGTTAAGAAGGAAAAGGCATTAAATGTGTGGGTGGGAGACATGAGCAGAAAACTAGTTCTGATTGACTGCAATATGTTGAACCAGAAAGCATGGGGCCTATTTAAAAAACTTCAGCAAGGGATGCCCTAAAATGAGTGAACACAGTAACATAACTTTTATTACATATCTTGCTATAATTGTTCTATTTTATTATCCATTATAGCTGTTAATCTCTTACTGTGTCTAATTTATAAATTAAAAACTCATAAGATATGTAGGTATGTATAGGAAAAAGCATAGTATATACAGGCTCATTACTACTATGTGCAGTTCTCGTCATCCACTGGGGGTCTTCACCTTCTGCAAATCTTCTGCAAATGAGTGAGAACTACTCTCTAGTCATTTGGAGCCTCTTTAATTTCTCTCAGCAATGATTTGTACTTTTGGGTGTACAGTTTTAGTACATATTTCATCATATTTATCCCCAAGTGTCATATATTTTTGTTGTTGTAAATTGTATTATTTTTCATTTCAGTTTTGGATTCTTCCTTAATAACATACAGAAACTTCTTGAATTTTTAATAATGATACCATACTACCTTGTTAAATTGACTTAGTAGTACTTTTTGTTTTTTTTAAATTAATCCATTAGATTTCTACATTGATGTTCAGGTAATCTATGAATAATAACTGTTTATTTCTCCCTTTCTATTCAGCAAGACTTATTTCTCATTGGAGTGGGTACTAACTCCAACAACATATTGACTAAAAGTGGAGAGAAGAAACCCCTGTCTTCCTTCTTGTCTTAGAGGGAGAGCAGGAACTCTTTCACCGTGAAGTAGTCATTCTCTATAGGGTTTTCATAGACACTCCCATTGAAAAGAGAGTGTTCTTTTCTATTTTCAAGTAGCTGGTATTTTATAGCAAGAATAAATATTAGCTTTGGCAAATTTTTTTTCTGTGTCTCTTAAAATCATCCCTTTTCTTATGTTTAGTTCATTAATATAATAAATTCCATTAATTGATTTTGATTATTAAATCTTCATTGCTGAGACAAATCCTACTTAGATATGATATATCATCTTTCCTTTTATATTGTTAAATTCAATTTTCTAGAATATTGTTTGCATTATTTAAATGTATGTCTATTTGAAGTAATAGTAATCTGTATCTCTTATTCTAATTTATTTCTATGACTTTGATATCAGGGTTATATAAATCTTATAAAATAATGAAATATTCTGCAAAATTCTTAAAGGTTCTCTGTCTAATTTACATTATATTTTTCTTAAAGTTTGAAATAATTCACCATATTTTTTCATAATAATTACTTATTATCCTCTTTAGACAGTTTTATATGTAGATATATCATGTCTTTCATTTTTAATACTGTAATTTGTATCTTCCTACTTTTTTCTTGTTAGCATAGCTAAAAGTCTGTCATTGCTACTAATCTTCCCAAAGGCATGCTATTTCTTTTCCCCAAATTCTATTTTATTTATTTCTCCTTGAATTTTTATTACTTCTATTCTGCTATTTACTTCAGGTTACATTTGTACTTTATTTTCTAGTTTTCTAAGGCACCGTTGATGTGAATGTGCGACCCTGCATCTATATATGCATTTATACTATGCATTTTGTACTATAGATTTCCCCAAAAACATATTTTCACAGCAGCAAACAAATTTTGTTATACTGTGTTATTTTCATTTTCATTAGTGTAGACATTAGTTGTTCTAATGAAAACATTCACCTAAAGACCAAATCTCTCTTTCTTGGAATTATAAGGACAGAATAGGGGAAAGCCTTGCATTACTCACAACAGATACCACTGTACTCTGTTAGCGCCTGAGCCTGCCTCCCACTTAGGCAATAGAAATCTACGTTGAGGCATTTTGCTTGAAAAACGATGAGTCATAAAATTAACAGTACACTTTTTGGTTTGTCAATTTTGCCTTATTTTTCATAACTCAGTACACATATTTTTAGCATGACATGATTATTCTTGCGTTAGAGCTTGAGTATTTAATGTTGTTAATTTAATTTCCACCATTTGGCAATAAATGTTAGATCTAAGACTGAAGCATTCAAAGCCATGTCATTCTTTTTTTTTTCATAGTCACTTTGTTTTTAGTTAAAACAATTAAGATCTACTCTCTTAGCAAATATCAAGTATCCAATACAGTATTATTAACTATAGTGACTATGCTGTGTATGAGACCTCAAAAACTTATTCGTCTTACAGCTGAAAGTCTGTAACCTTTGACTAATATCTTCCCATTCCCCCACCCTCCCTTGCGACCAGCATTCTACTCTCTGCTTCTGTGAACCATAGGCCATTCTTTCTTGAAAGTCAAGTTCCATCTTAGATTTTGAAATACTGCCATGCCATTCTGATTTGGAATATCTTACAATGTTAAAAAAAATCACATAGCTTACTGCGTACATGCATGGACAGCTGAGGACACAATAATGATTGACTGAACATTATGACATTTCTAGTCAAATGTGGTTATATCATGTCCTTCTCTGGTTTTAACATCAGCAGGATTGCTAAGAACAGAAAGATGATATTAATACGGATGTTTTCTTATGCAGACATATATACTGCCTGGCTGACTTTTTAAACTTGAAGGACATTTTCACAGTTTACAAACATCCTTCCTTTTAAAATAAACTACCTTGCTAACACCTTGATGCTCAGTTTATGCCTGTGGCGTTTTTAGAAGCAGAGTTACAAACCTCTGGGAATATCAATTTAATGGAAACCCTGACAGCTTCCTATCTTTAACTAAGAAAATGCTGTCAGTGTTAGATGGCATTCTCCAGGTAATACTGATGAGGTCAGCTCTGCATGCAAACTAATTGCAAGATGTGTTTCTGCTGACAAATTATAAACTGTGCTTATACATGCTATACAAATATAATGTAGTCCAGAGCATTGGATGGATGCAGAACAATCAGTAAAAGTCATTACATATAATGAACACATTGAAAATTGCTCCTCAGCACTTTTTAGACAACTGATATGAAATGCAAATTGTATGTAATATCTATCACTGTGAAAATACAACCATCTTTGTTTATACCTATCTTAAAACTAATTCATAAAAAATTAAGCAATTTTCTGACTAAAAATGTCAGATGAAGTAATAAGCTTATTAATTGTAATCATTTTCATTTTAGTATAGAAACAGAGGAAATGCTGTTTGCTTAAATATAATTCACAAGGACTACAAAAATCTGTTGAGTCTATCTGTTTTATATTTTGATCAAAAGCTAAAGATTTATTTTGCTTGTTTGCTTGTTTAGTTATCTTTGATATCATATTTTGATATTTAAATTTTTAATAACCTTCCTCTTAATGCTTATCTAGTGATAGAGATGGAAAATCAAGGAAAAAAAATAGATAGCAAAGATTATTAAAACATTTAAGATCTAAATCCTGATTACTGATTATTTGAGATTTAAAAACCTTATGTTATATTGAGTTTTATTAAATGATCTTAAATAGAAAGTTATCATAGTTTCATTATACTATACATGCAGATTAGTTTACTCTTTAGTTTTTTTTAATTTTTAAGTATATTTTATTGATTATGCTATTACAGTTGTTCCAATTTTTTCTCCCCTTTTTCCCCCTCCACCCTGCAACACCCTCCTCCAGCATCCCCCTCTTGGTTGTACATAAAACTTATTCAGCTTTTCCATTTCCTATACTATTCTTAACTTCCCCTTTCTATTTTGTACCTACCATTTATGCTTCTTATTCCCTGTACTTTTCCCCTCCCCCTCCCTACTGCTAATCCTCCATGTGATCTTCATTTCTGCGATTCTGTTCCTGTTCTAATTGTTTGCTTATTTTTTGCTTTTATTTGCATTTATTTATTTGTTTGTTTTTATTGTTGTTCACATACAGTTGTCTCCATTTTCACCCCACCATGACCCCTCAGCCTCCCATCCCCTCCTCACACCCTGGAACCTACCCCCTTTGGCTTTGTCCATGTGTCCTTTATACATGTTCCTCGATGGCCCTCCCCCTATCATCCCCTATTATCCCTCTCCCCCGCTCTCTGGTTACTGTCAGTTTGTTCTTTATTTCAGTGTCTCTGGTTGTATTTTGCTTGCTTGCTTCTTTGTTTTGTTGATTAGGTTCCACTTATAGGTGAGATCATATGGTATTTGTCTTTCACTGCCTGGCTTATTTCACTTAGCATAATGCTCTCCAGTTTCATCCATGCTGTCAGGAAGGGTAGGAGCTCCTTCTTTCTTTCTGCTGTGTAGTATTCCATTGTGTTAGTTTTAAATGATATAACCGTCTTCTTTCTTTAAGATATATGGAATGCATTTTACATTATTTGCTGGTTTTTTTTCAATCAATGGCAGTAACTTTCAAACTTTTTGACACAGTGTGAAACTACTTTTACAAGTTCCAATACATACTTTGTATTTGAGTATAACAAAAAACTCACACAATTTTTATACTTACCATGTGAAATATGTTCTGATATTTTCTATTTCATTTTATCTTATTTTTATTTTTATCTCATTAAACATACTGTTTCAGATATATTAAATCAATCTTACAAACTCATAATTCTACTTTGACCCATAAGGCATGTAGAGTAATCCTTTCCAATACTTTCTGATACAAGGAAAGAAGAGATAATAAACCCTCTCTTTGAAGTTAAGAAAGAGTAAGTTTTCAATTTGCACCCATAAGTGCCTTTCACAAGTATGTATGAACTTACTAAGAAACTTACATATAACATTCATTGTATGTTGTCAGTCTCAGGGAGTTTGATACACATGTTTATTGTCTTTACATGGTGTTTTGTACAGAATCTATTTTACAATCCTCATGTATTTTCACACATGATTTGATTTCCATTTCTAGTAATATGACTAAAAAATTGTCTTAAATCTTCCACTGGTCATTTCCAGGGTTTGGGAATTGGGCAAGGAAATTGAAGAGATAATTAAGGGTACAAACTTGCAACTAGTAGATAAATTAGTAGTGCTCTAGTGCATAACATAGAGGTTACAGTCAACAATACTGTATCAGCAACTTCAAAGTTGCTAAGAAACTACACCTTAATTGTCTCACAACTACAAAAAAATTATAATTATGTGACACAATAGAAGTGTTAAGTAAGTTCTTTTTCCTTTTTTGCTTGATCCCTCCACCCCCAAACCATACTTTTAAACTTACATGCACTCTCACAATTTATTTGTAAATTTTGACTTAAAAATTGTATATGCTCATGACTCTCAAACAGAGTTATTCTAGCAGGAGGGGGAAAACTTATTAATTCATCATGTATTAAAATATTTATATTTAAGTCTGTTTAATTTAAATCATATATATGGTTCATATTTTAGATATTTTCTTACATGAGTGCACCCAGAGAAACATTCAGATTGTAAATCTGTTATAGAATTTCCCTGTTTACATTGGCTCAAATTGAGAGAATGAATATTATAAGTGGTTTTCCTAAAGCATATTTTTTAAAATGTCAAAATATAAGAATTTATATAGATATCGAATTTATATTTTAGGAGGATTTATATATATGCCAATTATTTGTATTTGATCTTTTAATATGTTTAGTCAAATATATGGTTTTATCATCCATAAAAAGACAACACAACTATGATATATTGAAGTCTTCTTTTTTTTTTTAAATTATTTATTTATTTATCTTCAGAGGGGAAGGGAAGGAGAGAGGGAGAGAAATATCAATGTATGGTTGCTTCCTGTGCATTCCCTGCTGGGAACTGGCCTGCAACCCAGGCATGTGCCCTGACTGGGAATTGAACCGTATTCTCTTGGTTCACAGGCTCGTGCTTAATCCACTAAGCTACACCAGCCAGGGCTGAAGTCTTCTTAATGGACAATTGAATGCCACACCTTCGAACATTTCTGTGAAGACCAAAACAATTGAAGAGCATATGTTACAAACAGATATTTTACTTTGTGCCAAATTTAATCATTATCTAAAATTATATCTTTATAATAGTCATTTTATTTTCTTGGAAATATTTAAATTAATATAATCTGTATTGTGGCAATATAAATATTGAAATAATTAAAATATAAAAATAATTTGTATTTGTATTTTGAAATCATTATTTTTAATACTAGCTTTTGTGACTTAGAATGATTTAACATTTGGAAATTCAGATAAATTTCTTTTTACCAGAATCAATAACTTCCTTGCAGTGTTCTATTATCACTTTAATGATAATCTGGTGAGATTAAAATTATAAAATCTTGTCAAAATGACTAGTTATCAAAAAATACCACCTACACACCCCATCAATGAGCATCGTTATATTCTATTTATGGAGCAGGAGGGGACAACCACACGCTGCCTCTCAATTTCTTCCCTTGGTGCAGCTCCTGTTGCCTCTAGGTTACAGAACTATGGGAAGTAAGTGCAGGAGGAAGGTTAAGAGTGATGAGGGAAGAGCAGACAGCAAGAAATGCAGGTATGATCCATGAGATCATATTTTTGGGTCAGACTGAGTCTATCTTCCAAGAAGTTATATCGTTTGCTAGGATCGAGGCCCAGATTCAATGAGGCAGCTAGCTGCCTTGGGTATCTGTGGAAGCCCTTGTGAAAGTATTCATTGCTATATACCCGGTTCAATGTTAGCAACACACACTAAAAAGTACCTCCTGCTTATCTAAATTTAGCTGGTCACCCTGTATTTTTTTCTAGCAAAATATTTTCTTTTGTTACAAATAATTTTTTACATTTACTTTTAGAGAGAGGGGAAGGGAGGTAGAAAGAGAGGGAGAAAAACATCAATGAGTGGTTGCCTCTTACATACAACCCCGCTGGGGGCCTGGCTCACAAACCAGGCATGTGCCCTAACTGGGAACAGAACCAGTGACCCTTTGGTTTGCAGGCTGGTACTCAATCCACTGAGCCACACCAGCCATGTCACTATTTTCTAAATCTTAAGGAACCAGCTGTCTCCAGCTGACATTTAGGTTTAATTGGAGGGTATGTTTATTCCCTTGATATAAGTTTGTGGAGGGGGAGATGGGGCAAAGGAGAGCAATCGGGGGGAAAGTTGAGACAGCTGTAACTGAACAACAATTTAAAAAAACAAAATACATCTACAAGACTTCCTAAGGATTTCTGTAAATTGACAGGGCAGTGGTATGGGATGGAAATTCTATTTTCACTTTTGCCTCCGGAATCATTCTTTCTCCTTGAAAACTCACTCCTGAATGTTTCCAATATCCAGAAAAAATGAATATATGGAAACATTGTGTGATGGAAAGATTTCATGGGAAAGCTGAGAGTTGAAGGGAGCAATCCCTTAAGGCACATTATCGTAAGCAGCCCAAAGCAGGATTTTATCATCGGTCTCCTTCAGTGTCCTTTCATTCACCTACCACCGGTGGTTTCTCATGACCCTCTGCCACAGTCCCTGGGTCAAGCTTACCTTCTTAATGTATGTTTTCTCCTCTTCTGTCTTCTCAACATTTCCCCAGTAGCCAAGAATGTCTCTCCCCTGTAGATCAAATTCCCAAACTAAGCAGTTTTGATGCCCTTGCTAAAGCTTTGCCACAGCTGATTACCCAGACCTCAAAGTCTCAATCACTTATTGAGGCATTCTTCCAAAAATAAGAGTTTGATATTCTCTGTAATAACAATTCTGATGCCAACAATTGATACAGCAAACACTTTTTCTTAAGTTGTTGCAATGGCATTGTTTTTTGCCAGCATGTAGGAAAAGGAAGGATATCTCTTCCAATTGTATGCACTAGGGCACATTTTTTACTAGTTACATCATTATTTCCTTGTGGAGACATTCAATTGCATTTTGCCTTGTGACCAGATACTTCAACAGTTCAGGAAAAAACTAAAGGGCAGCATTTTGGATTCTATTATGGATTCTAGATAAAACTGTTGTTTGTTCGTTTGTTGTTTTTTGCTTTTAAATGTGATTCAAAATTAAAGCTGATTACTTTTATCATGTAAAAAGAGAAAGTAAACACATCATAATTTGTTGCAGCTGGAAGCAGAGCTGATTTTTTTTGGGAAACAAATGAAATATTCTCTCAGGTAAGAGTGAGGAGGAAAGAGAAGGCAGACAGATAAGAAAAGGCAGATTCTGTGGAAGGGTAGCCTTGGCTCAGACCCTGTTGCATTACTTTTTCCAAGTTTATCTTCTAAGTTTAACTTTACTTTTCTATTTTCTAGCTAGTTCCCAGGTATTGGAAAAAACATATGAAGATACACATATATATTAATCATGTTAGCTAATAATAATAATATAAAGATTTCCAAATTCATATAAACATATAGTTTTATAAGATCATTTGTAGCAAAGCAAAGTAGGGAATGTGGTCAATTATACCACTACATTTAAAAATAGTTTTGTACACTTATTTGGATATTGATAATCTATTGATCAGTGTTTCATTATTTTTTGAACTTTCCAAATAAAAGCCCTAATGTTTCACTACTTTAGAAAATATTATACAGAAGCTTTTGATTTGACATAATTCTATCCATTTATTTTTGCTTTTATTTGCCTTGCCTTTGAGGTCAAATTCATTAAATCCTCTCTAAGACTTAGGTCCATAATTTTAGCACTTACGTTTTCTTCTTTGTAATTTATTGTTTTGTGTCATATTTTTAGGTCTTTGTTTTTAAAAAATTCTGTGTATGGTCACAAATAGCAACCTAGTTTTATTGTTTTGCATGAGGCTTCCAGTTTTCCCAGCACCATTTATTAAAGAGTCCCTCTGTTCTCTATTCTATATTTTTGGCTTCTTTGTCAAGTAATATTTGTCCATATATTTTTGGGTTTGTTTCTGGGCTTTCAATTCTTTCAGTTGATTTGTGTGTTGTTTTTCTGATAATGCCATCCTATTTTGATTATTGTCACTTTGTAGTATAATTTGAAGTCAAGGAGTGTGATACTGTTGGCTTTGTTTCTGTTTTTCTCAGGATTGCTTTGGTTACTTGAGATCTTTTGTCATTTTATACAAATCTGATGATTTTTTTATGTCTTAATAAAAAAGTCACTAGGATGTTAATGGAAATTGCAATAAGTCTATAGAAGAAAACATAGATCTTCAACTTATGGACCTTGGCCTTAGGATTTTATGAATCCAAATAGGAAAGAAATGTAAAGCAACAATAAAACAATGAGATTGTATCAAACTGTAAGGCTTCTGAACAGCAAAAGAAACTGTCAACAAAATAAAAAGGCCACCAACCAAATGAGAAGGTTCTGGCAAACACCTGTAATAAAGGATTAATATCCAAAATAATATAAAGAACTCATACAACTCAATGACAAAGAGAAATCTAATTCAAAAAAAGGGTGGAGGACATGAACAGACACTTCTCCCAAGAAGACATACAAATGGCCAACAGATATAGAAAAAGATGTTCAACTTCACTAGCTGTTAGGAAAATACAATTCAGAAGTACAATGAGATACCACCTCACACCTATAAGAGTAGCTGTTATCAATAAGACAAGTAATAAGGTTTGAAGAGATTGTGGAGAAAAATGAATCTTCGTTTCCTGTTGATGGGACTATAAACTGGTATAATCACTATGAAAACAGTAGGGAAGTTAGGGAAATTAAAAATAGAGTTACAACATAACCCAGTGACCCCTCTTCTTGTTATCTACCTTCCCCAAAATTGAAAATATTTATTTACAAAGATACATGCACCCTTACGTGCATTACAGCATTATTTGTGGTGGCCAAGATATGAAAACAACGGAAATGTCCTTTGACAGATGATTGGATAAAGAAGACATGGTACATGTATACCATGAAATACTGCTCAGCCATTAGAGAGGATGAAATACTGCCATTTGTGTTAACGTAGATGGATCTTGAGAATATCATGCTAAGCAAAATGATTCAGATGAAAAAAGTCAAGAACCATATGATTTTACTCCTATGTCAGATATAAAAAACAAATCAAACAAGACAAACAAATGAAAACTCGGACACAGATAACAGAATGGTGGTTACTAGAGGAAAAAGAGAGGGGCACAGGAAAGTTAAAGGGATCAAATATACGGCCAAATATGTACAGCAAGAGCTGACTTTGGTAGTTAACAGACAGCTATAACACAGATGATCTGTTACAGAATTGTCCACGTGAAACCTATATAATTCCTCACCCAAGGGTATGTTCATTGACTTTAGATAGAGAGGAAGGAGAGAGAGAGAGATATGATGTGAGAGAGGAACATTATTTGGTTGCCCCCCGTAAGAGCCCTGACAGGGGATTGAATCTGCAACCTCGGTATGTGCCCTACTGGCCACCAAACTCACAACCTTTGGTGTACAGAACAATGCTCTATCCATGGAGCCACCTGGCCGGGGCAGAAAACCTGTATAATTTTATTAACCAATGTCACACCAAAAAAAATAATATTTTTAAAAGAAAAAATGTTAGCTCTTATTTTATTTATAATGTTAAAAACAAAATAATCATTTCACTTCTTTGTGCTAAGCAGGTTCTACTGAGATAGGCATATCATATAAATTTGAAAGCAGTGAGAACCTTGGTTAAAAGCTTTTGGCATATAGGAGGAAAATAGATTTTAAAATATTAAAAAAAAGTTTGATAGTCAATACATTTTATTTTGAGGCTTTGTTCTCAGTCAGAAAAATGGCTGCCATGGAGATAAAAGCCCTCTCTTTTAGGTAATACCACAGTATTCATACTTCTTAATTCTTATACATTATTGTCATTGAAAGAAGGTAGGTTAACAAGAAAAATGAATTTTTAATAGAGTATATGAAATATTATGATAGATTCACATTTCATGTCCTGAACACTAAAATTGTAATATTCTTAGGGATTTTAGAGATGAAAAAAGCTACATATTTTAAATACTTTTAAAAAAATTTTACTAGAATATAACTATTCATTACCCTACACCAATACTGATAGGAAAATTACTTCACCTGTGGTAACATACTAAAAATGGAATCAATTATCCATTCTAGAAAATGATGAATAATTGTGATGATTCAAGGGGTTCTTTTATAAAGCTTTGTCAGTTATAATATTAAATATAAAATTAAATTGAAATTCAAATTAGCATGTTGGGCACATATTGGGTATACATGTCATATGAGGTAGTTAAAGCCTACATTAGTCATCATTTTGATTTTTAAAGGATTTTATATTTTTATTACTTGGAGTGTAAGAATGTATTAAATGTAGAAATTGTCATCATAAGAAACATCCTAAACTGTGGAGATTTTTTTTATTTTTAATGAGACTTTATTTGAGCAAAACTGTTGACATATGCTAGGGAGTGAAGTCCTAAATACTCCCCAGTATAACGATTTTCAGCCTCTTTTACACATTTGAGATTAGGGAAATGACTCCGGGAGATTGCATGGAGTTGGAAGAAAGCAAGGTGAGGACTGGATCACAGGGCAGGTAACAAGGTTATACGGACTCTTGAGGGTAATTAGGGGTTATTTAGAAAGGTGTATTAACCTAAATGCACAGAAACAATAGACAGGGACTAGTTAAGATGAAAATAAACCTTCTACTGAAAAGTTTTCTGCCCGTGCAGGGACTACCCACCATGACCTGCCCAGTTAGCAGTTTGTAATTAGATCGCTCTTTGAGGTTACTTTCCATAGAACCCTCCTTTTTTTATCATCACCCTGAGACATGTTCTTTGATTTTAAAGAGAGGGGAAGGAGGAAGAGAAACATCGATGTGAGAAACATCACTGGGTGCCTCTCACATGCCCCCGACGGTGATGAACCTGCAAACTTGGCATGTGCCCTGGCAGGGAATCAAACCTGCCACTTTTCGGACACAGGGGTGTCCAACCTTGTGGTGTCTCTGGGCCATATTGGAAGAAGAAAAGTTGCCTTGGGCCACACATTAAATACACAAATACTAATGAAAACTGATGAGCAAAAATAAAAGGTTTTAAGTAAATTTATGATTTTGTGTTGGGCCTCATTCATAGTCATTCTGAGTCTGTGGGCTGTAGTTTAGACACTCTTGGTGAAAGGATGATGCTCCAACCAAGTGAGCCACACCAGCCAGGGCATTTTTCATGCTCAAATTTAAATTAACTAGTGTGAAAGCTTTATTGAATCCACAGTTTTACTCTTTTCCTTTCCTTTATTATTTAGTACTTATGTGTGTATATTTTTATATATACATATGTCTATGCATTCATCCAACTGGTTCTATTTATCTTGTTGAATTCTGGCTGATACAGTGATAAGCTATGGAATTTGTGGAGTGGGGAGGAGAAAATGAAGAGATAATGAGGATGTGAGTTGAAGGTAATAAGGAGCAAGGAGATGAGTGATGTGGTCAAAGGTCTGACATTCTCTATGATACTGAAAACATTTTGGAGAAGTAGTAATAGATTCAGCAGCAGCTTCGAAAGGTATGAGAGGAAGGAGAAGTCAGGACTGATTAGCATAAAGATGGCAGGATGGTTTGGTTACTGATAATGATGTTAGCTAGGTTAATTAGATGGGTTTTCTTTAGAACGAAGATAAAAATATGACCCATAAAATGTCAATAAATACATATCTATCAATAACTGAATCTAAAAAATAAATAAACAAGCAGAACAGAAACAGCATCATAGATACAGAGAAAGTTTTGATGGCTGCCAGATGGGAGGGGTATTGGGGGATAGATAAAAAAGTGAGGGGATTAAGTACAAATTTGTTGTTACACAATAGTCATGGGGATGTAAAACTACAGCATAGGGAATATAGTGGTCAAAGAATATATGTGCATGACCCACGGATATGGACAATGGTCTGGGGATTATCTGAGGGAGTGGGGAAGTCTGGGTGGAGGGGGAAAAGGGGGAAAAATGGGAATTATAGTACTATAAACAATAAAATATAAGTTTTTTTAAAAAAGAAAGTAATAGGAAACACATGGAAGAATATGCAAAATATTAAAGATAATGAAATGTGTTCTAATGATAATAGTGGAACATTTTGTATGACAGCAAGAGGTGGGGAATTAAATATCCATGCTTTAAATAAAGACTGTAGTCTGGATGATTATAAATTGCCTAAGGATACTGAGCTTCTGGAAATGAAAGCAGTTCAGAACAAGCTACTACAGCATGATGGTATTAGTTCTGTTAGGTTTTAGGGAATCGGTTTAGTCATCGTGGATGATATGGGAAAGAGTGATTGTCTGATCAGAGCAGATTAAATTATCTAGACATTCCACAGTTCTGCTGATGGGCCATTCACACTTGATTCATCAATATTCTCTATTTCTGTCAGAATTCTTTCTAAAAGTGAAAAATAAGTGTCAAGACAGAGATGAAGCAAGGTTAATTAGGTGAAATGAGGTATATTAAAAAACACACCTACATATTATATAATATACTTATTTTCTTTCCTAAGAAATCAACTTTAGAGTACATGTGTATTCTTAATTGGTGAAATGCATGAAATAAATCCGGTATTCAATACGTATTTTTTAAAATAAAACTGTGAAATACCTATTATTAAATTAGATCAATGGCCATTCTCAGAATCATTTTTAAACCTAAACTGATATTTGATGTGGAATTCAATTTTACAAAAGTTGAAATTGGAATGTGAAATGTGTGTGTGTGTGTGTATATATACAATCTCCCAAATTTTTAATTTTTAGCTTTCAGTTTTAATATGACCAAGGAACTAGAGACTATATAGTATGTGACTCTGTTTCCACTTTTCTATATAGTTGAAGCAAACTCCAGGAAAACCCTAAGAGGGTTAAAGCAGTGGAATGTATTACATTCCATCATCAAGCCTATCTTGAATTAAGCGGGTTTTCATTTCTTATAGAGACCATGCACATGCAATCAACATTTATTTAATAAAAGAAAAATTAATGAACTTGTTTATGTATTAATTTAAGACCAAAGTTAAAGAGAGTGAGAAAGAGAGAGAAACAAGAGAAAGAATAAGTTAAAAAATAATAAAAAGAAGAACTATGAGAAAAAGAGTTCATAGAAGAATAAAAATGAGAAGAAATATGACAAAGGAAATAACAAGAATAACAAGAAAATAGCAAGAGAAGAAGAAATGCAATGGAAAAAAGACCAGGAACAACAAACAGTAAGAGGAGCAAATAAAAAAAGAATGAATAAAAGGATCATGAAAGGAGAAGAGAAAAAAGAGACAAAAAGTGAAATAATGGTGGAAAAACCTGAAAACACTGCCTGAACAGTGAACATCGAAAGTATTAAATGACAGCCAAGATGGAGGCATAGGTAGACACACTGTGCCTCCTCACACAAGCAAAAGGACAACAACAATTTAAAAACAAAAACAGCCAGAACCAACAGAAAATAAAACTGTATGGAAGTCCAATAACCAAGGAGTTAAAGAAGAAACACTCA
>CM052548.1:13983619-14031584 GCA_028533065.1 Trachops cirrhosus | reverse complement strand
TTGCACTGTCCAGTCACAATCCTCTTGAGACTATGCACATTTAAATTATTTAATATTAAATAAAATTTAAAATTCAGTTCCTTAGACATACCAACCATATATTTTATGGAGTAACATACACAACAGACAGTAAATATTTGTTGTAAAGTTGAATGATGGAGAGGCTAGCATAATACAGTTTCTGTAATTAGAACTTTGGGCGAAGGATGGATGAGATTCTCCTGAACTTCAGAGTTTATCCTGAGAGTTCCAATTTCTGCACAACAAATAGCAAACTCAGCTAATACCAAGACCTAGGTGGTTTTAGTCGTTTGTTGAAAAATTCAGTTGCATTCCCCTGGGCTCTCTTTGGCATCCCCAATTGAATCTCAGTGAATTGAAACTCCAGCTAGACCTCTGAAGGTTCCAAGGGAGTTTTCAGAAGCCCCCCATTACCCAGTGCAGCCAAATGTTCACAACTTGCTGTTTAAAAAGTTGCTGTGGAAAAACAAGTAACTATGTATTAAAGTATTTATTGCAGATGAAGCTGGAAAAGGTAGTTGAGACACGCTGGAGTTGATGCATTTCAATGTGCTGGTATTCCAGAAACTATGCTGAGCCCTGTAAGTATAAAAATAAAAAGTCATACAACAGTATTCGATAAATTCTGACTGACACCATGGTTTGTGACCAGTGTGACAAAGCATGACACAACATAATGGGCTTTCCTAAGCCTTTTCCAACTATATGCCAAATTTTGATGGATGTATAACATGCATTTCAATTTTGAACTCGATATACCTATTTTTATGGTCACATCTGTCAGGCTGGATGCTACAGTGTTTGCAGAGCAAGGTACAACTTGCTTTGTGTCAGAGGTAAAGAGAAGATGCATAAAATTAAGTGGGTATCAGAGAAAGCATTTTCTGGTACACACGAAAACTTGGCCTCCTGAGAACTTTGAGTTTATTTAGAGCAGAAAACATTTCTAAAAGAAGCATGGCATTGAAAGGCAAACGTTAAATAGTGCAGTAACTATGGATTCTTTTATAGACACCCTGAGACATTGCTATATTGCAGAGATTTTGAGATGTTATTACTAACTTGTGGGTAGTATTCTTTTCAGCCTTAATTCTCCCAAGCACAGCTGCCAAAATTTCTAGTAGAATATTTACAAGTAATCTACACACATAAACATAGTAGGAAATAGAGACATATAAACACAACCTTAGTGTATGATTATGATAATAATGCTGAGACTTCAGAGAAAGTAGCACGAAGGAGGTAATACCAACAAATAGCAAGAAAAAGTTTCTTGCACAAAAAAAGTGGGGAACTGTTGGACATGAAATCAACAACCAGTATAGAGTTTGCCTGGAAGCAATTTGGAATCTTGGGGTGCTGCGTCCATGAAATATAAGACTGGGAAGATGAGCATGAGGCAGACCTTGGGTGTCAAGAAATTCTATATGTCATAAATGCTGATGAAGGGATTCCAGTTACAAAGTGAATATGTATAGTTACATAATCGCTTAGGATTGGTAGACTCAGTAAGGCCAAGGTTTTGAGCTGCAGGAATGAAAGAGATTAAGCAGTAAATAGTTATTTGATGCAATTTATTGAAAAGATGGAAACTGTCATGTTCATTTAATGAGTTTTTCAAATATTTTCTAAAATAAGTAATACAGTTATTTGCAACTTTTCTAGGGATTAGTAAAGTCATATCACAGAATATAGTAGTTTATAGAATCATTTTAGTGAAGACAAGCAAATGGTAAAATCTCATTAAGTGAGGCAGTACGTTGAGTGAGTGGAGATGGTTTCAGTTCTTAGTAACCCCCTCAGTCTTCTGGATCATTCAAAAACCTGACCAGGACAGGCCATTGATATGGGGACATTATCAATGCTGCTCTTCACCACTATTTATGGTGTCTCAATGGCCTATCAAGTTTGGGGGAGCTTTTACTTCTGTGTCATGTTTCTCCTTCTTTTTGTTTGATGATTCCCTCTTAGAACGGTTGATGGTATAGAAACTACACAGAAGCACTTATGACAACAGAGGTCACACATGTAAAGTATGATTGGCAAAATGTAAGAAGAATTATTATCAGAGTTAAGGGTTGGCTCCTAAGCCAATAGCCAATTAGTGCCCAAAGGCAAATGTAGGGGATAGATCCAATTCCTAATCCAAAGAGTCTTTTGAGTCAGCTATGGTTATACTGCCCAAATTATTGAATGAAAATTACTTATTTTCCTGAGACCTTATTGTTAGTATTAGACACCCTAGATATGTCTGCATAGATATAAATACACCATTTCTCCCCTAAACAGCACTTGTTCCTTTTCAAGAAGCTGTCTAAAGAGGCTTCATTCTCAATTACTGCCTGCTTAATTTTCTGGTACCCTGTCTCCTCTCTGGCTTGTGCACATAGACTTTCCACACTTCTTGGGACATTTTGGGAAGCACAGAGTGCAGAGGTTTGAGAAGAGAAAATTGTCCAGAATTCAACTTGAGGGGAGAGGGTTCCTCTTCTGAAACTGAAGCCCAGAGCCATGGACCTGCTCATCAGGAGTGCTATGGTTCCAGAAATCACATTTTCAGAATCAAGATAAACAGATAGACTTAAAGCAAAAGAGAAGCAGGGCCTCTTGCTCCTAAGATCAGACAAAGGGAGATAGTCTCCAAATGCACACATCTGTTCTGTAATTCTCTTCCAAGTCTTATTTCTATGAAAGCACATTAACCAAGTATTTTTTAAGCCAGTTCTAATGAAAGGTTCTGGAGTATTGTTCTGATGGAGGCAGGAACCTCCTTTTCTAATAATGAAGTGACATAGGATTTTTAATTTCTGACTATTCGGCCCATTGGAATCTATGCCATTTTTAAAAGTTGCATAATGGTTGAGTCAGTTACACAGAAAACCAACTAATTCAACACACACATGCACACACACAAACTCTCCCAAAGAAGTGCAGACTATCAATAGAAAATGTTTACAAACCTAACAGTCCATTTGTATACTTTAACCACTTCACAAACAAATTGTGTTCTGATAAAAGAGTAAAAATGAAAAAAAAAACAATTTTAAGTAAGATTAAAGAGTGACAACCTTTGTGCCATGTACTTTGGGTAGAAGCTGTATACATCTCACACGACCAACTGCTTGATTGAAAAGTCCTAGGTAGAAGCTGTCTCCTAATGGAAATTGATTCTAGATGGTTTCTGAGTGTTCTCATCTCAAAATTTTAAGCACAAATCATCTTCCAGTGATTGAGGAAGGTTTTGTCTTCTTTAGTGTGATACATAAATCTAAGTATCAATTCCTTGAAGCTTCTACCAGTGTTTGAATATTGTTATTCTCTAGGTTCTCCTCTGTGTCTCCAGGTATTGGGTCATGCAAAGATGGTTTTGCGGTGTATTGAGGGAAGGCTGCTCATACTTGTTTATAAGAATAGGTGCATTGCATGAGTCTCCTGAAATATTTGGTCAGGTCTACTGGCAAGAATGTGGAGTACAGAATAGAAGATGATATTATTAGATATGTGACTGGCCTGTTAGTGACTCATAAGGGGAAAGTTAAAGCATCCCATTAGGAGTTTAATTGAAACCAAAGTCATAGGCCACAGAAGTATGAGAGTCTGAGAGAATGACTACTTTGATTTGTCTAATTCCGTGTTCTTTTTCTTTTAACATTTGTCATCCATATTTATTTTTCAACACTATTACAGATATCCCCAACTTCCCCCTCCTTTTCACACATCCACTCAGTCCCCACCCTCTGGCCTTCACCACATTGTTGTCTGTGTCCATTGTCTACATACATACATATATATACTCCCTACACTCCTCCTTTCTGAGATCTGTAGGTCTGTCCCATGTGTCCGTGCCTCTGGTTTTATTCTGTATTTCAGTTTATTTTGTCCACTAGATTCCACATATGTGTGAGATCATATGGTATATGTTCTTTATATCTTTTCTGAAGACAGGTGGTTATATGAACTACAAAGTTTATGAATAGCGATATGGCTTTGCAACTCCCTATGATAATAATCTCAATCATATGGGTGCCCCTGTTACTAAAGAGATAGCCTGGAATTCACCAGTTTGGAATTACAATATCAAGTAACTTTTTTACTTTTACTACCATTTGTGACATAGCTTTTTGGCAAGGAAATGCTGACCAGCACATACATCAGGGGATAGTTACATGAATTTCATTTGGAGATATTCCAAAGAATCCTTAATTTTGGGCCTCTTTATGTCACACCTTTAAAGTTGACCAGGATTATGGAAGTGGCAGATATATCAGAGACAAATTCAATAGTTTTACTATAAGTTTTCTCACCAGTGCTCTTTGAGTATAGTGGCTAATTGTTCTCGCTGTCTCCATTTTTCACAAAGCTCCACTTGAGGTCCTCTACAGCTAATTAATCTCCAATCTTAGGGTGACAAAGGTTATTCTTCTGTTTGGCATTCAGATTCTATGACTGTTCTTTTCCTAATCGGGGGCAATTATAATATTCTAAAATTGTCTCTTTAAATCTCTCCAAAGATTTGGCTTCTTGGTATATGACAAGGGCCAGGATCTTATTATAGTAGGAGCCTGTCTGGGAAAATGATCAGTCAGGGAATTGCCTTTTGCCTCCACGCCTATGCCTCTTTGTATAAGCTGCTGCAGTGACAGTAGCGCCTCCACAATAGAGTTCATTAGAGCACTCGGTGTGTCTTTAATCTCTTGATCATTCTTAATTGTGTTGCTGAGGTAAGAAAACTTTGTTTCCCAAACTTTCCATATCATGCATGATCTGGAAAGACTACCCACTATCAACGTATATATTATTGTTCTTATCTTAGCTAATGAACAATCTAGTGAGCGTGGCTTAGTTCTGTCTGTGGGATTTTCCTGTGATAAGGGGTTAGAACATATCCTACAATATATTCTGCTGTTTTATTCTTAAGGTACAACCCATCTACAAATAGTGTTCTGTCTTAATTTTACTAAAGGGATTTCTAGTAAGTCTGAGGGCTTTGTTTCTTTTTGTTATTATTGGTTCTGTTTTTTTTTTGTGGGTTTGTCATTTATTTGTTTTTGCATGGGAGAACAGTACTAGAATTGGTAAATGATATGAATCCCTTTCCTATCAGGATTATTGATTTTAAATCTTTTCTTAGCTTCTGGTTTCTAAGGGTATAGTAGTTTATTTAGCCTCTGGCTTTCAAGTGCATTGTGCACATTTTTGTAGAAGCTCTCTTAAGTTCATATGAACACTCATGAGTTTAGTTCATGAGTATTACTGATACGGTCTACAACAGAAAAATATTGCCTACAAGTCTTCCAGCACCTTCTTGAGATATTCAATCTGGGCTTTGACCACACTGTGGTCAAAACAAGATAGAGATTCACATCCAACTTAAATAATCAACTAAACACAAATAATATAATAGAACAAAATGTAGTAGAATGTGTTTGGAAAACAAATGTCTGGGAGCCAAGTTATAGATAAAGAAATTATCTAATTTTGTCCCTATAAGTGGAATAGAAAAAGTCAACTTAAAAATTAGATTGTGATTGTAACATATCAGTAGGGTTCTCTCTTGAAAGGAGAGGAGATCAATGGAAGAACATTGTGCAATAGATGTATATTCTACTTCAACAGGAAAAAACGTGAGGCAATAAAATGAAAATATGCTTTCACTGAAATGGCACAAGTTTCTCAAAGTCTATGGAAAGCAAAGGAAAAGCAAGATGCTGGGAAATGCATTGTATAGGTACCTATTCATCTTTAGAGGGGTACTAGGACAATGATTATGGAATTACGAGCAATAGCTTTCTGTTTTGAGACTTGCTCAGATGGATTTTTCAGGGAAAATGAAAGTGTGGAGGAAGCAATGATCTACAATCCCACAAATTACCACATCAGGAAATTAGAGCAGCCATTAGAATATATTACCAAAATAGCCTTCAGAGCTCTTAGTCATGATGGAACAATGTGGAGGTCAGTTAAGTGCTTGTGCTTTTAACAAAGCTAAGCAAAATATGTTAACTGGGTTCTCTGGTTATTATTTCACATATGCATCATTGGAATGCCAGAACTACAAAAATCAAAGAAAAATGAAAATTTAGTGGGTTAAGACATTCTTGGCCATACATAGAAGATGAAAATCTCAATGAGGATAGAAAATTGGGGTGCACATTGTAAATCTGTTTACAAAAGGGTAATTCAATGTTATTCTTTCAGAAAAAATGCACTATTCTGTCTCTAAAACATTATACCCATCTATATATCTATGTGCCTGTATTTTGGGAGACAATTCTCCATGAGTCTCTCATGTTTCTGCGTAAGTTGTGTGCATGTGACTCTTTGTGTCACACTTTCCTTTTCATGTGTCACATATTTTCTTCACTCACATGGCTGCCAGCTCGTGTGGAACGACTGAAACACTGACTTACTTGGGTCCGCTCACAGAACGCCTGAACGTGCCCTCTCCACGTGGCGTGGCTCCAGTGGAGCCGGTCTTCTCCGTTCGGATCTCAAGCAGGAGTAGTCAAGAGAACAAGAAGGAGGCTACACCACATTTATGACCCAGTACCAAAAGTCTTATAAAGTCGCTCCCACCATATTCTAATGGCCAAAGCAGTCGCAAAGTTGCCCACATTCAAGGAGAGGGAACAGTGGCCCAGCCACCTGAAGGCAGTAGCATCAAAGACTTGTGTGGCACACTTATTGATAATCTAAAGATGGTCATGATATTAATACTTTAAGTCTTATCATAGAAGAACATTTGGTCCAAATTCAACTGTCCTCTGACCACAGCTGCTTCACTGTTTTTACTTTCTTATTTTCTTTTTCCATTCTAAAGAGCTATAATTTAAAGAGTAGAGCAGAAATGCTGTCAAATATGATGCCTCATGTTATTAGGAAAAATGAGGTTCCTTAATTTAGTTAGGCATCTAGAACCCGGACAGACACATTTTATCATTGGCTACACTAATCTGTTAATTTTAAATTTGTAAACATCGTGGCCATGTTGCCGTGATCTCTGGTACACTTGCACGGCTCACCAATACTAGTTCATATTGTCAGTATTTAAAAATTCGGAAAAGTGATGCTTTAAATAAGCTTCTTAAATGTTTTAAAAATGGCATTCAGTGAAGTTGGGAAGAAGAATAAACAACAACCATCCATGGTTCTGCAGAAATTTTTTTTATTTTTTATTAGACTAATACACAAAATTATCAAAGGTAAAAAGAACAAAACAAAACAAACAAACAAACAAAGACAGCCCAGCATACTTGCAGCCCTGACTTCTGGTCTCCTCTAACTGGGTGATGACAATATAACACTTCTGGCCCAGAGTTATGAAGACATGTGAAGATGAAGCAAAGGAAACTGTAAGAAAAAAAAATTGCTACGAACACTTGATACTAACACATACCCCAGGTCGATGAGATCGTGTTTTTGCATTTCCATGTATGCCAGATAGTAATCCCAATATATATCATAATTTCATTATTTTTACATAAGTGTTTGTGGTACCTGGTTAAGTATGGCTTTGGAATGTAACAGTATTGATGATAGCATAATTTATAATCTTACTATTTTCAAGTTTACTTGCTGCATCATTTTTTTCTCAAAAGGAAACATTGATTATCCTCATTGTTTACTATGGAAATAGTCAACAAACAGAATACTAGATACTGAAGCCGGGTAAACACAATTTACCTGTACAAATGATAAACACTGTCTAATCAGTTTAAAGGTTTCATTCAGAGAAACAGCTACCAAAATGTGCCCTGGAGAAGTCATTTTTGGTTGCCTAGAAAAAGAAACACTTAAAATAATTGGGTTAATTCAAATATTTATCTTACAATATTAATATCAGAATTTTATATATTTAACCTGAAACACTAACTACAATCACCCATTTATAAACAATGAGAGAAAGATCAAGCTAAAACTAGGTACCTAAAATCAGAAGTTAAATCACTCATACAACAGGAGCTAGAGAAGAGGTTCTCCATGGGTTATCATAATCATCTGGGAAAAAAATTAAAACTACAGATGCCCGGCTTCACCTTCCACACGTTTATTTCAGAAATCTCTCTCCTCACCTTCACAACTTTCTCAGGATTTAGAAATTAGTCCAATGATTTCGACGCCATGCTATGGAGGTGCTATTATTCCAAAAGCATTTAGGCAGCGCCTACCATGTGCTGCGGTTTGGGATTTGGAGGGCGTTCAAATAATGAGTGTTATGCTTGCTGTCCTCGAGGAACCCAGTCCACTGCAGGAAACAGAGAAGCAGACGAATGTCTGCAATTTAATCCAGTAAGTGCCATGACCATGCACCACGGGAGTACTTAAACTAAATTGAGGAGGAGAAGGGTATAGCATGTTCTTGAAGGAGAGATACTGACCTGATTCTTGAAGGATGCTGGAAAGAGGAAGGCATTTAATAACACTGGAGGGAAAATGAGCCTAAGAAAATGAACAGGAGAAAGGGCTGCTGGACATGGACAACAGTGTGGTGATTGTGGGGGTGTGGGTGGGTGGAGGTGGAAGAATGTATAAGGGGGATAACTGGTAATGAAAAAAATGCAATAAAAAATACTGGAAAAAAAACAAAAATGAACAGGCATCAGTATCCTTAAGTATTCTATGGAAACTGGCTTTTATCTTAAAGAATAAAGGAGGAAATTTAAAGTATCTCTGCTAGACATTAATAATATCACTTTTTAATTTGGAAATATTGATCTGAATAAATCATGGAGATCCCATCAGAAAGGCCTCCGCTAGAGCTTAATCATAGGAAGATTTTATTTGGCATAAAGAGAACTACATTGCAAGGCTTTCTTTGTGTTTTTACTGTAGGTGGGTTATGGTGTTAATCATGTCTCATAATCTGGACTCCTGACAAATCAAAAGAAAATGCAATGTTCAACTGTGGGTCAACCTATAGCATCCATTTGATTTTAATTAATAGAGAAAATTTAAAGTCCTAGTAGAATTTCCTATTTCTTTTTCGTTAAGACTGATCTTTGGTGTCTTTCCAAATACCACCTATTACACCCACTTTGCGACTGAGAAATTGGAACTTGGTGAACAGACTCATGGCTGAGGCTTCTGCTGAGTCGCTTGCATATAGATACGCTGCACATCTGAGAGCAGAGTCCACAGAGCAAGGTTTGCATTTTGGTTTGCAGGCCTGCTCTTTCAATGCAGAGATCCTACTTCCTGATTGGCTTGGGGACTAGAATTCAAGCACTCCTCTGACTAAACAGATAAAGTATACTTTCTCATAGAAAAACTTAAACGTTCCTTAATATTTAAAAAAAATTAAAGATTTTTAAATTTAATTTTTATTTTTTAAAAGATTTTATTTATTTTTAGAGAGAAGGGATGGGAGGGAGTAAGAGAGGAAGAGAAACATCATGTGTGTTTGCCTCTTACGTGGCCCTCACTGGGGACCTAGCCACAACCCAGGCATGTGCCTAGACTGGGAATCAAACTGGCAACCCTTTGGTTCTCAGCCCACGCTCAACCCACTTAGCCACACTAGTCAGGGCTAATTTTATATTTAGACAGAGGGGAGGGGAGAGAGAAAGAGAGAGAGGGAAACATCAATGTGTGGTTGCCTCTCATGCTCCCCCTGCTGGGGACCTGACCTGTGACCCAGGCATGTGCCCCGACGGGGAATTGAACCAGTGACCCTTTGGTTTCAGGCCAGTGCTCAATCCCCTGAGCAACACAAACCAGGGACTTTCCTTCAGTATTTTAATCTCTTGAGAATTAGATCAGAATGTATCAAGGCACCATAACGCTTTAAGGTTTTTTGTCAGCGTTCTCCAATTTTTATTCTCCTAAGATTTTTACCTGAAGAACAGTGATGTTGCCTTTGGGGTAAAACAGTGACAGAAAATGAGGCCAGTCTGGTTCCCTGAAGTTTTTCTATTCAAACCAACTCTACTTCTTTGTATTCTTTGAGACCAGCTAAACTGGAACAAGTATAGTTACTTAGCATTTGCAAAGCTGTATTAATATGACCAGAATTCTCTCAGGTACGCTGTCTTATAAAAGTTACGAAAGATGAGCTAGGCGCATTGTGATGATCACAACAGTATCCTAAAGTAAGACCACAATGAAAACACAAGCCGATCCCCTGGAGTAATTATATACATAAAACTGTGTTCTCAAATGCCGTATCTGATAGATACCCAGACTGTTAAGGATCTGAGGTCTGACCTAAAGTGCAAGCTAACAAGTTAGCCTGCCATGGTTTCATGCATTCAGGGAGGAGAAAATATGCCTGTGTCAGAAGAATACGTTCACAGCAATGGCAGAAGCCAGAATGTGAATGTTTTTGCTCCAGTTCCACCGACCCTAATTCCCCCAGCATGACATATGATTCCAGGCTCTAGCCACCCAGTCACCCCAGCTTTTGAGTCTTTGTAATTGAGGTCCAGGCATAAGGCGAAGACACAAGCCATCTCCTCTGTGATAAATTCTTCATCCATAGAATATTTGAAGACAATAAAATACTTGTTTCATGGAATTAAACTTTTAGGTGGCTTGAATACAATAGATATTCTAGATACTTAGGGCAGTGAAAATTCTAAGAATAATAACATTATCCCCAACATTATTATTTTTGGCATTTTAGGCAAATATAAAAGTACATACAAAATGAAAATAGAAGCATATATGCCTTTATAACAATATATATTCATAAAATAGTTATTATCTTGGTTGCAACAATTATATAATTGTTTTAAATAAAAATATTAATTTTGACATATGAGGATAAGTGCTCATAAATGTTTTATTATTTGTATGTGCTCTTAGTATAGTTTTCAACTATTTCACATTCTGGAAACTAGTTTGGAAACAAAATACTATATGTAGGTACTTGCTATTAAAGTCTTTTGGGCCCATGTCGAAAATCTAGTATTAAAATTTATCATGCTAATTCCTATTTTTCTGATAATCTTAGTCAATATAGATAGAGAGCAATTGTTTTCCAGTTCTTATAATCACAAATTTTCAGAAGCTAGTGATAAATATGTAAATGTGAAGCAGTTGAAAAGATTCACAAAATATTTTCCTAGAACTGAGTTTCTAAAGAATAAAAAGAATGATAGGATGTTTCACTTTATATTTTAAACTAATGTTATGTTTGTGCTCTCACCAGAGTATCTTCAGTATCTAAAAGACCTGGATCACATAATTCAGAATTAAAGTGCTGATAATTAGTTAATGGATTGATAACCAAAATCTCACCTTGGCTTTAGTGCAATTTACATGCTCGTTTTGTTTCACCCCCAGTTTCCAAATATCAAACCAAAGACCATGAGAGACAATGCTGCCTGCGTGGTGAAAACCAAATGAAGTGAACGCTGCTTCCAGTGGTGTTCAGACTTCAGGGTTTTCAGGCACTAGTGCAGGAAAAGAGAACTCAGGCAGGGCTTGTGGACTCTATGAGGGAAAGAGACAAAGTCAAGTGTCCTGGGAGGAAAATCTATGGTCAGAATACTGGGGACAGAGATGGGAGATACCTGTAGAGTGCAGTCTGGGGACCTACTGGTGTGACCTCTCACATCTTCACATGACCATTCATCAACACAGGTGTGGCAGCAGGGGGGGAGCTATCCTTTCGAGTTATAGATGATTGTGTCTGGTCTACGGCCATACACACCCTGAACACGCCGAGATAATAGTGTCCAGTGCCAGGATAGCGTTTGTGCCCAACAGTTAGAATGGAAACCTCATGCTTTGCTGGTGAAGGGGGTTCTCCTTCCTGCGTGGAGGTGGAGAACGTGGAAGCTGGACTGAGCCCTGTTCTGGCCCTGCCTAAAACATGTTAAAGTTAGACGTGAGAAGAGAAAGCTATTTTTAAGTAATGTAGCTCTGCCAAACAGGAATGTTCAAGAATTTTCCTAAGAACACAAAAATATCCATCTCCAACATGATAAATTTCACAATATCTAGCATCCAGTAAGAACTTAGCACACATTAAAGAGTGAAGAAGAAACTTATACATAATAAGAAGATAAACAAAATTTAATTAATTAAAACTCTGCCCCAAATGACACAGCTGTTAGAATTAGGAGACACACATTTTTAAATGGTTATTTTTACCTGTATCCTATGTATTTTTCAATAGAGTTCAAAGAAAAAAAGAGTCCGATCTTCTACAACTTCCACAACTTCCACAGATAAAAATCATGAGGTCTAAGGTGAAGGATACACTGCAACATACTGAAGGCAGACTATGCATTACAGAAGAAAAGATAATTGAACTTGAATAGATAGCAATGAAATATATTCAAAATGAAACAGCAAAATAAAGAGAATAATAAACTGAACAAAGACTTAGTGAGCCATGAGACAATAGCAAGAAACCATCCATATGTATAACTGAAACCCTCTAAAGAAAGAAAGAGATAAGAGAAAATTACATTTGAGGAAATTATGGCCGAAGATTCTCCAAAGCTGTAGAAAATTAAAACACATAGATCCATGAAATTCAAACAACAAACAAACAAAAAAATAAGCACCAGAGTCATTAAGAAAGCTACAAGTCACCGTGACAAAACCAGTGGTGAAGAGGAAATTTAAAAAGTAAATGAACTATCCTGGGAAAATCTGAATAAGATCAGTGGAATAAACCAATTTAAATATACTAAGTGGGTTATTGTACTACAAGTTTGTAAGTTGTCATTATTAGGGGAAATAATAGAAGATAAATGAGCTATTTTTTATATAATTTCTTACAATGGCATTATAAATCTACAATAATTTCAAAATATTTATTAAAAATAAAAAGCTTCTGGAATACAAAAGTCCTTCTGAACAAAGAAAAAATGGGAAGTTTTAAAACAGAATTTTTATTGGAAACACTATAAGGAAAAATAGAATGAAACAATATATTTGAGGTATTGAAAAAAGCGTATGTCAACATACAATTATATACTCATCAAAAACAGTAGTCTTTTTTAAATTTAAAAAGAACATTTTAAGTTTTACCTTATGAAATTGAAAAATGAATTCTCTTTTAAAAGACACTCTTTTCAGGTATGAAAAGCAAAGCCATAGGCTGGAGGTAATATTTAAAAATTAATAAATAGCCCTGACTGATGTGGCTCAGGGAGTTGGGTGTCACCCCTCAAACCGGAAGGTCACCACTTAGATTCCTGGTCAGGGCACATGCCTGGGTTGCAGGCTAGGTCACCAGTAGGGGACGCTATATTACCATGTAATATAGCCATTCCATCCATAGATTTTTATTTTAAAAAAAGCCAGCACATATTTATATAAACTTGTATAAGAATTTCCACACCCACTTATTTATAATATCCAACATTTGGAATTAATCCATATAAATCCACCACTGGAATTAGTCCTCCAAAGGATAAAGAAGTAAAATATGATATATCCATACAATAGAATACTACTGATATATAAAAAAGAATAAACTGTGATATACACACATCTTAGATGAAACTCAAAATTATTAATCCAGACTGTCTCCCACAGAAAAAACGTATTTACATGTTATTTAAGTTAAATAAAGTACTAGGGATTGAAAATTAATCTATAGTGACAAAAACTGTGTCAGGTGTTTGAGAAGGGCAGATGAGGGCTCAGAAATGGTTTGTTAGTTGCAAGTCAACTTTACATGCTCCTGAAGCCATTGGATTAGAAAGGTTTTTTTTTTAGTATTTGAGGTATATTTTCTTTTATTTTACATTATTTAATTGTCATAGTCCAAAGATTTCTCCTGTTATCCAAGTTGTATCCCTTAATTAGTTCAGTCAAAAATAATTAGGACATATTTGCTTTCCATTGACAAGCCTGCTTCTACAGATGTATTTCTAGCATCAGAGAAGCAAACCTTTAACACCATTATATTACTATATTAATTACCATTCTATTACTATATTAAAATCTGTATGACTTCAACAGATATGCAATTGTCCTTTAATTTTATAACTATAGTACAAACACGGAAAACCAGAAAGAGTCAATTTTTTCTATATCCTATGATGGGCCGAATTTCTTCATCCTGCATACCTCTTTTTTTTTAAATAAAAATGAGACCAACAAAAATTTTCTGAACCTTTCCTTTGTTCGAATCACATTAAGCTATTTATTATTATTTTTCCTGCTTAGACCTGTTTACCTTGGCCTTTGTTAACAATTCTTTCTTCTTCTTTAAAAACAGTCTAATTACTGTAGCGGGACTTCCATCAGCCATCACGTGTTACATTTAGAGTGCTGGAACAATAACTCAAGGCAACTGATTGACAGTGACTGCTGCCAAATTAGCATTTCCATGGAAGCCAGCATTAGTTATTGTCAACAGACATTATTCTCCTCTGAGAGTTTTCTGAACTGCTTTCAATACAGTCCAAATCACTCAGCATGTGCTAAAACAAAATAAACTTTGTCTAAATGCTCTATTAGGACAGAAGCAAGGAATTTGTGTTCTTTCACACTATACAGTGTTCCTTAAATTGTAAGAGATAAATCAGAGCAGATTATTTGTGTTAGACATTACCTCTTGAGTGGGAGGTATAAAATTTAGCATATGCAATAAATAACACACATTGGATTGAGAAAATTTAAGTTTTAAAGCTGATTGATTGACTAATGAATTGTAAATACATCTGTCATGAGAATAATAAATCATGTTAAAGTTAGATTTGAGCAAGAATGAAATGCCAAGAAATAACACGGTATGATAAGGAATGAGAGTGGGCTGCCTCTATGTTAAAGCTTTTGTAATCCAAAACAATAATGCATCGATATTCAAATGCTAAATCTGAAGGCTAAAGGGGAATTTAGATGAGACCTGGTGAAAATTTCTGTGTATAAATAGGAAACTAAAATTCAAGATGTTCATCACTTAACCAGTGTTAAATCATCAAATACAAGAAATCACTACTAGCACCAGGGTATCCAACTTTATATTTCAGTCTTCTTCCCAAATTCAATCACACACACACTCACTGGTCTCCTCTATGTCTCATGCTGTATATGCATTTGCATCACTTAAATTTGCATCAGGAGCCACACGGTATCTGTGCAAGACTTGGCAGTTCGCTCAGCCTGTGCATGTGGAGCTGCTCTGGCTAGATGTGCTGGGGTTGTGAGCTAGGCTGGCCACACCCCGACCCCACCCAACCCTTCTAGGACCAAGCCAAGTAGGAGATGGGGAGCTGCTCCAGCCCTAAGGCCGGCCCAGGGCCGGGCCCAGGAGTCACAGCAGGAGTCACAGCAGGAGCCTCAGCAGCAGCAACAGCCGCAGCAACGCACTGAAGGTCCCAGTTCCGCCACCAGCAATTCGCACTCCGATTTCCAGTACTGTGTTGAAGAAGAGTGGTGAGAGCAGACGCCCTTGTTTTGTTCCTGATGATTTTAGTGTTTGCTCACTGAGAATGATGTTGGCGGAAGGTTTTCATATGTGACCTTCATTGTGTTGAGGTATGTTCCCTCTATTCTCACTTTGCTGATTGCTTTTATTATAAATGGGTGCTGGATTTTATCAAATGCTTTTTCTGCATCTATTGATATGATTATGTGATTTTTTTCTTTTATTTTGTATATGTGATGCATCACATTTATTGATTTGCAAATATTGTACCATCCTTGCATACCTGGAATAAATACCACTCGATCATTGTGTATGATGTTTTTAATGTGTTGCTGGATTAAGTTTGCTAATATTTTCAGTATATTATGCTTTCTTATTTCAAGAAAGTAAAAATGTAACTGAAACACACAAAAAATATGTGTGCAGTGTATGGAGAAGGTGGTGTGACTGATTGAATATGTCGAAAGTGGTTTGCAAAGTTTCATGCTGGAGATTTCACGCTGGACAATGATCCATGGTTGGGTGGACCAAGTAAAGTTGATAACAATGAAATTGAGACATAAATTGAGAACAATCAACCTTATACCACACGGGAGATAGCCAACATCCTCAAAAGTATTTTATTGTCTCATTTTTAAGGAAACATACATAATTTTTTCAAAGTAAAATCATATATTCTTAATCATATGCATACAAAAATAACCATTATAAGGCATAATGAATTACTAAGAGATGGAGCTTGTTAGTATGATGAAAATCTATTATTTTTTTGGCTTAACTTTTTGAAACTTGTCTCATTTGAATCACTGTTGTGCCACTTTTCAATGCCATATAATGAGGGAAAATGAGATGTGTTCCATTTCAAGTGACATGGACGGTTCTTACTGCCCCCAGAGTTTTCTAACCAGACTATTACCCTCCAGTCCAGCGAAGGCAGGGCTGGAATATTTGTGTCACTAATCTAGCTGACAGATCTGAGTCACCTGACTCAGATATAAACAAAGATGGTCACTTCTCTTTTCCTTTTGTAATTAATTCATTGCTAACTACTCACTCTTAGTAATAGAAGATCTACTATTGCTACCATAATTTATTCAATATTTTAAAAATGTATTCAGTCAAGAGGAATACACCCTGTTTTGTCTCTGCCAAGCCAATAAATCTTTCTGTTGTTTTAACAACAACAGAAAATGGGTCCAGCTCATTGAAAATGGCATGGAAAATGGATCCAGCTCATTCTGATTTACTGCTTTCGGGTCTTCCACTTCCCTGCTGTTCTTGCATTCCATGTGTCTACACCTATTTTTACTAACATCCCACACTTGGGCTCCAGGATACCAGCCTTGAATGCAAGTTTAATAAGAGCTGATTCACTCAAGAAGTCAGAGAAAGAACAAGCTAACCCCAAAAGAATTAGAATATAGAAAAAATAAGGAAACGATCATAAATTAAAGACAAACATGAATAAATGTGGGTTGACACAAGTTATGAGAAACTGCAGAGGAAAACTGTGATTAATATTTCAAAATATTTTCCTGCCACACTTATTCCCTTTCCTGACTTACATAACAGTACTTGAATCGCCTTTTACTTGAATCCTCTATACTCACTTCATTCACAAAAGAAATTCTTCACATAGAAAATCCTTTCAACCTCTGCTATTGCTATGCATGCTTCAGTATGCAGACTTTTTAGAAAACATTGTTTTATTGAAACTTAAAAAAGCATTAAATAATGACATGCCATGGTAAAAAGAATATTCTAAATATGTTAAAATAACATTTGTTCATTTTAATGCAATATTTATTTTTATTGGTTTAAAAGAAATGTGATAAACATTGGAAAGAAAAGAAAGTAATGCCAACTCTCTTTGCTCAAAGAATTAGTAATGAAGCAAGAAAGGTAAGAAACAAGTAAACATATCACAATGATCATACTCATTGATGTCATGATTGAAGAACAACAAACTGCCCTGGGTGGTGTGACTCAGTGGAGTGTGTGCCGGCCTGTAATCCAAAGGGTCACTCGTTCAATTCCCAGTCAAAGCACTTGTCTGGGTTGTAGGCCAGGTCCCCACTAGGGGGTGCATGAGAGGAAACCACACATTGATGTTTCTCTCCTTCTCTTTCTCTGTTCCCCTCTCACTAAAAATAAATAAATAAAAATTTTTAAAAAGAAGAAGAACAAAGTAATGTCACAATTTAATCAAGAGGAAAATTATTTTTGCTTGAATAATAGTGAAACAATTCAAAATTTAAGGTATTTTTGAAAAAAATCCTGATCATTATTTGCCAACACAAAGACTTTTTTATAAAGAAGAAAGAAACCACCTGTCTAAAAACTGTGTGCATTCCAAGAACACACTGAGATAATATATTTAATCAATCTTCACCAAAAATGGAAATCATGATACACTACATAGAAACATCTAAAAGAATACTTATACAAGCTGTTTGTGGGAATCCTAAACCCTGAATTAATGGGAGATTAGCAATTTTTCAAGATGTGATTATTACAAGTAGTGGCTTTATACATGTTAGTCCAAACATAAGATTCCTGTCATATTAGTCGGCTCGTGCTGCTCCGACAAAATACTGCAGACTGGATGGCTTAAAGGACAAAACTTATTTTCTCAAAGTTCCGTAGGCTTTGATCAAGGTGTAGGCAGGCTGGGCTTCTCTGGAGGTCTCTCTCTTTCACTTGTAGATGGCTGCCTCTTGCTTTCTCCACACGTGGCCTGTTTTACCGTGTGTGTGAGCTCTCCTAGAGTCTCTCCCTCTCCTAATGACACCAGGCCTATAGGGTTAAGATTAAGACTCCACTTTTATGATCTCATATAACCTTCCTTACCTCCTTAAGTGCCCCGTCACCCACTGCAGTCTCCTTGGTGTTAGAGCTTCAGCCTATTAATTTTAGGGGATGCAATTCAGTCTATTTTACAGATTTTTTTTTTCTGAAAATAGAGTGGATGGTGGCATGTAGGCAGTAGAAGTGGATGGAATGGATGCCTCTCAGAATTAAAAATTCAAGTCTGGTGCTTGCACAAGTCAGGAGCCCTTTGCGAAGATGTGGATCTTACTGTGTGAACAATTGTGAAATAAGACACACTATAAAGTTTCAGTGGAATAAATGTTATGCTTTTAAAATAAAAAAGTACTAATCAGCTACATTTTTAATGAAAATTTACTGAGCTACTACTTTGGGTAATTTATTGGATGAGTACATCTGGATTTTAGAAAGGCATTTCCAAGGTTTCACATGATGTCCTTGGAAATAAGAAGTAATTTTGTTACAAGGCCGACCATTTGGGCAGAGTTGTCAATGACTGATCATTTTCAGAAGGAGCTATAATTACTGAAAACGCTGTCAAGAGATAAACAGATTGTAGTAGCATGCAAGAGCGGTTTTTGCCCTTGCTCTGTTTTACATTTTTATCAATGGCTTGGATGATTAAAATTGCAGACAACACAAAACTGAAAGTGATAACTATTATTTTGAATGACAGACATCAGATGCAAATAAGAAACAAAGGATATCAGATGTCCTGTGAGAGTTACCTCTGAAAATCAACACATTGTAACAAAGCAGATTCATGCAAAGTCACCTCAAAGGCAGGCAAGGTCCCAGGTTTCAAAGATTTAGTTGTAATTTGACTGCATTATTCTACTTCAAAAAAGAATCTGTCAATCAAAAGTATGAAGTGCAGGAAAAGGAGAGTCGCCGAGGGAAACATGGGTTGTTGCCAACCTTATCCCTTGTTAGGAGGAATAGAATCTTAGCCGGTAGGTTTCAAACATTCACATGCCATTAGCAAGGTGATTATTATGAGTATTCTGGAAAAACAGACAAATTTATTTATCATGATGCCAATAAATGAGAATCATCTAACTTTGGTATATTTGTCTTTACACAATGTTCTTAAACTAACTTCTGATAATGCTATTGCTTTCCATTATGTTACAGGGAGAGAATAAACAGCTAATACTGAGTCAAAGATCCTCATCGTTTATAGGAGTTATTTTTTGTTTTGAATCAGTAAATCGTTGTTCCAGTATTATAGGTCAATTCTAAAAGCTTGATTAAGTTATTTCATAAGTGAGAGATGAGTCCATTCAGGGCTTAATTATACAATCAGTTTTCTGACCCTGCAAATAGGAGGGTCGGATCATGAACCAAGGTAAAATCACGAGCACCGTAATGAGAGGCCTTTTGAGGGATGACCTCTGGCCATTCCCAGGAGACACACCACTCTGCATTGCTATTTTAGTACTCAAGGTCAGCATTTGTTCTAATTTATTTTCACTTTTCACATGTATTCAAAATCAAACAGAAAAAAACAGTAACAGTAATCCACTTCAATGCACATGGGAAGGCTTAAAGATTCTTTGATCAAAAGATCAATAAAATTGCAATATTCAACATGAAAGAGAAAAAAAACTATTATACTTTTAACAACATTAATAGAATCAATATACAGATAAAGGAATATAATAGACTATGCTGTTAAAAGTTTTATTGTAATATTTAGGGATAATAAAAATATTTAAAGGCATTAAATGAAATGCTGTTAAGAAGAAGGAACAGCGAGCCCTGGCTGGCGTAGCTCAGTGGATTGAGCTCGGGCTGCGAACCAAAGTATCGCAGGTTCGATTCCTAGTCAGGGCACATGCCTGGGTTGCAGGTCAGGTCCCCAATGGGGACCACATGAGAGGCAACCACACACTGATGTTTCTCTCTCTCTCCTTCTCCTCCTTCTCCCTCCCTTCCCCTCTCTAAAAATAAATAAATAAAATCTTTAAAAAAAAAAAAGAAGAAGGAACAGCTAGAGTGGTAAAATAAATTTAACATATATAATTAAAGTACATTGTTATAAAACATTAAGTACATGCAAAATGTAAAAAGAATAAAGCAATATATACCTGTATACCCATCACCTAAGTTATTTGCCATTTCAATAGTGTTAAAGTCTCTCCCCAATCTATTTTCTTTAGACACTTCACAAGAATATCTTCTATCCTGAATTTTATGTGTACCATTCTGATTCACCTTCTACGACTTTGCTATATACATATGCATTTGTAAAGACACTGTGAGGTAGAACACTGAAGCAAGAAATTAAAGAGGATACAAATAAATGGAAGCATATACTGTGTTAATGAATTGGAAGAATTAACGTCATTAAAATGTCCACAATACTCAAAATAATCTACAGATTCAACATAATTCGTATTAAAATACCAATGGCATATTTCACAGACCTAGAACAAATATTTTCAAAATTTATATGCAACCAAAAAGACCCCAAACAGCCTCAGCAATCTTGAGAAAGAAGAACAAGGCAGGAAGCATCACAATAGCAGATATCAAACTGTACTACAAGGACACCGTAACGAAAATAGTCTGGTACTGCCATGAGAACAGACATATAGATCAATGGGACAGAATAGAGAGCCCAGAAATAAACCCAAGTTTCTATAGTCAATTAATATTTGACAAATAGGGCATGAGCATACAATGGGGTAAAAATAACCTATTCAAGAAATGGTGTTGGGAGAACTGGACTGGTACATGCAAAAAATAAAAAAATAAAAGAAGAAAAGAAAGAAACTAGACCACCAACTTACACCATACAGCAGAATAAACTCAAAATGGATGAAAGACTTACATATAAGTTGTGGCACCATAAAAGTCTTAGAGGAAAACACAAGCAGGAACATTCCAGATATTCCACATAGCAAATTTTTTTGCCAATATATCTCCCAGTGAGAACTGATTTTACAGGATTTAATCTAAATTTTACTCATACCCTTTTAACTGGGCTAACGAAATTATTTTGAATTTTGGTTGCCAGAAGCATTTCAATCCGGCTATCTGGATTGCAGCACCTCACCTGCGCTGCCAGAAACGAACGCATTTAGTTGCACTTCCAGACAGAACCTGTGGGTGTCTGCAGGCTGTCCAAAGGAGCACAACCAGTTGGACAATGAACCCCGAAAAAGTCTTTCTCCAGATGGCTGAGCTGCTGTTCCTTTACTCGGAACCGCAGCACGCTACTGTAGGCGATGGCAATGCTGCCTGCGCGTGAAAATTGAGAAGAAGCATTTGTAATTCAAAGAACTGTATTCAGCTTGATTTGTGATCAAAATTTTTAGTCTATGTTTTGGAAGTGCAAATTTATCATACCCCTGATGGTAGGAATATACAAGTTTCTTTAAAAAAAAACAAGTAAACGTGAGTTTTTTTTCACCAACAGAAGCAAATTTTTAACGTCACCCAAAGGAATAAAAAAATGGCAGAGACACTAAAATTAACAAGCTGGATATGCTATTAACAAAGAATCCACAGCATTTTTTAGAGGAAATAAATTGGAGACACATCCCTTGTGATTTACATGATAAAAGTTATTTGGATGGCATGATAGCTTTTATGAGAAATGACTAAATGATTACACAAATGTTATTCTCAGAGACCATTGTCTGAAATGGCAGCCAATAGCTTCTGGATATTGGATTTTATTGGTATTGTACAGATGTGTATAATTATTGCTTTGGTTTGCTTGAATAGAAGCCATCTGTTTATGTAGGATGATTAGAATATTTAACAAAATTTGTCCCTTTAGCAACAGAATCTGAATTGCATTTATTTATTTATTTACTATTATTTTTTTTATTTCATGAGATTTGTGGGATCACTATGAGAAAGAGTCCTTGGATACCTAAACTTCAAAAAAACCTCAAACTACAAAAAATCCTGACATTAACAGTGAAAAGAGTTTTTTCTACTAAAGGCTGCATTAAATTCATTTTGCTAAAATGTTACATTAAATATGGATTTGTTGTACCTATACACTGAACAGACCAATTTATTCAGTTATACATTAAAGGTAAGTTTTATTAATCTTTTATTCAAGTGGAAAAATAGCTTTTCTTGCTTTAATCTCTAAATGTGGTAGACTATAGTAATAGATTTTCCAATATTTATTAGTTTTCACATATTATTCAGAAATGTATCCTTTCTTTTTTTTAAAAATGTATTGTTGTTCAGTGACAGTTGTCCCACCTTTTTCCCCATGCTCACCCCTGCCCCATACCCCCAACTCCCACAGTCAGTCCCCCACGGTGTCCATGCCCATGAGTCCTCCGTTTGTGTACCTTGGTTTCTCCTTTTTCTTCATTATCCTCCTCCTCCCTCCTCTTCTGGTCAACTGCTGGTGTGTTCTTTATTTCCAAGTCACTGGTTCTATTTTGCTCCTTTGTTTGTTTTGTTGATTTGGTTCCACTTATAGGTGAGATCATATAGTATTTGCCCTTCACCGCCTGGCTTATTTCACTTAGCGTAATAATTTCCTGTCCCATCCATGCTGTCCTTCTTTCTTTCTGTTGCGTAGTATTCCATTGTGTAAATGTACCACAGTTTTTTTGGTCTGCTCATTTACTGGTGGACACTTAGGCTGCTTCCAGCACTTGGCTATTGTAAATTGTGCTGCTATGAACATAGGGGTGCCTAGGTTCTTTTTAATTGTTGATTCGGGATTCTTGGGGTATAGTCTCAGCAGTGTGATCACTTGTTATTTGTTGATGTATTAATGATGGTCATTTGACCAGTGTGAGGTGATATCTCATTGTGATTCTAATTTACATCTTTCTATGGCTAGTGATGTTGAGCATCTTTTTATATATCTCTGAGCCCTCTGTTGTCCTTCTTGGAGAAATGTCTGTTCAAATCCTTTGCCCATATTTTATTATTTTTTATTGTTATTCAGTTACTGTTGTTCCCATTTTGCTCCCATTACTCTCCCTTGCCCTACCCACACCCATCTCCCACATTTAATACTGACCCTCTCCCTTGTTTTTGTCCATGGGTCCTTTATACATGTTCCTTGACTAGATCCTTCCCTTTCTTTCCCCCATTATCTCCCTCTTTCATCCCCTCTGGTTACTGTCAGTGTGTTCTTTTATTTCCATGTCTCTGGTTCTATTTTGCTCCCTTGTTTGTTTTGTTGATTAGTTCCATTTATAGGTGAGATCATATGGTATTTGTCTTTCACTGCCTGGCTTATTTCACTTAGCATAATAATTTTCTCTTTCATCCATGCTGTTGGGAAGGGTAGGAGCTCATTCTTTCTTTCTGCTATGTAGTATTCTATTGTGTAAATGTACCAGTTTTTTTTGTCTGCTCATTTACTGATGGGCACTTAGGCAGTCTCCATACTTGGCAATTTTAAATTGTGCTGCTATGAACACTGCGTTGCATAGGTTTTTTTGAACTGGTGTTCCAGGATTTTTTGGGTATAATTCCAAAGTGGAATGGCTAGGTCAAAAGGCAGTTCCATCTTCAGTTTTCAGAGGAAATGCTGTACTGTTCTTCACAGTGGCTGCACCAGGCTGCATTCCCACCAACAGTGCACTAAGGTTCCCCTTTCTCCACAACCTTGTCAGCACTTGTTGTTTGTTGATTTATTAATGATGGACATTGCTCTAGTATAAAGAAGTATATCACTGTGGTTTTAATTTTTATCTCTCTAATGGTTAGTGATGTTGAGCATTTTTTCGTATTGATTTTAGAGTTTGTAAAGATTAATTATCTGATGCATTTAAAAAAAAACAGTGTTCAAAGAGTTCATCATCACCAAGCCCTTATTATATGAAATGTTAAAGGGACTTATCTAAGATAAAGAAGATAAAAAACATGTACAGTAAAATGACAGCAAACTCACAATTATTAACAACCACACCTGAAACAAAAACAAGAAGAAACTAAGCAAACAACTAAAACAGGAACGGAGCCACAGAAATGGAGAACACATGGAGGGTTAGCAACAGGGGAGTGGGAGGAGGAGAGTAGGGGAAAGATACAAAGAATAAGTAGTATTGAAGGTGGATAGAAAATAGACAGGGGGAGGGCAAGAATAGTAGGGGAAATGTAGAAGCTAAGGAACTTATGACACATGGACTGAGGTAAAGGGGGGGAATGTGGGTGGGAGGGGGTAGAGGGGTGGAGGGGAATGAAGGGGGGATAATAGGACAACTGTAATAGCATAATCAATAAAATATATTTAAAAAAAGAATAAAATCTGTTACATGATGAACAAAAAAAAAACAGTGCATGTTCCAATTATATAGTGTTCCATAACAAATAGCCCACAATATTAAACAAGAAACGTTTTGCTATAGTTCAACATTTTGTAGGTCAACTTTTTGGGGAATATTCTACTGACTAATTCTACTACCCCAGGTACTGCCAACAGACACCATTTTGTGGTATTCAGCTGGTGGATGAATTGAACTGGGAGTACACGTTGGATTATCACATTGGTGTTCTAGGGCCTTGGTAGGGATAATTAAAAATTCAAGTTCCACTGGAACACCTTTACTTGGTTCTTCATGTGTCTTGGGCTTCCTCAGATCATGGTGGCCTCAGAGAAGATGGAGATGTTATGTGGCAGATAAAGGACCAAAAAGAATAAACACAGAAGGTGTTATTGTTCTTAAAGACTTGCTAATAATTGTCTAGCATCACTTGATAATACTTTCTTGGTCAAGCAAATCATTAAAGCCAGGCCATTATCAAGGGAGATGAATGAGATAAGAAGAGCAATTAACATGTAACCATGTTTTAGCTTCCACATGGCTATAGGTAGTTTATCTATATATTAGTGTTTTTTATTTTTTTGTATGCATTTGAATTAGGGAGTTTGTCTTCTCCTTCTTTATCATCTCAAACATATACTGCATAGCTCTTCTCTACGTATGTCCACTAGATTGGAGTTGTAAATTGTCTATATCTGCTTGAATAATTTACATATTTATAGAAGCATATTAAACTATATGTACTTTGACTATGGCTTTATACTTTGAGATTTTTAAGCCTCATTTTGGATATGTAACATTACGTAATTTTTTAATCTTGTGGAATGATTATTTTGTAATTATTAAATTTCTCATACATTTTAATATTTTACTTAAATATATTTTATAATTTTATTTTAAAAATTTTATTTTTTGGTTGGCATTTGACATATAGATACTCTTTTTTAAAATTTCATTTACAATTTGTTTTAATTATTTCTCAACAGTAAATAGGTTTAATAGATCTTTATAATGTTTTAATCATTCTGAACATATATGTGTTTAATTTTAGTATTTTGAAAATATATCCCTATTTAACATCCTTTAACCTAATTTCCTCTTTTCTTGAAAACTTTTATTATAATGTTAAAGTTTTCTATATGCCATCTTACGTATCTCTGGGGATTTAAAGGCCACATATATTTTAACTCATTTATTAAAAGTCCATAAATATTTAACATTACTACTGAATTATGACTATTTCTAATGAGGTTTGACCATCTTCAGTATATTGATTCTAATTCCTTGGCGTAAAGGCCAAGTATTTAGCATACTTCAGTACTGGGATCCATCTCTTCTTCCATTTCTCCATTTTATTTCATTTGGTAGAGTTGTCTAATCTTCAGTTTCACCTTTTCTAGGGTACAACATTTAGCCATAATTTTAACATTTATTTAAAATATTTTTATGTTACAAACATGAGTTACATTCACCCACATTTTTATCACAATCACAGTTCATTTTTTTAATCTAATTTCTTCCTTTGTATTCATTTTTTCTGGTGAAAGCATTTTTTGCTATATCTTTCAGTGAATATCTGTGCATAAAAGTCTCTTTATTTTTTCTTTAATAAACCTTAATTTAGAATTCAAGTTTGACAATTATTTTCTTTCATCACTTCTTTGTTAACTTTTATTGCATTTTGGCATTTAGTGTTGATTAAAATTTTGCTATCAGGATAACTGCCATTCCCTGGGTATATTCTGAGTTTTACCTGCACTCATTTTAACATGTTCATTTTATCCTTTCAATAGTCTCACTTCAGTCTCATGTACCTAGATTAGAATTTATTTTTCTTGCTTAGCACTTGAAATGCATCTCATTTTGAAGAGCTAAGTTACCAAACTTCTTGATCTTTTTAGAAATTTCTATTAAACATTTACAGCAAACCTCTTTCTAGCATCACAGCTTTTAACTGAGCTTTTTTTTGTTTAGCAATTACCTTCTTCTGTATTGCATCTTAATTTCTCAGCATCATCCCCTTCTTATTTGGAACATTTTAATTGTTCATGTTTATAGTCAACTGATTTTTGTGTTTCTATCTTTTTTGTAAGTATTAATTTCCATTTCTGTTATTTCTCTATTTATCTCTTTGAAGAAATCTAAAAATCACTTTTAAATCTATTTTAGACTACTCTGTATTTGAAATTCATATGGGAGCATATATATTCTGTTTATTTTATTTCTGTCTAGCTTTTCCTTACATATCTTTATATACTAGCTACTGTTGGATTTTTTTGTGTGAAATTGCATTTGATCATTTTTCCATTTCTCTCTGATCTTTTCTATACTTTTCCCATCCAGCATCTTTTCTTCAGTGAGCTTTTCCTTTGCAGCCTCCTGTCCAAAATATAGGTCTTTAATCTTTGTTTGGGCTGATGCCATGTGCTTATTTTAGGGATAGAGAAAACCTATTCTTCAAAACAGCAGGTGGCTTGGCTTACTCTCTGGTCAAGGATTTGTGAATTTCTCTTCCCAACCTCCTAGACTATGGTTTTATAAAAGCTCTAGTTCTGGGCAAAGGTCACTATCAGCTTTATGAAACCCTCTGTCTGAAGCCAGGGTGAGAATATGAGCTAAACACTTGACCTCTAGTTTCTATCCCTGGGTCTAACACCAGTCATTTTCAAGTTTTGAATGGAGAATTTTTTTTCATGCTTACCGTGTAAAGGCAGAAATTCTGGAAACTCCCACCTGCTTCCAGATCAGCAGGCCGTGGTTTCAGCCCTGATCTCTCCTCTCTATTTTAGTTTTGGTTTTGATTCTCAAAGACCTCATTTTGGAGAGCTGATCCTGACGTTTTTATTTTGTATTTTATCTAGGGTTTCAATAATTTGGAATGGAAATGGAAAGCTTTAAAATTACTTTATCATAAATGGGAGTTGAAATGCAAGCCATATATAATTATTAATAATATAATAAATATTATGTTTTATATATGATATATAAAATTACCACATCGTACATGCTATTACAATCCATATTATATCTATAATTATTTAAGTCTAGAAGTTTAGTAACTGGGGGGAGGATGTTATCAGAATGACCAATGGCAGTTTTAGAGAGGGATTTTTTTCAACATTGTGATTTAATGTTTAACTTTTGTCAAACAACTATTTATATCTGCAGGAATGTCTACGGAAATAAAGTTGGTTAAGTTAAAATACTGGGAACATAATTTTATCATGTAAATTTTTTAATATCACAATTTTGATCCAAAATAAATTTGAGGTAAGACAATTTATCTTTCACTTTGGAAATATCACATTATCTAAGAGGTGAGAGGGAGGGAATACATGTATAAATTTGTATTCTGTATATAAGATATCTTCTACTTTAACATATGATTTATCTAAATTTGTTTTTAATGTTTGCTCTTGGGTAACTGTTAGAAATCAGTTTTACTTTTAGATGCCCTTGTGGATTTCTTTGAATTCTATTTTATAAATATTTAAATAAACCTAAATTTTATCATAGTGTACCTATAGGAATTTCCAAGTTTGATTGGAGTATTAAACTATAACTTAGTTATGACTTTATAATTTTTAAAATATACATTTTTGTTTGGTTTTTTAAAGATGAAGAGGAGTTAATTAATAGATTTTGCTTGTGGCTTAATGAAACTATTTTTAATACACACAAAGACAATGCAATTATATCAGTATCAAATCACTCTCACTTTAAATTGTCAGTTTGGGTTGTTACAAGTAATTGAGCTAATGAATTATAAATATATATTAAGTGTACATAGCATATTTTCCTCAATATTAGTTGTTTCTATTATTATTTTAGGCAAAATAAATTTTATACTTAAAGAATTTGAAATAAAAAACATTAATATATTTTCTAAATTCTAAATAAGAGGTCAAATGTTTAAAGCTTTGTACTTAAAATTTGTTGTTTTTAGTTATATTCATTATAAAATTTAATTATTTGTATTATTTTTCCTAATATGTTTAAAAATATTGGGTTTCTTGCAACTCTCCTTTCAATTCTCTAATCAGTATTTTTATATTCAGGTAGTTTTAAATAATACATTTTTAGGGCACTGATCAATCACTATAATATGTTTATAATTGGAAAACTGCAAACATTTGTTTTCTATACTTAAATAGCTGTCATAAATCTATTAGACTTTCTGAGAACAAGAAAATGTTATTGTGTAGAGGTCATGAAAGGCTACTATACAAGCTGGTTGTGCATGAATTATATATGAATTCTGCCAGGACAGCATTAACTTGAAGTGAGCTGTTCTGCAATAAATGTATATTATCAACCAAAAAAATCTATTGTTTTTGCAATGCACACCTTTGTTTTTCTACATGCATATAGATGATTAGAAAAATCTCTCTTTGTTTTAAAGTTGTCAGATAAAATGTATACCTGACTTTTATATTTAATATTTAAGCAAATGTATATGATTGGAGACCAGTTTCTGGATATCGGAGAAACAAGGTAACCAAATCACAAATAGTAACAACAACAAATTCCCAGTATACTCAATAGTGAATTTATATCATGCAATCAGAAAAATATATGCAATTTTTATTTACTTTAGAAATGAAACAAATATGCTATAAATTATTATACATATTTTATTAATTTCAGTCAATCATGCATATGTATAAATTGTTTTAAAATGTTATAATTTCTGATGATAATATAACAGGATACACAAATCTGTATCAAAAGCGTAATTTCTTATTTCTTTCGATATTAAGTGGTACAATGAAGCACAGTATTAAAATATTTACTTTAAATACCTGTTTTAATCTTTACCCAGCTGGAATTCTGTATTAGAAATGCTTAGGTACAAATAGCTACTCATATAAATATCCAAGCTCCTAACTGTTTCAATTCTATATTTATTAGTCAGTGGTCAATTAATAAACAAAAGTTCTCTAACAAAACAAAAGTTGTTTTTTTCTGTTCAGAATATCCTGTTTATTAACCAGAGAAGGAAGCAATTTAATTTATATAATACATGGTTTGGAAAGAATTCATTCAATTCATTTAACATAAACTGTTATTTATTTGTTAGTTGGTCTATCTATTTTCTATCTATTTATCTGTTTATCTATCATCATCATCTCTCTCTCTCTCACCTCTCTTATTTGAGCACTAATTTTATTCAAGATTTTTTAATGTTCCAGATAGAATATACAATGGACATGATAAAGTAAACTGCTCTCAAAAAAGTAATAGTATAATAGGAGAGGTAATTACATCTATATTTATTTTAAAAATGGTACGAGATAAGCCAGTATATGATACATAAAAGCACATGGGAAGACTCACCTAATTTTGACTAGGGTAGTAGAAAGGCTGCCAGAGAAATCTTCATAGTGAATATACACTCAATAATTCTTTTTTTTTAAAGATTTTATTTACTTATTTTTAGAGAGGGGGAAGGAAGGAGAAGGAGAGAGAGAGAGAGAAACATCAATATGTGGTTGCCTCTCATGTGGTCCCCACTGGGAACCTGGCCCGCAACCCAGGCATGTGCCCTGACAGGGAATCGAACCTGTAATGCTTTGGTTCACAGCCTGTGCTCACACTCAATAATTCTTAAAGAATGAGTATGAGTTGTTAGATCAGCAGATACTAATAAGGCACACATGCAAAAACTAGGAAGTAGAACACAATTTACGTGTTTGGTCAGCTCCAAAAGTTTGATATTGCTCAAAAATGGTTCACAGGCTAAGGAGGGTGGTTATGTTAAGCAAGAGTAGACCAATAAGCATTCACTGAAAGGCACTGGTTTTTATCACAGAAATGTGATATGATATTTAGTTGTGGAAAATGACTGGAATTTTCTCACACATTCCAGGATTCCCCCAAAGGATATATATTTTGGGTTATTTATGAGGAGATAGTTGTATATAATATTGTAATGAAGACTGTGTGATTATTACTAAAAGATAGCATTGTTGTCCTTAAAGTAATCAATGAGATTAAAAAAATAAATATTTCCCAAAGATGTTCAAGATCCTCTGAGAACAAGCACATAGAGATAGATTCATAGATAGAGAGCAGGCTGATAGTCCTGGGGGTGGGGGGTTAAGGGTGGAGAGCTCCAGCAAAAAATGAAAAAGGGCAACAGTGTGGTGACTGTCGGGGGTGAGGGGCAGGTTGGAGATGGAAGAGGGTATAGAAGAGATAAATGGTAATGGAAAAAATACAATAGAAGAAGAAAGTTAATACAAAAAAATGACACTGGCTTTTTCTCTGAAACAAATTTCAGTACTTTAAACTCTCTCTGATAAGAGTCTCTAAAAGAGAAAACTGACCGTGGATTGCAAAAGATTATCCATTATTAGGTACCCACAGTTCTGAAAGTCATTCTCCGTTGTCCTTGCAATAGTGTCCTTAATGTCTCCATGTCATTACTCTACAGTAGCCCTCCTAAAAATTATCTACCTCCTAATTTTCCATTTACTTTGTGCAGTTCTTGGAATTTCACTTAGAATTCTTTCCTGCTACTGAGTCTCCAAAGACTTCCAACCTCAACTGCCCACATTTCGCCATCACCACAAAATGTACTCAATCTTCAACATGGTTAGTGTCTCCAATGCTTTCTTTGCACTTTCCCATTAGCAGCTGTCGTAATTATCTCCAAAATACAGGTTCCTGTATCCTATAGTTTATTTTAGTTTATGAGAAATGTCAAAAGTCAAAGACAAACATTTATAAGGTCCTCTGAAAAGGGGAGATCAAGCCAAAATATTGGTAGTCTTTTACAGCAAAGTTTCACAAATTTAGTTATTATTTTTATTATGATACATGGACTTTTGCATAATTTAGTAAACTATATTAGAGAAACACTACCCTTCTTTTCTATCTCTATTGAAATTTTACCCCAGTGTCTGCTCTTGTGCACTTTTCTGTTTGCATGAAACAATCTGCTCTGCTTTGTAACATTCCCTTTCTTGGAATTTTTACCTTCTTTCTGAGCAACCCAGTTCCCAAAATCATGCACTTATATATTTTTCCAACTAAATTCTTAAAAATATTAATAGACTCCACTTGGATATGAAAGCAAAAGTATGCTTTTTAACACACTCTTTGGCACTGTTACCTGTGATTTCCATCCAGCATGCGTCTATCCCTTAAATGTTTCACTGCACCACACAGCAGCTGGTTGCAGGAGGGGATGGCATCGTAACATCCTTGGGTGAATGGAGAGTAAGATCACAGGAAAAGGACAGGGCAACAGGAATTCTTGTAGGTAAGAAATTTAAAGCTGTTTTTTAAAATTTAATATTCAAAGTGCAAATAATTTCTATGATAATATCCAATGTATATATGCTATTTCTACTGCAAATATGTTAGAAATATAGTTATTAATTAAATGTCTATTATATTTGAAATCATTTTATCTAATTATTACTTAGAGTATTAATTACACATAAAGTTTAATTAGATACAAAGTGTGTTAATTAGATAAAAAGTTTAGTAGATATCCATCTCTGCTCTACGCTCCCTACCTGCAATATAACGGATTCCGTGCTTAGGAGTGATTGCAATAATTTGTCTAATATTGGGCAGTGTTTCCCATGTATTATATGATTGATGGGAACAAGACTTTAAAAAGGTTACAATACCTGGTTACATGTGTTTCCAGTGATTAAGTCCCTGCAGGTAAAATGGTCTTCACAGGATGTGTTGTCAAGTCTGTAGTTCTCCTTCCTGCTCGCACAAGAGAATCTCTTTTCCATTTTCTCAGTGTGTTGCTCAGGAAACAGAGCTAGCTCTCCTGTCTTGATGACACTTTTACAGGTGAAAGTTTAGGAATTATTAACAGTTAGAAAGTGATTTTTTTAATCGGTTGCTTTTTCTTTTAATTTTTTTCTCTGGACTCCTTTTTGGTGGTAGATTTGCTGGGGGAAGATGTTGGGAGGTACTTTTATAGATATTGAAGTATATCGAGTTTTTAATAACTGAATTAAAGTTAATGTGTGTCACTTGAATTCAGGTACTTGAATCTGAACCCCCAGTTGTAACCTAGTTTTAACACACATGGTTGTTTCATTCATTCTCTATGGAAACCCTATGATACAGGGGGCACCGTGATCATACGAGGCAAATATTACAACATCCACACACCTGCAGCTATGCTGCGTACAGCCAAGTCTCCGATCCATCTCTGCATCCTCACACTCTGTTCTGCATAGACTTTGTCCAGGTCACTTTACAGAGGCTGATAGCTAGCAAATGCACATTTTTTCTGTATATTCAATTTACTAAAATTGTCATGTGATTAATCAAGTTTTTGAAACCTCAAATACTTAATCAGCTCTACCAGTTTGGTTTGATTAGAGGTAATCTATGTTGCTCAATCAGTAGCATTGCAAATTTTTTTTGCAATGCCTGACAATGTGTTCCATTTCATTTTTCTATAAATTGTTCAATTTTATCTAAATTTTAAAATTTTGTGGGATAAAATATTATATAATATCCTCATATTAACTCTTTACATCTATGAAATCTACAGTGACATTTTGTTTCTCATTCTTGAATTCAAAATCACTGATTTCAGGCTTTTAAATATACACATATATATATCTCATTAGATTTAGCTTTACTTGCAATGGACGTTTTAAAAGTTGTATTTTGTCAGACACGTTCAGAATACTTAAATATAATTTATTTTACCAATGTGATTTTAGATGCATATATCTAAATTGCCAAATGTGTCAAGATTTTTTGTAGTTATCTGCTTAAAATCTGATTTATGGATTAATTCCCCTGTGATAACACTGCCTTTCTGTAATTCAGTGAAATTTATTGGAACTGATTTTATGACCTGAATTTAAAAAAAGAAATTAATTCAACAGTTTTGGATACTGTTTTTATGTAGTGACTTAATACTTGGTTTAATTTCATTTATCATGTTTTTTAATGTCTATAATCTTTTTCTATTTGTTAGATAGCTATACTAAAATATAATGAATATTAATTTTATTACTTGTTTAGTTTTGCTTTACATATATTATTTGTGAAATTTAATGTTAATATTTTCTCCTGTCTTTATTTCATTTTTCCTTATCATTTGTATCCAATTATTAAACCTATACACTAATTACTTAATCTCAGGTATTTTATTTTTTACTTCTTAACATCATCTGATTGTTTTATAACATTTCTAGTTTTCTGCTAAATTTTTTCAGCTTGTCTTTTAAGTTCTTGATCATATTAGCTAGTTTTTAAATATTTGTCAAATATATCCAATATCTTGGACATGCTATGAATCTGATATTATCTAATTCTTTACTTTTCATTTGCTTGGATATTTTAAATAAGTATAGGACCTTTTCCATTAAGAATTCTAGAGATAACCTGAAGTGCTACATTACATTTTCTTCCTACACAGACAATTTACTGGAAGAAGTTAGGTTAAGAAGAGTGACTTAACCAAATGAGAACCTGTGCTGATGTGATGTTGAGTTTCAGAGCCTGTGAGACCTGCACTACTGTCCCTAGCTCTATAGACTAGCTACATAGACAGTGTAGCTCAATAGACATCACATCTTCGGCACACAGCATGTGTGAGAGCCTCTTGAACTTGTCCGACCTGATGCCAGTCTTTGCCTTCTAGACCTTGTGTCTACCAAACATTTGATCTAGCTTCTAAGCCTGTTAGCTGCCAATTTTGGATTAGTGAATGCCTCAAAATGAAAAAAAAAGATGATAAATAATACCAAGTCATATCCCTGGGGTTCCCTCCTCACAGCGACCCATGTCTCCTAAGTCATTTGTGCCTTCATAACTGTCTAAAATCTTATGCACATTACTTCATTTTCATATATTTTTTAAATTTTCAGTTATTTATAAAGGTTTAATTGTCCAAAACCAGCAATATGGATCGCTAGTGAAAATGAACTTCTTATCCAGAAGTTTTGTTATTACATAAACAAATACAAGTGCATTTTATACAAAATTATATATGAAAATAGATTAACATTTTAAGGTTGTCACTAAGCCAGAAGTTGTTTCTCTCTTGGATTTGAAATTCTCAAGGAGACAAATCTAGTTCACTAGAAGCATAATAGAATAGAAAGTAGTGTCTATTTCATGCCTGTTACAATGTGGCAGGTGCTTCACATAATAAGTGCTATAATATCTGATTAGGTACTATGAGCAAGGTATTGTGTTAAAGCCTCTGCATTTAATTTTTTTCTCACTACCTTGAGTAAAAATTCCTTTACCCAGTGTATGTCCATTTCAAATTTAAAACTGTATCTATGAAGGTTAAACACCTTGTAGATTATCAAACTACTACTAAATTATAAAACTAGTAAAGGCTTTTAACACTTTCATTATTTTGTTTCGATGGAGGTTTTTTATAAATGATTTAATACTTTAAATTTATTCAGTGCTTGAAAAATACAAGTTATCTAGTAAGAATCTTCAACTGAATGAAAAAAATTGTCCAATCCATTCACTCTACTCCTCTGACAATTCAGAGAGTTTGATATCATAAATTTCAATTTTGAGTTGAGAAATATTTATTAAAATGTACATTTTTCAGGTGCCACAGCAGAATTACCTAATCAGGTTCTTTGGCAGTGTGGTATAGGAATTTGAATTTGTAATGGAGTTCACTTATATGTACATTCAATTTTAAGCTATATTGAATTACATATGAAAAATGTTTTTAAACAAAAATTTGTCATTCTATATACTTTACTCTATTAAAATTAAACCATAATTGAAAAAGTACAGATAAATCCCTATATGACTCTCTGATTAGGAGCTCTTTCTGATTTTACCACTGCTAATATTTTATAGGCAGTTACTCAACCTGATTTTTATGAATCCAAAAGGATATTTTCAAATATAACATTCTGCCTCTAAGAAAAAAACTTAGGTTATCTATTTTCTCAGAATTATTTCATCATATTCTGTGACTTTGCTTGTCTAAAGTGACTGTTAGAAATCATAAATATCAAAATCTTGAGAGCTTTTGCTATGTAAGTCACCCAAAATATCAAGTCAATCAAATTAATCCAAGCTTTAAAAAGTTATTGGTTGAGAAATTTACCTGGGAAACTCAAAAGGTGATCAAAATTTACTTTATCTGTAATTATAACTCAGGAAAACTGTAAAGTAGGGAATGATTTAGAAAACCATCCAGGGACCATTTGAATTTATAAATGAATTTTAAGCCCAATCATAATGCTATCAACATGTTTTTGTAACAATATACAAATTCCCTTATTTGTATATTGTTAGACTAATGCTTTTCCTTATCTGAAACTTGCAAAATGGCTCATTAATTTTGGTTTTCAACCTTGGGAAATATTTTCAATACACTTTAGTGTGAGAGAAACTCCCTTTATGAATTCAATAACTAAGTAATTTTATAAGTTTGTTATTAAAAGATAAACGTCCATACTCTTTTATCCCAAAGTTTTCAATAGGTTAAACTAATGCAGATTAAATCCAAAACTGTTTAAATTTATTACAGGATTTACTCTCTACCTAAATTTCTAGCCTTGGCTCTAAAAAATGTTATATTTAAATACTGTGAACTTTAATAATACAATATGGTCAGATGTGCCATGTGACTTAGATCGATTCTACTATTGTCACTATTACATTCTGATCTTGAAATGATGTTTCTCATATACACATATACCACAACAGAGATCTACCAGATATAACTTTACTTGCTACACAATTGGAAGATTAATGTATTGTTAAAAAAAAAGGACAATACAGGTAACCCTTACAACGACCTTGGAAAAGGCAATCTCAGTTGCTTTTCATTCTGTCCTTCTCTTACAATCCAGAACACAACCCCAGGAATTCATGTTACCCTCCATAAATGTGCTAACATATTTACAACTTGGACATCCATTTACACAAAACACGTACCCTGTAATTTATTCCACTACCTCCAGAAGCAAGAAATTTCCAGAAGAAGACACCTACCACAAAAAAAATTATGAATCAAGACTGTGGGCTTAGGTTCCAGACGTTTTCCTCCCAACATCTTCAGTTGATTATTATATGACATCTGTATGTTTTCATTTGTCTCCTTTTCCTTCCCTTACCCTTGACCTGTCATTTTCCTTTTGTTATTTCTAGTCACTAGACTGTAAAAATTACAACTGTAATTGTTTTCCTCCTTTTCTCAACTTTTTACCTCTTTAAACTTTTTGATATTTCTGGTCGACCATTCTCAAGCCATTGTAACAGCTGCCATGCTTCCCAAGAGTGGTCTGCATCCCACAACTCTCTGACAGCAATTGGGTGTATCCGAGGCCCCTGAAAATAACGACCGGGACCAATTTTCTCACGTTATCAAAGGAACTCAGGGGGCATTAGAGCATTGAACACAAGGTTAATAATATTAAGCTGTGGCAAAATTATTTTCTTATAAAACTGTTCATTTAATTCTACTGAGGAAGTTAATTTGTCTTTTTAAATAAGGCTGATGTATTGAGAGAGTAATTTGAACCAATCTTATTTTTTTCTCTTATATGTGATTATAGTCCTTGAGATTATAATTTTGTGTGTGGCCAGATGACCCTAACATGCTTACCTAATCAAAACATGGCATGTACGGTACTTTACATGGCCTTCTTGCCTTTCAAGAATTAAACAAATTCCCTATTTATTCATATGTTATTAGAAATTTAATGTGTTGATTTACCAATGGGGTTCCCTAATTTATGGAAGGCTTTCTAGGTTAAGTTATAATGTAATCTATAGTTTATTTTTGATTATTACTCAATTATCAAATGAAACACCTCAAGTTTTACATGCTCAACAATAAGTCTATACCATAAAAAGTTGGGTAAATACTTTAGAAAAATCAATCAATCAATCAATCAAGTATTCAACTAGGAAAAAAGGAATTTTGGTTATGAAAATTTGGCCAAGCTAATCTATATCTATAGAATTAATTCTTTTAGGTTGGTTTAGGCCACATCACAATAAACAAACAAACAACTAAATGAGAGATTCCCTAATGGTAGGTACTTGAGTTGGTTTTGATTGTATAAATAAGTCTTGTCTCCCTTTGTTATCTGATACATTGTTGTTTAAACATATATTCTCATTGCTGATTCTGAGCTATCATCCAGCTAGTTGGTGGTGTGTCAGAAAGGGACAGTAGTCATCACGGTTGTTTTGACTCCTCTGGAAACTGGGTTTGACCCAAAGGAAAGACAAGAATTAGTATGAGGGGAATGCTGTCACCCTTGCTTAACTAGTGGAGATGCTGACAGATGGATACTACTGTTACCAAGAGGTGAACAGCACATGCGTATTTTACAGCTAAAATAACATGTTTAAGGAACACCCACAGATACTTGAAATTGTTTTTCCTAATAATTGGCATCAATCTAGTATAGGAAGTACTGGAAGTAGTAGATAACAATAGATAATAACCTATAGAAAGGTTATTATCTTTGATGGTTTTCAGTCCGTTTGCCCAAGAACGAGAAATTAAAACAAACACATAATGGAAAAATGGCATCTCAGTGTTCCACAAAATTCTTTTTCCTGGCTGCTCACATGGCCTTTCTGTGTCAAGAGCTCAGGAGAAGAGAAAGATCACATGTCTCTTCATTTAATAAAGACATTAGTGCCATCATATGATCACTACCCCATGACCTGCTCTCACCCTAATTACTGCCCATGGGCCTCACCTCCAAATACCAGCACATTAGGGGTTAGGGCTCCAACATATGAGCTTGGGGCGGGGCAAAAACTCTCCGTTCATAGCATCGTGTGTATCAGTGATAGTTCTGGAAGCTGACCAAAGAAGGAAATCCAATCGCTTATATATTTGATGTTATTTTAAAAAAAGGGAAACAAAAACAAAAGCTGCCCAGTACTGATTTGGGTGCTGACTGAAGTTAAACATCGTTTGTGCTCACTCGTAGAAAGAGTAAAGCAGTTCATAGTGAACAATGACCTCCAAAACATCACTACAGTCAATACCATAACAGATTGCATGAGGCAATTTCTTAAAGTACCCTTAAAATCAGCTAGTGACATAATGCATGATGAGAGTTTAATAATTGTGATTCTGTCCTGAACCCGTTTTTGACCTTAGGTAGATTACTTTTCTGTGACTCATTTTTCCTTTCTTTAAAAGCTTTTTCAGCTCAAAATATATTAAATAAATTTTGTACAATTAACTTTTCACAGTTACTACCCTACATCATGTATTCAGTGAAAAGGGTCTTAAAAATATCGTATTACACCACTATTTTCAAACCATTTCAGCCACAGAATAATTTCTTAAAAATACATTTAATTCCTCTGACAGATAAATCGTTGAATGGAGAGAGAGATGGAGGGCTGGTCTGGTTGTAATTGGAGTGGAAGTCCCAGAATTTAGCTTTTTCCAATTTCCACAGTTCTGCAGAGCTGCCTCTGAGCTAGTTCTACTGAACACCCAGCGTTGCAAAAACAAGTCTGGAAATAATTATAAGGAAGGAAGCACACTGGCTTTGAAAGCAGCCATTCCCAGGTTCAAGCTCTGACTTTAATTCTCATCTGCTTTGTGGGGGCAGGCCCAGGTTCTGTGACACCTCTCACAATCTTCTCTGGAAGCGTCTCTTTTAAGACACAGAATACAGAACCATAAATACCAAAATAAGAATAAGACCTCAAAAGATGTTAAATATGAGATGAGTCCTCAATCTTAGCTGAATGACTTAGGAAGATTTCCTTAATGAATCTAAACTCATTTTCTTAGCTGTTAAGTGAACAGAGTAAAACATTTCTTGAACGCGGCCAGGAGAATTAAATTAGATAATGTATGTAAAGCATCTAGCAATCAGGCAGGGGAAACAATTGTGTACTAACTAAACCATATTGTCGTGGTGGTTTTGTCAAAGACCAATTATACCAGAGTTAAACAGGCATGGAAGAGTTTAATACTATCGAAAAACGAAAAAGCGACTGAATGCAATTCTACTGCAACTAAGACAGGAGTGTTTTTAAGCACTGGGCTGAGTTAGTGGAAAATTAGGATAAGACAGAGGCGGTTGGTCAGTGTTATCAGGTCATCTGTGTTTGCTAATTGGCACTTATCAAAGTTAGGCTCCTACCTCCCACGGAGTTTTGAGGGTAGTATTAAAGATTTATCACTGAATAATTTATAAATGATGAATAGTAACATATCTATTACCAGCAAAGCAGGACCAGAATATATCATGGACAGCAGGGGCGCTGATGAATTTTTGGAAACATTAAAATTCCTGAAATATTTATATTGATAATATTTCAAACATACAAATAACCTAGGGAAGGCTAAACATCTCTTTTTATTTAATAGCACTTTTAATCCAACTCAGTATATCAAATAAACCTAAATATTTAAATACCTCTCTTTTTACAAGGTAAAATAATATTTTTGTTTTGTGGGTTTTTTTCATTGTTGTTGTTTTCCAGGGTACTTCTTGAGAATTCCTAGGTCAGATTAAGGTAGAAAATTTCACTTAGCATTCTATTTTGAAAAGGCAAAATATCAGAAGACATCAAAAATGTCAAAAGATCTGGACACAGCTAAAAATGACCATGAGTCACCGAGAAATAGTACTTAACTACCAATTTAGCCAAAGTGTCAAAAAATTTTCACAAGCAAATATAGGTGGTGTTGGACTGAAACAGCAACTGTAGCTATCCCAAAGGTGAGACGATTGATTTACTTAAATAATCAAATACATGATAAAGTTAACAAAACACAGGAAGTTATCCTGGTAAAAACATATAATCTATACCTTTGAGAAAATCACTCAGAAGGAAAGGAAATATATTTTTATGATCTCTCATAAAGATCAAATTAATAATCCAAGAAAATGTTGTTATTTTAACAGAGGGAGAAACAAGCTTTAATTTTGCATCAGTAGAGCATTGATACTAAATGTCATTTTAAAAAAAAGAAATTAATCTATTTAACCTTAACTAGCTTTGGATACACACAAAATAAGATTCCATCACTGCAACCCTATTACTATCCCTATCCATTTGTTCAGGTTTTGTACTAAATTTTCTTCTCAGAAACAACCAGTATCTTTACTTAATTTATTTTTTATTGAATTTATTGGTGTGACATTTTTTAATTCTATTGGTTTCAAGTATACAACTCTACAATACATCTTCTGTGTATTGTATAGTGTGTTTACCACACTAAGTCTCTTTTCATCACTATTTGTCCCCTTTGACCCTCTTCTACCTCCCCCCAGCAGTAACTTTAGGGTAAATTAACTCTTTTTACCTTAAAAAAACACATCTTATGCTCTTCATATATTTTGCATACAACGCTGTTTCTCTCTGCCCTTATTATTTCTAGTAGATTCATTTAGATATATTGATCATAATTTTAGTCACTCATGGTTTATATTTTATAGAGAAAAATAGATAATTATGAATAGTATTATATCAGTACTTTGTGGCAGGCTAGTTAAGTTTATGAATATACCATCACAATTTTTAATATGTTCTCTTATAGTGCAATTTCTCAATATAGCAACAAGAGCATATTAACAGAACAAATATGTTTAATCTTTCTGTATCATGAAAATAAGAAGACAAGAATATGTAAACACATATATGCTTAATAATGAATGTTTCAGTAGATTGTCTTAGAAAAATCTATATATGCATTTTTTATTTTTTTATTTTTCCAGAATGAGAAGTTTTATTTATATTTTGATAGATTTCCCCATATTAATAGAAATATTTTGTTTCATTTAAAACCATAGACTTCTACTCTTGATTGAATGTATTGGGGTGACATTGGCTGGCAACACCATACAAGGTTCAGGAGTATGGCTAAGTACAGCATCATATTCACACTGCACGGTGCACCTGTCTCCCCAGGAAAAGTTTCTCTCTGTCCTCATTTTCCCTCTCTTTACCCACCTCCACCTGCTCCTCGCCTCACTGTCCCTCTGGCCATCACCACACTGTTGTCTGTGTCTGTTTGTTACATACATGTTTTTGCTTAATCCCTTCATCTTCCTTCTTCCAGTCCCCTGACCCCCTCCACCTGACAGTTGTCCATCCGTTCCATGTGTCCATGCTTCTTATTCTATTCAGTTCATCAGTTTATTTTCTTTATTAAAATCCACATATAAGTGATGCCACTTCTGGGACTATAACGTAAGAAACCTGAAACGTTAATTCAAGGAGATATATGCACCCCATGTACCTTGCAGCATTATTTACAATAACCAAGAACTAGAAGTAGCCAAAATGCCCATCAGTAGTAGATTAATGAATAAAAACACTGTGGTACATTTACACAGTTGAGTACTACTTGGTCATTAAAAAAAGAAAAGAAAAGAAAACCTTCCCTTTTGCAACAGCATGGAGAGACTTGGAGGTTATTATACCATTATACTAAGCCAGAGAAAGACAAATACCATATGATCTACACATATTTTGGGCTACAAAAATATTCAGAAACTATTTTTAAGCAGATATAAAACATTATTATGGCAAAAATAAAGTTTTCAGGATAATGACTTAATTTGAATAAAATCAGATTTATAATTTTTTATTCTTATATCTCTAATAAATATGAACTTACTTGACTAGTCAACCCAAGTAGAATTAAAACATATATTTTTTATTGTATTTAATACTGATAACTCAAAATATATAATAGTTTGTTATTAAACATCAAAGTATTATTGCCAAAGGCTTACCTAATTTATGTGAACTCGAGTTTTAATATATTTGAACTAATTTTTATAACAGTATATTTTCCATGTTATAAGAATCAGAAGTTGTGTTTTTAATTTAAAAAGTTAAGAAATGTTTGTATAAACCTCATTTATCTGCAATCCCATCATAATAGAACTCCTTTAATAGATATTATCACTTGGTAATTCTATCCAGAGATAGGAAAATATCATGTATGTATACACATATAACATACACATAGAAAAATGCTGACATCCCAAACAGAGATCTTAAAGCTATTGCTCTAAAATTATAGCCATGTTTCAGGCATAAATACAGAATTACCAAACTCATTAATTTATATACATGATGTGGCTCTTCCCTTTGATGTATTTTATGCATTTATCAGAATTTTGTTTCTAGCAGATGGATGAAGTCGAGAAAACATCCTCAATTTGAGGGCTAATCATCAATCAGTATGTGTGAAGGAGACTTCTAAGATTGACTTTTGTCCTGGTACATAATCTTACTGAGACTTTGGGCTACAGTTTGGCTATGGGACAAAAGGTACCACAAGAGAATATCTGGATGTCTCTCTTTATCTGAAGGAATAACATATCCAATCTGTTTTTTTTAGCCTTTTTAGCCCCAGGTGGTTGCTTTGGGAATTTTGGACTCCTGGAAGGGTAAAAGACTTAAAGCTCAAGTTGAGAGGCTGGAGTGAGAAGAGAAATGTCTGGCAGAGGTAAATGTTTTAAAGGAGATGGGGATTTCGAAGGGGGACATATCAAAGAATTTAAAGGCGTGAAGGAAAACATCAAAGGTGTAAAGGAGAAAGGAGGAACAGAGGTGATAGGAAGGGAAAGGTCTTGGATGAGTCAAGATCTCTTTGTGATATCTCCAGTTTTCCATAAAGGCCATCGAAATTCCAAATTGTCCTTAGGAAAATTATATCAAAGAGCAAGGAAGCAGACCAAGTTAACACTACAGTGGCAGAGAGTATGCTCAGCAGGAGTCTTTAAAGAATACAAATAAGAAGAGTAAGAATTTTCCGTGAGGGAATATGGCACCAAATTAACAGACTAAAGATCAAACAAGATCCCAGCACAGGGAAGGTCTCAACATACCCTGCTATCTCAACACAGAGTAAGTACTGTAAGTATCAAAGAATTAAAGCTCCATCAGATGAGACATTACCAATAAGAATGTTCTATTAGAATTAAAGTCGATTGCTTCCCATGTTTCAATGGTGGGATGCCGGAAGTGTTGAGTCATAAGATTCACCAAAGTTTCCTTAATCAATCAGTCATGAGTGAAGACCAAGGCTAAAGTTCTAAACCAAGTGTCTTTGGTGAGAGGCCTGAGGGTCCCAAGATGAATCCTGACCTAGTTGTGGCACCAGAACTGTCAAAGAAAATTTGCAAAAAAGTTAAGTTGACAGAGTAATAAAGGAGAGAGATTAAACTCAACTCCATTAAAAAGGCTGGGGTAAGCTAGATGAAAAATAGTAGAGGACATTAGTGGAAAAGTATTAGAGCACATTAGTGATAAGGCTGGTCACTGTGATTAGGCCATCTGTGCTTGCTAATTGGCACTAATTAAAGTTAGACTCCTACCATCCTTCAAAGACTTGGATAAGGGGGCACAATCTCCTGTGATTATTATAATTTAAAGAATGTGTCCAAGGTCTTTCAAGAAGACATCCCTCTACTACAAAACAGCCAGGAGCCTGCATTGTGTGTGTATATCCATATCCATATCCATATCCATATCCATATATATCCCCAAAGAAGAATTGACAATTACAAGTTTTCTATCGTAAATGCTCTAAGAAAAGGATGGCCCAAGGCCTAGAGTCAGTAAGATGTGTGTCTAAAGTTTAATAAATCTGGAGGAAATGTTGAGGGAAATGTTAAGTCTTGGTCAGTTACTTTGAATCACTGACAGCATCAAAATTAAGCATGACATACATCATCATTAATGGAAGCAAATGCAATTATTAAAGACAAAAAATCACTTGTATGTTCTTTTAAAAATTGTATGTCATGGTTGGTTGCTTAAAAATCACCTCTCAAATAAAATAACCAGTCTCAAATCAGCAAGAATGCGGAAAGAGCATTCAGAGTCTAGAGGCAAAATCAGTGTAGCCAAAGGACACAAAATAAAGAATACAGGAAAGGAATGAAGTTTTAAACAAAAACCAGAGGAAAAAGAAAGAAAGTGTCATTATTCAGCCTCACAATGCAGAAACAAATGGAAGCAAACAAAAAACAGCAGAAGGGATAATGCTTGAGGGGTTTAAACTTTTGTATGAGTTTAATAAAATTTTCCTGGCCACCGTAAGCAGGAGGAAGAATTGGTTCCTGACTGTACATCAGACTTCCATTGGACCCACAGAACACATATGTGTCAGAAATGTTAAGCTGTTCCAATTCAACTTAAAAAACATTTAAGAATAATATGTTACTCATATGTAAATATGGCACTCTCTCTAATTGGCTATATCTTGATTTGTTTTAAACACTATATATCACAATTATGAAGTTTTTCACTAGGTTACATTTGTAGACCAAACCACATTTTTATAACTAACTGAGCATTTTTAAACAAGTTCTTCAGCTTTTTGTATTACACACTGCAGATTTTATTTCCTAGTGAAAAGCACAATTCAAGTCATTGTTGAGTCAAAACACATACAGTTGACAAGTCACCGATCACTAAAAGTCCTCCACTCTAATAGATATCTCTCTATATACACGTATATTATATTTTTAGCTAACATTTTTGTAGTCAAATATCTTAAAAGTGATATGGGTAGATCTGACTCAAGGCCTGGCCAGACCTCGGTGAGGGGAGGGGCAGTGATAAATGAGCTGCTGTGGATTCCCTTACCCCGGACAGAGATACACAGGAGGAAACCTTGCACGGAGTCTGCTCAGGGCTGGAGAGAGTGATTGGTAGAGGGCGACACCCACCTATTCCCATCTGGTGCTTGGAGGAAGGGGGAGGAGCTGCACTGGAGTGAGACTTGCCAACCTAGCCTGAGAAAAAGACCAGATTGGCTGGGGAGCTGAACCTTTTTGGAATGCACAGAAGCTCGTATGGGGAGATTTAAATAGGAGAGACTGCCCCTTCCATTTCCCGGGCATCCATGGACACGAGTGGGTGGGCCAGAGTGCCTGTGGACCTGTGGTCCCTTGAAACCACGTGGCCAGGTGGCAGGCGCCAGACCCCAGGCTCAGGAAGAGGCGGCAGAGATGGCTGGGGACTTGGACCACGTGTGCCAACTCCAGAAAGGAACCGTAGGCGCGACAGTGATGGGGAAAGGATCTGAGCAAAGGTGGTGTTTTAAAATTGGAGAAGAAATAACAGGCTCAGCCTTGGACTGATCTGTCAGAAGGTGGTGGGATCTTTCTCTGGGTGTCCTGGGTGGGATAGGCCCCGCAACAAAAGCCTGCCCTTTCTTCCAAATTGTGTAGCTTGTGAAGAAATGACCTCTTTCCTTTCTCACCAAACCTCTGCCTCGGGAATGGGCCTAGAGGGTTGCAAAGGGTGGCAGAACCTCATTTCTGTTCAGTAACGAAAGGACTAAAATACATGATAGGAAAAGGAAACCTGACCGAATGTGGAATGCTAAGGTTTATTTGAATCTAATGTTGACAAATTATTTCTAGGTCATGAGTGTTTTATATTAGGAAAAATCTTAGAAAATGCCCATAAGCTGTTGAAACACAACGAATGATAAACTCCTTCAAAACGAAAATACAACATTGAAAATTTAGTTATTTGGTATTTTTATTTATGCAGTATATTTCCAATTTGGTTACTTTTAAATAGATATCTTCAAAATATTTTATGAGCATGCATTAATACCTGAAAATAATAAAGTACATTAATATAAAAATACCACCAAAACATTCCACATAGGAGAAATTTGCAGTTAGTAGATCAGTACAAACACTGGAGAGAGTCAGAATGAAGATAGTAAAATGTAGGCTGTCCTACGAAACCACTGGATACTAGTTACGCTACAATCCTGGATTTTTTTTTACCCATAGCCTGATAACAGTAGATGTTCAGAGGCTTTTCTGATGGACAAGAGAGTATATCCTTAAAGGTTTTTTTCACCCCTGCTTAGAAATTTTTTTGTGATATATACTGCCAGAGCTGTGAGTCTATATTCTCTTTATTTTTGTTGGCTATACACATAAATAATTAACTCATCTTCCAATATCACTGATCCAAATTAATTTTTGATATAGTACTTGTTTCAGTCGGAGATCTCCCTAATTTATTTATTTAACATTTTTCCCAATCTTGTCTGTAATAACAATGATGAAAACATGTATACAATTTGTATATTTGGCAGTTGGGTATATTAGAAATTCAAGAGTCAAAAATCAGCATGCTGAGTCATGTCCAAGATGTGTGTTTTAAAGTTTTGTCTCTCATTTTTGTAACATCATTCCCCACTGAGTCTCCCAGGCATGGCTGACTTTTCATCGACCATTGCTGTGTCCTGTGAGCACAGGTTTACAGTGCTATGGGCGACAATGAAGCTGGTGGAGGCTGGTGAGGGCCCAAAGGTGTTTTGTGTTCTGTGGAAACCAGGACAGGATGCATAAACCTTTTTTGAGTTAAACATCATCACAGGATTACCAGAGCAGTAGCCTCTAAACTTAGATACCTTAAAGAGATTTTATTGGGAAAAATATCTAATTGTCAACCCCTCATTCTCTGGGTCACAGACATAAATCTATTAAACCTTGAGACATACATAAATGCAAGTTATAGATAATTACTGCTCCAAAAATCACAATCTCCTAAAGGTTAAGATGCTGACTTTTTTCTTCTTCATTGAATGTATTGGGGTGACATTGGTTAATAAAATTATATAGGTTTTGGGTGTACAGTTCTATAACATGTTATCTGAATATTGTATTGAGCATTCACCACCCCAAGTCAAGTCTCTTTCCATCACCATTTATCCCCCCTTTACCCTCTCCTGACCTTCCTCATTCCCCTTTGTATCTGGTAATCACCACGCTGTTGTGTGTGTGTATGGGGTTTTTGGTTTTTTTAGCTTCATCCCTTCCCTTTTTTCATCCAGCCCCACAACCTCCCTCCCCACTGATGACTGTTGGTCTGTTTTCTGCCTGTGAGTCTGTTTGTAACCTGTCAGAATAAGTATCGTCAATAAATCAACAAACCAGTGTTAGTGAAGATGTGGAGAAAAGGGAACCCTTGTGCACTGCTGGTAGGAGTGCAGTATGAAGTACATAAAAAAATTAAAAATGGAACTCTCTTACAACCCATCAATTCCATTCTAGGAATATATCTAAAGAAACCCTAAATACTAATTTGAAAGAATATAGCCACCCCTATGTTCATTGCAGCATTATTTACAATAGCTGAGATATGAAAACAACTCGAGTCCATCAGTACATAAGTGGGTAAAAATGTGGGGTACATTTACACAATGGGATACTGCTCAGCTATAAAAAGGGAGAAAATATTAATCTTTGTGACAGCATGGATGGACTCAGACAGCATTATGCTAAGTGAAATGAGCCAAGCAGAGAAACTCAAGTACCACATGATTTCACTCACATGTGGAATCTAATGAACAACACTGACTTCTTTTTATCTCCCTGATTTTCTCATGGAATGTATCCTCTCCAAGTAAGTGACAGTTTTTCCATGCAAACTGATGAATGCCCCTATGTCACCCAAAAAGTTCAAAGACATCTTTATTTTCTTCTTGTAGACGTAATTTAGACTCAAGCTGAACAGATCCTTATTGAAATTTTAAATGTATTACACAGGT
>CM052548.1:13931940-13983119 GCA_028533065.1 Trachops cirrhosus | reverse complement strand
AAAAAGACAACCTACTGAATGGTTGAAGAGATTTTTAAATGATATGTCTGATAGAAAGGGTTAATATCTCAAATATATAATGAACTTATACAACTCAACATTGAAAAGACAAGCAATACAAGTAAAAATTGAGTGGAGTACTCAGAAGGATATTTTCCCAAATAAGACATGGAGATAGAAAACAGACATATGAAAAGATGCCTACCGTCAGCAATCATCAGGGAAAAGCAAATTAAATTCACCAGGAAATATCACTTCATACCTGCTAGAATGGTTATTATCAAAAAGATAAAAATGACAACAAAAAAAACAATGAAAAAACAAGGATGTGGAGAAAGGAAAGCCTCATTCACTGTTGGTGGGATGGTGAATTGGTGAAGTCACTATGGAAACAATATGGAAGTTCCTCACAAAATTATAAATGGAACTACTATAAAACTGAGCAATTCTACTTTTGGGCATCTAGCCAAAGAAAGTGAAAATAGTAATTTAAAGAGATGTATACATCACCATATTCATTGCAACATCATTTATTATAGCCAGATATAGAAGCAACATAAGTGTCCATTGACAGATATTTGGATAAACTGTGGTACATATATACAATGGAATAGTACTCAGCTGTGAAAAAGAATGTAATCCTACCTTTTACAACAACATGAATGAACCTAGATGGCATTATGTCAAGTGAAATAAGTCAAACAGAATAAGACACGTACAATATGGTTTCACTTATATGTGGAAATTAAAAACAATAAATAAAATGGAACAGAAACAGACATGAATGCAGAGAACAACCTGATGGTTGCCAGAGGGAGGGGCTTGGAGATGGGGCAAAAAGAATGAAGGAAAGGAAGACAGACATCCAATTATAAATACATAGGTAAATAAATGAGTACATAAATTAGTCATGGGGATGAGGTGCACATCTCCAGTTGGAGATAAATAAGTCATTAGGAGATAATGCACAGCATAGGGAAAGTAGTCAATGTACTCTAGTAGCTTTGCATGGTGGCAGATGGTTACTAGGTTTATGGTGATCATATTTTAAGAAATATAAATGTGAAATCACACTGTTGTTCACCTGAAACTAATATAGCCTTGTATGTCAAATATACTTTAATGAGAGATTAAAATAATGATATCACAAACCTTTTTAGCATATGGTCACTTAGCATTTTATAGTTAAGCTATAGAACTAAGTCATTAATTTAGGGGTTTATCTCAAATATTAAAAAGTTTAAAACTATATATTAATTAATAAAACAAATATGACTTAAAAAGTGAATGACTAATTTAGTTTTTAAACTGACTACTGTCCACATGTCAGAATCACTTTTGCTCTGTTTTCAAATGGATTTAACGAACTTTGAAGACACTCATCAACTCTGCCTTAAAGTATCTTAGGAAATGCTGAGAATGTATGGAAGGATACCTCTAAATGGATGTTTGGTCAATGCCACTGGTTTCAAAGTGGTTACATGCATATGCCAAAGAATAGGGGAGGCTGTGCCTAGGTCACAGGGGGCAAACAGGATGATCCATTGGATGATGCAAAGAAAATATAAGAAATTCTGTTTTTATATTGTTTGTTTTACTTTTGTCTTGTGCTATAGTTTCTAACTTGGGGTATATGTTATATTGTGCATAATATAATAGTATAGTAATAAGTGTACATGTTTTATAAAATAAAGACTATGAAATAAAACAAACACTAGGAAAAATAAAATAGGTTATTATTTTTGAACCTATAAATTATCCTTTACTCCTATACATGGTCACCCACACATGCCTTTTGGTTATGTTTAAAGCCAAAGAAAGAAAAAAAAAAACAGTACTTAGGGGATAACCACAGTTTTATACGTAAGAGTTAACTGTGAATGAAGGCTGATATTACGCCAAGAATTCAATGTCTAACCTGACCCATGCCCCCAGTTTTCATGGCTCAGCCACCCAAGGGACAAGATGAGCAGTTGTCAAGGGCTATTGTTATTTGGAATCTGAGATTTCTTACCTACTCGGTCCCACGTGTCCACATATCAATCATTAAAAGTGGCAGGCAGAGCAGGTATAACAAAGTTATCACTTTAAGAAGTGATCACTTAAGAAGAGGCTATATTGTAAAAATTTGGAATGAAGGACGAAAAGGATCTAATGTTCTAATCTAAATCCTTTGTTATTACAGTGGATAGAATCAAGCCGGATAGTCTGACCTGTACAAATATAACCAAAACCCCTTGGTATTCAACATACTTTTTCTTTTATTCCCATTTCTATTTTTGAAGATCCTTCTGTTGTCACAAAACACTTTTTTATCTTTCTTTCTTTTCCAAAGCAAGTTTTGTTGAAGAATCCAGTTTAAAATAATTTGTGTGCAAAATACCAGAACCCCAGAATTATGCTTTCTTTCCCCTTCATTTTCTCCAGGCATAAGCCATGAACACAATCTCAGGATAAAAAGATTTGAGGCTGGTTTCTTTTATATGCTAAGAACGCATCTACTAAATAGAATGTGCTGGATTTTGTTCCTAATGACTGAAGATGTTTAATCTTCTATTAAACAAACTAAAGTCTCCAAGTATAACATTTTCAGATGTTCTGTGATCTTAAAAATCTATCAATTATTGATCATCCATTAAAAGGAAGTATGATTTGTATATAATATAATTAGTCCAGAATTGCTGGGGCTTTTTTTGCTTCTATGCATCACTTTTTATATAATAAAAAGAGACCAAACTTTTAATATAATGTTTTAAATAGAGTAGGTAAATATTATTAAAAAACATAAAGTTTCTACTTTTAGAGTTTGTATATTAAAGATTCTGAATTGCTTTAGTCAAAAGACAAAGGAAATCAATAAGGAAAAAAATATTTAGAGTTCCCCTGTGTAAAGAAGGAAGATAAACAGCAATTTTAAAACTCCTTTGATAACAGTAATGACAAATCTTACATAGATCACAATTGTGGGATTTTATATATGTATAATGAAATACATATTAATGCATACATAAGTTTATAATTTTGATGTTATTATACAATTTAAGTATCATGTGAAATTATGTGAAATATTTATAAATATATACTTAAAGAAATTGTCTCAACTAAGATGTTCTGCCCAAATTATACAGGAGGTAATTAAAAAGCAAAATTAAATCCACCTTTTCCTTTTTTTTCATGATTTGTTCCTTTTAGTATGTTTGCTGCCTCATTACATCTCATCTATTTTACAACGAAATAAGCAATCTTATAGTTATTTTTTAGTACCTCACAGGGTTTTCATGTTAGTGCAAAGTAGAGTTTTGAGCACAACAAAAGACAGAACCAAATAACACTTAGATGTATTAATGACTAATAATCTTTGGCAATGATGGGCATATCCTCTTAGTCGTTCGAGCTGAAAATCTCAAATGATTCCTTTACTAACACTGTTCATACTCAGTTTTCCCTCTCAATTATAGCACCAACACCAACTGAATTAGTTCCAAACTTTCAATCCCCATTGCTTTCATTTCACTCACATTACTGCTCTACCCTACTATCAGAGCATACGCCTCTGTAGTGGGAATTCACACCAGGAAAGCCATCAAGAAGTATAAATAAGTTACAGAGGCATTCTGCTAGGTTGGTGTGTATCATGTTATCTAAATGTGCATCCATTAAGTTGAAAGAGTGTCCCATTAGCTTTAATGTGTTCAGATGTGTCCTAATAGGACAATAAATACCACCTGTGCTTTGAATAGGCACAAAGCAACCTAGGAAAAAGTTAAAACCTAATTTAAAGACCTTTAAGATTTGGAGGATATCAGGAACTGTTATAACAAAGACATACTTTGCATTAGGGCCAGTTGCTGTGTCATAAAGTTACTAAACTGTGGAATCATGTGGTCATATGCTAAGCAGTAATGTATGTAAATGATGATAGACATTGCATTATCTGCAGATCAACAGAGAAAATCAGTCCATAACGAGCTTCAAATGTTTCCTTTGGTCCAGTTTTCCTTCCTTTAGAGAACCCTACATATACTGGTGATTGGATTTATTTGTAGTCATTGGATATACAGTGATAAACAACACAAGACCTTTATTTTGAGACATATAGAGATGAATAGGGAGTATGCACATTCGCAATTATAATGCCAAGTGACATGTTCTGTGAAAAAACTATGCACCAAAATACTTAACTGATACCTGATCTGATCTTGTTTAAGGTCGTAGAAAATGAAACCATCCACCAAAAAACATAGAAAGGTAAATTCTTCATCATCCTCATAATGACTATTATTCCTTTACCAACAACACAATGCAGGGGTGGTGAAGTATATTAGGAAGTTATTAAAAGTGTATGTTAAATATTAGGCAGCATCAAAAGTGTGGTGTGTTCAAGGAGAAGAAATGAGTTCAATGTGCCTGGAGCTTGGGTACATAAAAATAAAGGAAAACAAATATATAAAAAACAAGGATGAGATCCTGAAAGAATATATTACTATTGGTAGAGGAATATCATTCCAGATGAATGTAATGAAATATCACGGACAGTTCTATATTGAAAGACAACACTGGCAGTGGTAAAGAAAACACAGAGACGTGCAGAGACATTGGAAGCAAATAAATAGCATAGGGATCCTTAGTGGTAGTTACAAGGTGCCCTGACCGACAGAGTGCAGTGGGTTTAGCATCCTCCTGCAAAACAAAATGTCCCCAGTTTGATTCCCGGTCATGGCATTGCTTGGGTTGCTGGCCAGTCCCTGGTTGGTTCATGTGTGAGAGGCAACCAATCTGTTTCTCTCCCACATTGATGTTTCTCTCCCTCTCTTTCTCTCTGTCTAAGAATAAGATAAATTTTAAAATCTTTAAAAATAATTATGAAGTATAAGAATGAAGAAAAATGATTTATATGATAGCTTTTTGGAATAATTGTTAAGATTGTGATACTTAGGATAAGATTGTGTCACTTAGGACATGTGAGAAAAAGTATTTTTCAGTTTGATAGTGAGTTGATGTAGGAGGTAGAGACTAGGGAAATAATTTTAAGGTTCATTTTAGAACATACAGCTTAAAATAATGGAGTGCAATAGAGAGTATGGAAGCTGACTGGGAATACACTTGAACAATATCAGAATATAAACATAAGAAGCTAAAGGCACACTTATTTACAGAAAGGGATGTTCCTCAACAGTAAAAAAGAAGGAAACCTTACCTTTGGCAATATCATGAATGGGCCTGGAGAGCAAGCACTGTGCTAAGTGAAATAAAGCCAGTCAGAAAAAGACAAGTATCATATGTTTCACTTCTCTGTGGAGTCTAAGGAACAAAATAAACTAACAAACAAAATAGAAAAAGACTCAGATAAGGAGAACTGACTGACAACTGTCAAAGGGAAGGCAGGTGGGGAGCTGGGTGAAAACTGTGGAGAGAGATTAAAGGGAAAACACACAGACAACAGTATGGTGATTACCAAAGGGAAAGGAAGTGGAAATGAGTAGAAGAGGGTAAAGGGGAAAATGGGGATTGAAGGAGACATGACTCAGGGTGATGAACACACAATATACAGAGGATGTGTTATAGAATTTTATACGTAAAACCTATGTAATCTTATTAACCATAACACCCCAATACATTCAACAGAAATAAAAACTAAAACAAAAAAGAAGCTAATGATATGCAGTATTGGCATGGCCATAGGAGAAAAGGAGACAGGCCTTGTTCAGGGAAAGTACAAAGTCAAGAGCCAAACATATTTAAGAACTGAATAAGGCCAAGGCCAGGGGTGGGGGAGGGGGGAGAAGGGACGCAAGGACAGGAGAGGGAAAGAGAGAGAAAACAATTTTTTCAAACACTTTCTTTTGTCATAATATTAGCTTTACAGAAAGTTCACAAGAATAGTACAGAAAATTTCCCTATACTCTTTGCCCTGCTTCTCCTAATATAAACATCTTATATATTTGTACTAGTTTCAGATTACTTTGGTAACAAACTACCATCAAAATAGTGGTTTAAAACAACACAAATTTATCAGTGTCCAGTTCTGGGGGTCAGAAGTCCGAAATGTGTCTCAGCGTGTCAGCAGTCTCTATCCTTTCCGGAGATGTAGGGGAGAATCCGTGTGCCTGTCTTGTCCAACTTACAACTGCACTCCTTGGCGGTGTCTTCCTTCCATCTTCATGACAGCAACGGCCAGCTCAGCCTTTGTCACACTGAGTTACTCTGATACTTCATCTTCTATCTTCCTTTTCCACATTTAAGGAACTTGTAATTTTATTGGGTCCCTCTACGCCCCATATTTTAAGGTAGATTTTTACAATGGGTCCAAGCCCCTCCCTTTAATTTAAGGTCAGTTTATTTGTAAAGCAGAAGGCTATCTGTAACCATAATTTTCTTTTGACATATAAGATAACATTCACAGGTGCTAAAGATTAGAATGTAGACATTTTGGCAGGATCATTATTCTGCCTACTGCTATAATTATGGTATCTTTGTCAAAACTAAAATATTAACATAAGCATATTACTACCCACTGGAATCCAGGATTTATTTGCATTTCACCAGTGTTTACACTCTTGTTATACTGAACTTTTTATGTGTTATTAGTCAAGCAAGTAATCTGCTCAAAAATATCTGTTTTAAAATGCCGTGTAAAAGAAATGTCAAGTCATAGCCATAGCTATTCACACTTCTCATCACCTACAAAGCATCCGCCAAATGCAATACCCCAGCTACACTGACACATGATTACCTAGGAACACACAAAGTTATCCAATATTCTCCTATTTTAAAATAGAATAATTTTGAGTACTAAGTCAAAATTTTCTGTTTTTACTGTTTAAACTTTCTTTGCCAATAAAAATCCCTTTTCGCAATTTCTACTCTTCCACTCTAATAGATTATATATGATTTTGGTCTGGATTACTTCATAGTGTCCTAACAAGTCTTCATATTCCTATTATTTTTCATCACCATATGCATTTCACATAACAGTTCATAATACCTTTTAAAAGCATTATGATACTATCCTGCCATAATCCTCTAATGGGTTCCTTTCACATGAAGAATAAAATGCCACCTCCCTGTCTTAAACTAAAGGCTGAACATTATCTAGCTCATATCCTAGATCTCACCTTCTGGCAACATTCTCCTAGTTTACTCTGTTCCTTGGGTTTACCAAGCCAATTCTGGCCTGTTTCTACTTAATATTACTTCTCCTTTGAATGTGCAAAATACAAGCTCTGTCCAGAAGGTATCCAGCCATATAATATGAAAAATAGGGATATTTATTGAAGAAGATACAAGATACAAAAAACATTGCACACAGGACAATGACGCCTCAGTCACCTTCAAAGTAGGCCTCTGGGGACCTCACATGGTTCTCCCAATTGCCATCAGATACCCCATCATATTCATCGACGGTTTGAAATCTCTTCCTTTTCAAAGGTGATTTTAATTTTGAGAAAAGCCAGAAGTCGCAGGGTGCCAAATCAGGGCTGTAGGGAGCTGAGTCACCTGAGTGAGTTGATGTTTCACCAAAAACTGCACAAGATTTGATGCATAGGCAGATGTGTTATCATGAGGAAGCTGCCAGTCACCAGCTGCTCATAGCTGTGTCTTTCTGAATCATCCAAATAGTTTCTGCAGAGGAATGTTTGAGTTTAACACAAAATTTGATGCAGATTCATTTTTGTACTTGCTCAGTCATTTTGAATGTGATGCACACACATTACACAAGGGGTTCTACTGCCCCCACTGACTAGTACAGTGCAGTTGCCATTGTTCATGCTTGCACATTCCAGTCCACTCTCCCTGGTTGCCAGATTACATCCATGTTGCACAAACTGTTCTTATATTAACAATGGTTGGACTTTTTCCGAACAGAACTTGTACACGCAGGCTTGCTCTATATCTGCTGAAATATCACATTTTTTTAAGTTGTTGAAAAACAAATCTAAAATAACAAATCCTACAAACTTACCAGTCTTTCCTCTCTACTTCACTTCTTCAATATTATTTTAGTACTACCTGAATATTAGCTTTATTTTTTTATTGTTGTTCAACTACAGTTGTCTCCATTTTCCCTCCACTGCTCTCCCCCGTCCCACTGACCCCCACCTACCACCCTCAGTAGTATCCCCTTTGGCTCCAGGAAGACAAACAATCTCCTTAAAAAGTAGGCAAAGGACTTGAACAGACACTTCTCCAAGGAGGACACACAGAGGGTAGAGAGACATATGCAAGGATGTGCAGCATCACCAGGCATCAGAGAGATGCAAATTAAAACCACAATGAACATTAGTTTTAAATACTAAAATAACTACATTTAAAACTAATTGCATACAATTAATATAATCATTAGTATTTCTAATTATTATTTGCATATTTTCTAGGTACCAGGTACTATCTAAGCATTTTGGATTAACTAAGTTGCTTCCAACAATTCTCTGAGTTAGATAGCATAATTATCTTTATTCCACAGATGAGAAAGCAGAGGCACAGGGGAGTAGGTGAGCTGCCTAAGGCTGCAGGAATATTTAGAGGCAGAGCAAGGCATCGTACTCTACTGGGCTGCTTTTGAATTACCCGATGCATACCAATGTGTCATGTTGTCTCTTACGAAGGCATGAAGAAAACCTAATAACCTTTTCTCTGTATATAAAGGCCATTTCTACCAGTAGAATTTATCAGATATAGAGTTCAAAGTAATGGTTATAAAAGTGCTCAACAGCATGAAAAAAGACAGGGAAACCATAAAAAATGACCAGTCAGAAATAGATAACACAGTATCTGAAATGAAGGATACACTGGAAGGAATGAGTAGTACATGGAAGCAGAGGATTGAACCAGTGATTTGGAAGACAAGGTAGCAGCAAAAAGAATTAAAAATTAGTATAGTTTAAGGGACTTTTGAGACAACATGAAGCAAAACGACATTCACATCATAGGAGTACAAAAAGGAGAAGGGAGAGAGTAGGGATCAAGCACTTATTTGAAGTAATAATGACAGGGAACTTCCCTAACCTGGTGAAGGACAAAGGCGCAGGAAGTTCAGAGTCACAAACAAGGTGGACTGAAAGAGGCCTACACCAAGACAAATCGTGATTAAAATGTCAGAGATTAAAGGCAAAGAGCGAATCTTTAAAAGCCACAAGAGAAAGACAGATATTTACTTACTGCAAATCTCTCATAAGTCTCTCAGTTGATTTCTCTACAGAAACATGTCAAGCAAGAAGGGATTGGTATGCACAGAAAAGCTGAAGGGCTTTGTTTCCACCAAGCCAGTATTACAAGAAACATTAAGGGCCTGCTAGAGGGAGGAGAAGGAGGAGGAGAGAGGAACATAGTTTAAAAATAAAATGTCTATAAATACCAGCCTATTAATAACCACTTTAACTTTAAATAGCTTAAATGCTCCAATAAAAAGTCATAGGGTAGCTGAATGGATAGGAAGATAAGACCCATATATATGCTGTCCACCAGAGACCCATGTCAGAACAAAAGATACATACAGACTAAAAGTAAAGGGATCTAAAGTGATTTCAAAGAAATGGAAAGGAAAAAAAGCTGGGGTAGTAACACTTATGTGTGACAAAATAGACTTTAAAATCCAAGGGTATTGTAAGAGACAAAGAAGGGCACTACATATGAGAGGGGGAGAAATCCAACAAGAGGATATAACCCTTATAAACATTTATGCACCCAAAATGAGAGCACCTCAATATGTAAAGCAAATCATGATGGACATAAAGGTAGAGATTGAGACCGATACAATCATAGCAGGGGATTTTAACAGCCCGTTATTATCAAAGGATTGATCTTCCAGACAGAAAATCAATAAGGAAACTGTAGACTTAAATTACACACTAGGACAGATGAATTTAATTGATATCTTCAGAGCATTTCACTTAATAGAAGCAGAATATACAATGTTTTCAAGTGCACATGGAACATTTTCTAAAATAGACCATGTTAGGACACAAATCAAGTCTTAATAAATTTAAGAAGATTGAAATCATAGCATGCATTTTTTATGACCATAATGATATGAAAAAAAAAACCCCTAGAAAACACACAAACACATGAAGGCTAAATAACATGCTACTTAGCAATGAATAGATTAACATTGAGATCGAGGAAGAAATCAAAAGATAGCTCTAAACAAATGAAAATGAGACACAATATCCCAAACTCTGTGGGACTTGGGGAAAACAGTCCTCAAGAGAGAGGTTTGTAGCTTACAGGCATAGCTCAAGAGACGTAAAAAAAAAAAAAAAAGTCAAGTATACAATCTAACTTTACACTTACAGAAACTAGAATATGAACAAGGAACAAAGCCCAAATTGAGTAGAGGAAAGAAAATAATAAAGATTAGAGCAGAAATAAACAAAATAGAGTCTAAAAAATGCAAAAGATCAATAAAACCAAGAGCTGTTCTTTGTAAAGAAAAACAGGATTGAAAATCTTAAACAAGACTCATCCAGAAAAAAAAAAGAGAGGACCCAAATAAATGAAATTAGAAATGAAAGAGGAGAAGTAACAACTGACAGCAAAGACATACAAAGAATTGTAAGGAAATATTATGACAAACTACTATATGCCAACAAATCGGACAATCTGCACAAAATCAATACTTTCTTAGAAAAATACAATCTTCCAAAACTGAATCAGGAAGAATCAGAAAACCAGAATAGACAGGTTACATACAGCTAGTAAAATTGAAGCAGTAATCAAAAAACTTCCAGCAAACAAAACTCCTGGACAGGATGGCTTCAAAAACAAATTTTACCAAAATTTTAAAGAACTAACACCTATCCTTTTCAAACTATTCCAAAAAATTCAAGAAGAAAGGAGGCTTTCAGGTGTATGTTATGAAGCCAGCATTATCATAATTCTAAAACCAGATAAAAACACTATGAAAAAAGAAAGTTATAGGCCAATAACTTTCATGAACATAGATGTTAAAATTCTCAACAAAATACTGACAAAGCAAGTCCAGCAATATATATCAAAAAGGTCATACACTGTAATAAGTGGAATTTATTACAGAGCTGGAGGTTGGTACAAAATCTGCAAATTACTAAATGTGATACACCACATAAACAAAAAGAAAGGTAAAAAACACATGATCGTATCAATAGACACAGAAAAACTGATAAAATCCAGCATCTGTGAACAATGAAGAACTCTCAGTAATGTGGGAATAGATGGAACATTCCTCAATGTAATGAAAGCCATATATGACAAACCCACACCCAACATGATACTCAAAGGGAAAAACTGCAAGCACTTCCCTTCAGAACAGAAAAAAGACATGGGTATCCACCTTCACAACTCTTAATCAACATAGCACTGGAAGTCCTAACCACAACAATCAGATAAGCAAAAGAAATAAAGTCATCTAAATTGGAAAGAAAGAAGTAAAACTCATTATTTGCAGATGACATGATACTATATATGTAGAACCTAAAAATTCTACTAAGAAACTACTAGGACTAATATGTGAATTCAGTAAATTAATAAGAAAAATCAATGGCATTTTTATACACTAATAAGGAATTATCAGAAATGGAAACTTAGAAAACAATCCCATTCAAAAGGGCTTCAAAAATAATAAAGTACTTATGTGTAAATTTAACCAAGGATGTAAAAGATCTTTTCTCAAAAAAATTTAAGACACTGTAAAAAGAAATTGAAAAAGATACAAATAAGTGGAATCATATATTGTGTTCATGGATGGGGAGAAATAACATCATTAATATATCCATACTACCCAAAGCAAACTATAGAGTCCATGTAATTCCTATTAAGATACCAGTGATGTATTTCTCAGAACTAGAACAAATATTCCAAAAATTTATATAGAATCATGAAAGACCATGAATAGCTATAGCAATCTTAAGAAAGAACAAACTTGCAGGAATCATACTATCTGATATGAAATTATACTAAAAGGCCATAGCAATCAAAATGATATGATAGTGGCATAAAAACAGATAGATAGAACAATGGAACAGAATAGAGAACCCACAAATAAAACCCTTTTTAGTCAGTTAATACTTGACAAAATAGGCAAAAACATACAATGGAGTAAAGATAGTCTATTCAATAAATAATGTTTGAAATATTGGACAGATAGGTGCAAAAGCTTGAAACTAGACTACCTCCTTACACTGTACACAAAATAAATTCAAAATGGATTAAAGACTTAACTGCTAATGTTGAAACTGTAAAAATTCTGGAAGAAAATGTAGTCATTAAAATCTCAGACATTTTTTGCAGCAGTGTTTTTTCTGATATATTTCCTTGGGTAAGGGAAAAGAAAGAAAAAATAAACAATGGGACTCCATCAAACTAAAATATTCCAGCATAGTAAAGGAAACCATAAAGAAAACTAAAAGACAACCATTGAATGGGAGAGCGTATTCACTGATACATCTCATAAGGGGTTAATAAGCAAATTTATAATGAACTTAGAAAACTCAACACAAAAGACCAAACAAACCAATTAAAAAATTGTCAGAGAACCTAAATAGACACTTCTGTAAAGAAGACCTACAAATGGCCAGTGCATATATGTAAAAAATGCTCAACATCACTAATCATCAGAGAAATGCAAATTAAAATCATAATGAGATATCAAATCACACTTGCCAGAGTGTTTGTCATCAATAAATCAACAAAGTGCTGGTGAGGGTGTGAGAAAAGGGAACCCCGGTGCACTGCTGGCAGAAATGTTGAGTGTTGCACCTACTGTGGAAAGCAGTATGGAGTGTCCTTCAGAAATTCAAAATGAAACTGCCTTATGACCCAGCAATTGTATTTCTGGGAATTTATCAGAAGAAACCTGAAACACTAATTCGAAAGAATACATATATGCACCCCTATGTTGATTGCGGCATTGTTTACAAGAGCTGAGATTCAGAAACAATCTAAGTGTCCATTAGTAGATGTGCAGATAAAAAAGCTGTGGTACATTTACACAATGGAATACTACTCATCTACAAAAAAAAAAAGAAAAGAAAAAAGAAAGGAAAATTTACCCTTTTATGACAACATGGATGAACCTGGAGAACATTATGTTAAGTGAAATAAACCAATCACAGAAAGACAAAACCATATGATTTCTCTCATATGTGGAATCTAATGAAGAGAATGAACTAACAGGCAAAATAATGTAGACTGACAGTGGTCAGGGGTGGAGTGGGGCATTTTGGGGGTGAAGGTATTGAGCTAAAAACAAAAAAAGAGAAAGAACTTGTGGATGCGGGCAACAGTGTGGGGATTGCCAGGGGTTGTGGGAGTTGTGGGAGAGGAATCAATGGTGATGGATGGAGACTTGGGTGGTAAACACAAAATACAGTGTACACATGATGTGTTGTAGAATTGCACAGCTGAAACCTGTATAATTTTGTTAAGCAGTGTCACCCCAATGAATCCCCCCAAAAAAGAACAAAATAGAAATTTTGTATTGCCTACTAATATAAAAACTAAATTATATTAGTATAAGCAAAAGTGTTTTTTCTAACATTCTTTGATGCAGTTTCTTTTTAAAAATATTTTCTTAAGGATTTTATTTATTTTTAAGTATATTTTATTGATTATGCTATTACAGTTTTCCCAATTTTTTCTCCCCCTTTCCCCTGCCATGCTGCAGCAGCCCTCCAGCATCCCCCAACCCCTTAGTTCATGTCCATGCTTTGTACATATCAGTTCTTTGGCTTCTCTGTCTCCTATACTGTTCTTAACCTCTTCAGGTCCCTGTACACTTTGGTGCATCTCTGAGGGAAGTGGTTCACACAAAGTAGTCCTTCCTAAATCTGCATCGTGTTGCACACTTAAGACCACCAACTCATGACTAGTACCATCTCCTTGAACAGCTAAATTTATAATTGAATTTTTTATATCTTGCTGATAATGTATTTCACAAAATGGTGCATAACATGAAACAGCTATAACCTTACAAAGATAGACTCTGGTCAGTCATAGACACAGTTTCCATTTCTGAATTATTATCTATGAGGAAATAGAACCTAAGGCATCTTCTGATGAAAAGTTTAAAAAGTTCCAAAGGAGGACATTTGTTATGAAATATAGGCAGAAAAATTTAATGCAGTTTGCTGAATGAATGTATTGGCAGAAATGATGGTTAATGTCATGATCTGAGTTATAACTTTATGAAAAGTAAACTGCGTATTACTTTGGGAAGATGTTTAAAAATTCATGTGTGGTTTGGAAAATTCTAATTCAGATGAACAAAACAAACAAATGAACAAAAGAACCAGACACAGGAATAAGGAACAAACTGACAGTGACAGGAAGGGAAGGGGGAGGGGCATAATGGGTAGAAGAAGGGGCAGGGTCATCAAGGAACACATATAAAGGACCCACCAGCAAGGACAACTGGTTAAGGATTAACTTTGGGAGAAGAGGGTGGGCAGGGCAGGGGAGAGCAAGGGGGGAAAACGGTATAACTGTAATTGAACAGCAATAAAATAAAATAAAGGATCAATTTTGATTTTTCTCCAAGAAAATAATTACTTTCACTCAGACCTAAAGTGTATTGTGGTTGTTGGCTTGAATTTATCCTTTTAGTTAAAAGATAATTCTTCTACTTATTAAAAAGTATCGTTCTTAGCACTTAATATCTAAGCTCATAATTCCTGCAAGCATTGTTTCAATATTAGATTTCTTAACTGTATTAGACAGACCTTCCAAATGTAATTTCAAAATATACTATATAGTATATCTTCATTTTAAATATTTTATATTGGAAATGCATTTTACCTCCTGATGCAATAAAATGTATCACAATATCACTATAAAATACATGTAATATGAAATATATTTCTTGTCACATAGAAGATATCTGTGACTTTTTTCTTAACTGCCTTTAAGTGTCCAGTTGTATTTAAGACAGTGTCACTAAAATTCAGTGTGGCAGTTCACCAAGGCCTCTAGGAGTAAATGCTGGGGAAAAATCATCATGAAACCTGTCCAGAGTCATGCTGGTCAGATACAAGAACTCAGGAAAGACATGGCTCAGATGAACCAACATCGCCATGCCCATCATGTATCTGTAATCTTTTTCCTTATAGAATCGACTTCTTTTTTGTCACTTTCATTTATTTTATTTTAAATTAAATTTAATGGGGTGACATTGGTTACTCAGATTACATTAGGATTAGAGTGCACATTTCTATAATACATGATCTGTATATTGCATTGTGTGCCCACCACCAAAGTCAAATCAGCTGGCACTACATATTTGACCCCATTTACCCATTACTACCCCCATCCCCCTTTTCTCTGCTAACCACCATACTGATTTATGTGTCTATGAGTTTTGGTTTTAACTCCCACATATGAGTGAAATCATATGGTTCTTTACTTTTTTAAAAATTTTACTTAGCAGGTTTATACATGTTTTCATAAATGGCAGTGTTACACCATTTCTTATGCCTAAATAGTATGCATTTGTTTATGTGTACCACATCTCTATCCAATCATCTATTGAAGAACATTTTGGTTATTTCCATGTCTTGGCCACCGTGGATAAGGCTGCAGTGAAGACAGGGATGCATACAACTTTCTGAAGAAATGTTTTCAAAATTTTTGGATAAATACCCAGTAGAGGCGGTGGTGGGTTATGTGGTAACTCGGTCTTAATTTTTTGAGTACCTTCCATACTGTTTTCCATAGTGGCTGCACCAGTTTACATTCCCACTGGCAGTGAATAAGAGTCTTTTTTCTCCACCATCTCTCCAGTGCTTGGTATTAATTGTCGTGTTGATAACTGCCATTCTAAATGTGTGAAGAAGCATTTCACTGTAGTTTCTATTTGCATTACTCTAATAGCTAGTGAAGTTGAGCACCTTTTCATGTATCTGTTGGCCATTTGTATGTCTTCTTGGGAAAAGTGTCCGTTCAAGTCCACTTCCCATTTTTCAGTTTATTGTTCTGTCCTCTCTGTGCTCCTTTCTGGCCAATTTCCTTTGTGTTGATAAAGGAGACTTAGAAACTCAATAGTGTTTCAGTTGACTTGAAATATCTTTTCCAGAAGAAGTGATGAGCACGTCTGTGTTATAAGGAGAAATTATTAGTGTATTTTACTCTTCTTTTGAAGTCTGAACTAAATATAAAACTGTAAATAAAGCTGAAGAAGAAAGTGGCATTGCATTGGCAAAATAAATTGAGGTCTGTGGCTGAACTTTTGAAAAATTCCCCCAAATACAGTATAGCTATTAGTATTAAGGGAATTAAGGAGGACCAACCACTGCCTACAACTAAAATGAGCTTTTCCTGGGATGAGGTGGAAGGCATTCACTCCACCACACCTTTACTAGTTCTATTCTATGTCCAAGGAGCAAGGCTTGGAAGCAAGGACGTACAAGTTATCATCGTCTCTGAAACTGTAGTAGTGGCCGTTACTGGACTACAGTTGATCCAGCTTTGCATACCAGGCAGAAAGCTGGGAATAAAAATAACTAATTTTACCATAAAAATGAGGACACTTCCCTAATTTATTTAGAGGTACCATATGAAATATAATGGATATAATATACAGGTTCCTGAGATGATTAGACCAATTTATTTTTCTGAGACTAAACCCAATTACTATTTTGACACTCTATTTAAACCAGATTAATCTTACCTATTCATATAAACTAATCAATTTGGGAAGATTTGAGTTAATTGAGACTCCTGTTCTTCTTGTTATCTTCCTCTGGTTGACCTAAAGTTCAAGGGTTTACACTAGGAATTGAAAAATGAGGTGATAGTACATAGACAAATGCTTCTCAAATATCAATGTATATTTAAATTACCTGAGATTGTTGTAAAGCAAATTCAGAATCCATAGGCCTGCTATGGACCTGAGATACTACTTTTCTAGTAAACTCAGCTGCTGTAGATGCTGGTGCTCAGGACCACACTGTGAGTACCAGAAGACTAGATTAACGTCTCTGTCATTCATCTGAATATGGCACCTGGAACTGTTTCACTGTGTTTTGCTTGCAGATGTAGCAATCAAGCCCCACTGAATAATCTGTGTTCTCATTGTCTACTTGAAGAATCAAGGTAGAGAGACCATATATCTTGGTTTTCTTAGCATAGTGTACACCTGTTGAAGCAGCTTAATTACTAATAGTACTTCTGATTTATTCTAAAACACCGAAGGTTTTTGTTTTGGTTTTGGTAATTTGTATTGCCGTCTATGGTCTAGGCCACATTCTGCTACAGAGTGCTCTCATTACAACTTTGTGACAATAATTATCTATCTATTAATTTGGTGCCTGAAAATTCTCTGTGTAGGATTATGTTATATAACTCACAGAGGAAGCAGATATTTAACATGATCTGTATTAAATGGGACTTAAACTCTTCAAGACCCAGGGACAACTTCATGCTGCCATCGACTACAGTTCTATGTCTCACCCAATTTCTAAAAGGTTTCTAAAATTCTGAGATAGAATGTATATATAATCAACCAAAGTTTAATAGAATCTCTGTGACCTAGAAGTTGTGAATCCAGAGACCCACTATTAATCATTGAGATCAAATCAAACCTTGGTACACAGCAAAAATAAACTTTCTTTTGTGATGGTAAATAAAGAAATGGAAGCCACAGATATATACAATAATACAAATTTTTGAAAAAGAAACTGTCTAGAGTCAGACAACTTTTTAAAAAGTAGTTTATTAATTAGTGATTTATTTACAATGAAATTTAAATTTATTTAATTTTTAAAAATAGGAAAATATATGAATAGATATTTATCCAAACAAACCCATAGATGGCCAACAGGAGCAGAAAAAAAATGCTCAGTATCATTAATTATCAGGAAAATGCAAATCAAAGCCATGATATCACCCCACACCTGATAGAATGTTACTATTGAAAAGAAAACAAATAACAAGTGTTGTCAATGATGTGAAAAAAAGGAAACTTTCCATGCACAGGTGGTGGGATTGTGAATTGGTGTATCCACTCCTGAAAATAGCATAACAGGCCAATATCCATGCTAATAATGGATGCAAAAGTTCTCAGCAAAATATCACTGAACCGCGGTGCATTGAATGTATCAGACTCCATGATCAAGTGGAATCAACCCCTGTAATGCAAGCATGGTTCAACAACCACAAATCAATGAATGTGACACACCACATTAACAAAATGAACAATACAATTCACATGATCATCTCAATAAAAGCAAAAAAATGCACTTGGCAAAATTTAAAATCCAATGATAATGATTAAAAACTCTCAACAAACTGGTTATAGAGGGAACGTACCTCTACATAATAAAGACCACTCATGACAAGCCTATTGATAACATCATAGTCAATGGTGAAAAGCTGAGAACTTTTTCCTCTAAACTAAGGCACAGCATAAAGATGCCTGCTCTCAACACTTTTATTCAACTTTGTTTTGCAAGTCTAGCCCAAGCTATTCATCAAGAAGAAATAAAATGCATCCAAATTGCAAAGGAAGAATTAAAATTGTCTCTATTGCAGATGACATGATATTATACATACAGAAGACCCTAAAGACTATATATATTTTTTTAAAAAACCCTGGTTGGCCCATCGCAGCAGAACGTGGAGCCAGAGTCCTGTGTGCACACCTGCAGGGAGGACCTGGATGAGCTCGAGTCCTATTGCACAAGCGACTTCACAGTGAACGGAATCGTGCATGATGTGGATGTGCTCAGCCCAGAGATACAGCTGGTAACTGTGCTGTTGGACTGGGACGGATTGTACGAGATGAACCGCCTGTACACCCCTCTGGACGGGTTTTTCTTCCGAGTCCACATCTTAGGCCTAGACTCCTCCAGTTGTAATAAGACATGTCCAGAATTTAAAACTGGCAGCAGGTATATTGTGATGGGCCACATCTACCATAAGAGACCGCGGCTCCCTGTAGCTCTGCTCCAGATCCTCAGAGGGCGCCTCCAGCCAGATGTGCTGCTCCTAAGCAGCAGCTCTGTGAAAAGGTTTAACCGAAAAAAGGAATGTGGAAGTTCAAGGTGCCGTTCACAGCAAGTGCATTTGAATTTACCAGCCTGGCATTTCTGGATCCTTGGAATTGATCAACAAGTCAGGAAAGGTCTAGCTTCATGTAATGGGATCTTCCTTTAGAATAGGGCACACGGCTCCTTATATGAACTAGTTGCGTAGTTCCAACTTCAACAGTGAAGCTGTCGCCTTATTTACAAAATGCTTCTTAAATGATATGCTTCCGAGTTCGGGGGCAAAGCTGTTCAACCAGTACCAGTTATGCATACACAGCTACTGACCTATCCTGTTAACAGATCACTGCTTCATGCTGGTTATTTTTAATTATTTTAATTTAAATACATTCTCAGTAGAAAGAGTTCACAAAAAAAATTTCCTTGATTTTATATACAACTTTGAATAGCTTGTATCACATATCAAACCAAATTTTATACCTAAACCATCAGATTTCAAGCTCTGTACATAACAGTAAGTGCACTAGTCAAAGACATGTATGATGTCAGACCAAACAGATGGGTCGGAACCGAACACAAGTTATAGAGTTTTACACTTAAAGAATACTAACAGGCTTAATTCAAGCAAAATACTATTCAAACAAGTGTTTCTGATGTACCAAAGTGTAAGATAGTTTATTTTCATGCCTCCCTGCTCCTGAGAACATGTTTTGTGTGAACTGGCAGCTGTCCCAATGCGACACAGATTCTGGGTGCATCTGATGTCATTTTTTTTAAGACCAAGTATCACGTTAGTGTTTGTAAAGCAGTAAATCTAGCTCTGAAATTTAAAAAAAACTCTCAAAAGTAATAAATTCATTAAATTAAAGAATAAAACATCAATACACACAAATATAAAATCAGTGCATGTATCTTCACAAACTATCGGAAAGAGGAATTAAGAAAACAATCTAATTTACAATAGCATAAAAAACAATGACGTACTTTACAATAAATTTAACCAAGGAAATGAAAGACCAGAACACTGAAAACTGTGAGACATTAGATAAAAATTGGAAGAAAACAAATAAAGTAAAATATCATCCATGTTCATGAATTAGAAGAACTGATGCTGTTAAAATATCTGTACCACCATCAGTGATCTAAAGATTCAATGAAATACTTAATATTCCAATGATATTTTTCACAGAAATAGAACAAACAATTCTAGAATTTGTATGGCACCCCCCAAATAACCAGAGCAATCTTGGGAAAGAGGCGCATGCTTGACACATCCCATTTCCTGATTTCAAAGTATGTTACAAATCTATAGTAACCAAAAAGTAAGGTATTAAAATAATACAAACACATAGACCAATAGGCCAGAATGGAGAGGCCAGAAATAAACCCAAGCATCTACTGTCAAGTAATTTTCAACAAAGGAGCCATGAATATACAAGAGAAAGCATGGTTTCTTCACTAAATGGTGTTAGAAAACTTGACGGCCATATTCAAAATAATAAATCTAGATCTCTGTTTGATGTCTTACCCCAAACCAATTCAAAATGAACAAAAAGCTCTAAATATAAAATCTAATATCTTAAAATTTGAGAATAAAACATGGGTAAGCACATGTTTGTGGTCCCAGCCGTGATTTTGGGGGGGGATTGGACACCAAAGTAAACAAAACAAAACAAAAATAATGAGGAGTGCATCAAACTAGAAAGCTGTCACATGGCAAAAAACAAAAATCAACAAAATGAAAAGGCAACCTATGGCATGAGAGAAAATATTCAAAAATCATATATATGATAAGGGATTAATATATAAAGAACACACAACTTAATAGCAAAAAACCATTTCAATAAAAATGGACAGAAGAACTGAGTAGATATTTTTCCAAGAAGGCATACAAATGGCCGATAAGTACATGAAAAGGTGCTGGATATTACTATCAAAAGAGAAACACAAATCAAACCTATAGTGCAATATCCCCTCACACAAGTTAAAGCGGTTATTATCAAGAATACAAAAGGGAGTACGTGTTAGTGAGGATACGAAGAAAAGGAAGACTTGTGCACTGTTGGTGGGACTGTGCACTGGTGCAGGTTAGTGCGGTCTCTACGGAAAACAGAACTTCTGTATGATTATCTATCCCACTTCTGGGTACATGTCCTCCCGAAATGAAAACAGGATCTCTAAGAGATACCTGTAGCCCCGTGTTCGTTGCAGCACTACTCACAGTAGCCAAGATATAGAAATCACTAAAGTATCTGTCGACAGATAAATGCATAAAAATATATACATATATATTCCACAATCAAATATTATTCAGCTATGAGAAAGAAGAAAATCCTGTCATCTTTGGCAACATAGATGTTCCTCCGGGGTATTATGCTAAGTGGAATAAGTCAGACAGAGAATGACAAATACTACACATCATCATTTCTATGTGGAATTTAAAAAGGAAAAAAGACAAACTCATATAAATAGGGAATAAAAAGTGTATGAAAGTGGTTTCCTGGGGCTGGGAAGTAGGGGAAATGGGAAAAGATTGGTAAGGTCTGAGGTCCTAATGTACAACGTGGTGAATATAGTTAATAACATGGTTGTGTGGTGGCAATTTGTTAAGAGAATAGAATGTAAATGTTCTCTCACACATACACAAAGATAAATATGCAAGGTGATGGTGGATGAATGGGTGTGTTAATTTACTAATGGGGAATCCTTTAATAATGTGTATGTACAAGGTCTACCTAGAAGTTATCCAGTCATGTAATATGAAAAATAGAGACATTTATTGAACAAGATACAAGCTACAAGAAACATTGTGTATAGCACAGTGATGCCTCAGTCCCCTTCAAAGTAGGCACCTTGGTACCTCACACAGTTCTCCCAACCACCATCAGCTGACCTGTCATATTTTCCTGAATCTCATCGATGGTTTGAAATCTTTTTCCTTTCAAAGGTGATTTTAGTTAGTGAAAAGGGAAACGCTACATGGTACCAAATGTGGGGTATAGGCAGGCTGAGTTACCTGGGTTATTTGATGTTTTGCCAAAAGACTCTGCACAAGATTTGATGCATGAGCAGATGTGTTGTCATGAGAAAGCTGCCAGTCACCAGTTGCCCCTAGCTGCAGCCTTCGGAATCATCCCAATAGATTTGTGGAAGAATACTCAAGCTTAACACAAAATTTGATGCAGATTTGTTTCTGCACTTGTTCAGTCATTTTGAATGTGACAGCCGCACAGTACACAAGCTCACTCAATGGCCCCTGCAGCCTCCACTGACTGATACAATGAAGTGATCATTGTTCACTTATGCTCATCCCAGTCCACTCTCCTTGGCTGCCAGGTTACGCTGATGTTATGCGAACTGTTCTCATTATATTAACAATGGCTGGACTTTTTCCAGACAGACCTCATATACCTAATCATCACAAGGCACACTTTAAATATCTTACAGTTTTATTTGTCAATTCTATCTCAGTTAAGCCATCAAAATCTTCAAAAAAATATATTGAAAATGTTCAAGAACAATTGGAGTAAAAAACAGAAACTGAGCAGGTATGTTTATTCCCCTCATCCTACTTAATAACTTAAAAGGATTTTTGCAATGGAATTTATAAGACAAGTATTTTTAAAATATTTATTGTTGGTTAATATCCACAATACATCTGTTACATAGTTATTGTATTTAATGATTTATGCATGCACTTTCTACCATACACCACAGTAAATAGTAAATGCTTGTTCACAAGTATTTGTGGAACAAGGAAAAGGGACAAAGGTAAGGTAGATAGAATCTCTGCTCTAGTGGCCCTGTGCTGTAGGAAAAGAAAACACAAATATTGAGCAAATTACAAGGCAATGCAAAACAAACAGAAAACTAGCTAGAGAAATAGCAAATTGCTCTAAGTAAAAAGGAAGCAAGTGCTACAAAGATTCCTGAGTAAGAGGAAGGTATGACATCACTGGGGTTATTTAGGTTATCTCTGAAATGTAAGAAGGAAATGGGCTAAATCCAAGAGCCTATTCTAGATAAAGAGAATGATAACCAGGACCAGATCTTGGCGCTAGACGTGGATTGGCAGGTTCTAGGGACTGACGGAGAGCACTGTGGCAGCGGTAGAGTGAGAAAAGAAGGGTAGGCTGCCAGAGATGAAGTCGGAGACAAAGCTGGAGCTGGGTCACTAGGCCATGATAAGTAACTTGGATTGAGTCCAAAATCTAATGGAAAGCTATTATAAGATTGTAGGTAAGTGACCAACATGATGTAAAGTACATTTTTTTTGAAAAGCATTCTCTAGCAAAGAATCTATTGGAAAGTCACTAAAAAAAGCAGTTAAGAGGGGATGGCAGTAGTCCAAGAATTGATGTGGCTTGAACAAGAGGGGTATCAGCAGAGATGACAGAAGTAGAATATTGTGGAGTCAGAGAGCATAGGATTTGCCTTTCGATGGGATGTGAGTGTCGGAGAGTGGAGTGAAGCATGACTGTTACTCCTGACTTTGGTATTTGCGTGGATTTTAGTTCACTCAGGAAGACCTGGTGAGAACCAGTTTGAGATGAAGATGAGAATTTCACTATGAAAATTTTATGTTTGGAATAGCTCAGAGATATCAAAGTAATTAAATCAATAAATTTAGATTGTGAATTTGGAATTCACAGGATTCGTCTGGAAGGAGGAGTGCATTTGAGTTACAAACATGTAACTGTACCCCATCCAGGGTTGGTGGGGAGGAGGTCGAGAAGACAGTACTGAGGCAGTTTAATATTTAAGTGGTAAGCAAGGATGGAAAATATTCGGTAAATTGGGCAAAATAATCACCTTTATTCTTTGAGAAAAAGTAAGATGATATAAAATCAGTGAAGCAGTGAAGATCATGTTTCTATAGTCAATTGTTTAAAATGTTCTGAGAATTCAAATGCAGCCAGGAATGCAAAATGTCTGTTGTACTTGGCAATAAAAAGATAATCAATAAGGTTGATAAGAAACAATTGTGAAAGAAGTATAAATTGTTATAAGCTATTTTGTTACAGAAATCTTATAAATATATATAAAATCATATAAAAACAACAGTTCATAGATAATTACCCAGCTATTTCCTTAAGGATATTATCAAGGAAAAATTCAGAAACGTTGGTTTTCAGTCACTTCAACTCTATAAAGTAGCAGACTACCTAATTTTCAATAAGGGGATACTATTTTAAAGTGCATAATATTATATTGGAGTAGTAATTTTTGAACAATAACTGAATTCATTTAAAATAGCTTTTATAGTTTTTTTAAGTAAAAGCTACTGACATTTTAACTATGAATTTGTATAAATACAGCTCTCTACCCACAAATTATTTTCTTATTGGCAAAATTTTTTTATTTATGCACAGAAAATTTTCAATGTGTAGGTATAATTTAACTGAAATATCAAAACATTTTCTGGCTGACGATACACTATTTTTGGTAATATTTTAAGTACACTCAAATAGTGTTCTCTTGGTGGTAAAGTCCTTGAATATATTTCTACTTAACTTGTATTAATTCAGCTATTCAATTTTTTAAATATTTCTGTATCTCTTGCCTGATATCTCTGAGAATTTGTTAAAATTTTCAACTACTATTTATATATTTCTATTCCCATTTATCTTACAGCACTGGCAGTTGTGGCCTCACATATCTGAGACATGCTGTGTGTGCTGCGTGTGCATGCATGGCAGGACATGTTTTTGAAAAGATTTTGTTAATTTATTTTTAGAGAGAGTAAGGAAGGGAGGGAGAAAGGGAGGAAAAGAAACATTGATGTGAGACAGAAACATCCATCATTTGCCTCTCACAAGCTCCTAGCTAAGGACTTCCCAGAAAACCAGGCGTGTGCCCTGGCCAGGAATTGAACCAAACCAGGTACCCTTTGGTTTGTGGGATGACACACAGCCCACTGAGCCACACCAGTCAGGGCTCCAATAAACATTTTTATTGCATGTAGCATCCTTTATTTCTTCCTCATATCACTGCATTATTTGATGTTGTTTGATGATAAAATTGCTCCCTTCCTTTATGATTTCTTGCATAGCTTTCCAACTCCTTCCTTTTCCTCCTTTCTTGTGTGTGTAACTATTTGCTTTACTATGTTTTTTTGTGGACAACTTGATAGATTTGTGAATTCTTTCTTGATTTAATGGTGTATCTCATATTATTTTAGTGTAATGGTTGTGATACAACATTTTTCCCTCTTATGTATGTTTTCCATGAACCATATATTATTTTTCTCTTTCTTTTTTCTCTCCTGGCTTTCATTAGATGGGTTCACTATTCTTTTGCTTTGAAAATCAGGCATACTGTTCTAATTTTTCTTGTAGTGGCCCTAACTTCCTGAAACTCATTCATATGCTTACTTATCTCTATAAAATATTTAAATTTATGGAATAAAATATAAATATACTTAAATGAAAACTACTCCAAAACACTCTTACCTCCTTGGTTGCCTATTTTCTCTCTCTACCATCATTACTGTTGCAATACTATTGTCCGGAATTTCAATTTTAGCACATAATACATTATTTAAGAACTTAGACTCTTACAGAAAACAGTATTTCACCAAGCTACTTACATATTGCTTTTCATATTCTAGACTCTACCTTGATTTTCCTCCTTGACGTAGTAGTATGCATTTCAAGAGTAGGCTGATCTTTTGTCTGGGTGTACACGGGACAAACACAATTTACCCTTTTTCTGATACTATTATGAATATTAATTGGTTAATTCATAATTATTTATAATTTATTAAAATTTTATGCTGGGAAGTGTCACATCATAGTTTGGATGATAAATTATATGATTGCCTATTAAGAATTTTCAAAGAGAATAATGAATCAAACATTACGAGACAGCATTTTGCAGAATAATTTCCTCTTTCAATTAAATGAGACTTCTATGGGATATAAAGTGTAGGTTTGATGTTTAGTTCATTTACTACATTGAAGATTTTATTTCAAAGTGTTCCTCCACTTGTCATTGATGATGTGGGAGTCATTTGTCAACCTAAACATAGTTCTTTTGTATGAGCACTGCTATTCTTTCAGTAATATTTTAGAAGTTTTCTTTGTTTTTTGCATTATAAAGGTCTGACAGAATGTGCTGTTATGAGCCCATTCCTCATTTCTAACAGCTGTATTGAAATATAATTGTTACACAAAACTACACGTATTTAATGTATAAAATTTGATGGATGCAAACACATGCATTCATTTGTGAAACCGTCGTGACAATCAAGATAACATATTTCTCATTTCCAAAGTTTTCTCCTGCCCATTGTGTGTGCACGCATTGGTAGGTGTTAAGAAAACTTCATTTGAGATTCAAACTCTTAAAACAAAATTTAAGTGTACAACACATCATTAATTATTTGCACTGTGTTATACAGAAGATCTCTAGACCTTATTTATTTTGAACAACTTAAACTATATAATTGTTAAGCAACAAAAGCCCATTTCCCCCTCACTTTGGCTCCTGGTAACCATCATATTCTCTGTTTTTATGAGTTTGATTATTTTAGGTATGTTACTTAAGTAAATCATGTGTGTATTTGTCAATCTGTGACTGAATTAATTCTCTTAGTATGTTTTCCAGATTCGTCCACGTTGTCCCATAGACAGGATTGCCTTCTTTTTTCAAGGATGAAAAACCCTTCCTTGAGAGTTTTTTTTTTATCATGAAAGGATATTACATTTTGCCAAATGCTTTGTCTGCCTCTATTGAGATAATTATTACATATATGTAATTAGCTTTTAGCTTTATTTGGTCAATGTGGTATATCATATTTATTAATTTGTTTGTTAAATCATCCTTCCATTTTAGGGGTAAATTTCACTTAAACATGGTGTATAGACATTTTAATATGCTGTTCAATTTGGTTTTCTAGTATTTTGTTGAGGATGTTTGCTTCTATAGTCATCAGGGATATTAACCTGTAGTTTTCTTTCCTTGAAGTGTCTGTCCATCTTTGCTATTTAAGGTAATACTGGTCTCATAAAGTTTATTTGTAAGTGTACCTTTCTTTTTAATTTTTTGGATGTGTTTGAGAAGGACTGGTGTTAGTTCTTTTTAAATGGTTCGTAGAATTCACCAGTAAGTCTATCTACAATATTTGTGGGTTTTTCTTTTCTTATGCATTTTTATTATAACGCAATATCCTTACTCATGGTTGGTATAGTCATATTTTACATTTTTCATATTTTTGTCTAAATAATTATGTTTTTTGGAAATTATCCATTTCTTCTAGATTTTCCAATTTTTTGATACATAGTTGCTTATAATAATTTCATGATATTCTTTATTTTTGTACATAGTTAATATCTACCCATTTTGTTTATGATTTTATTTATTTGCGGTATCTCATTGTTTCCTTAGTCTAGCTAAAGTTTTCTTAATTTTGTTGATCTTTTCAAGAAAGTAACAATTTCATTGTTTATTTATTATTGTTTTCCTATTCTCTATTTTTATTATTTCTACTCTTATCTTTATTATTTCTGTTCTTTTATTAATTTTAGGCTTAGTTTGTTTTGTTCTTTTTCTTCTTCCTTAAGGGGTAAGGTTAACGAATCCTGGATTTTTTTTGAATGTAGATGCTTAACACCATACATTTTCCCAGTAGTGCAAGTCATTTGTTAGAAACTGTGAATGTAGATGTCATTTCTCTGAACTGAAAAAATATCTATCCGTGAATATACTAAAGTGCAACTTTAATATGAAGGAATGAGTGATCTCATTTTCAAGTTTCTAACTCCCCAGTTGCTGTAAAAACATGGAGAAGTAAAGCAACAAGTATGGAACTAGTGTCGGAATCTCTCTACTATAAAAATCTATCAAGGTCTCATTAAAAGGCAAATGCAAGAATAAGAATTTATGTGTCTCACAATGGGTATTTTATAAAACAGTCAGTGAATAAAAACTTTCCAATATGTAAGTCCATAGCGAAAAGATAGCCATTTATGAACAAGAAAGTTGGTCCTCATCAATTATGGGTCTTGGGCTTCCCAACCCTTAGACTATGAAAATAAATTTAAATTGTGTATAAGCTACACAGATTATGGTATTTTGTTATAGTAGCTCAAACTCAGTAAGACAATACTTATTCATATTTTCTTAATTTTTCTCATGTGCTTTTTATTGGTCCAGAATCTTTTTCAGAATACCACATGCATTCAATTGTCATGTTCCTTAGGCTTCTCTTGACTGTAACAATTCTTTATTTTTATGACCTTGAGAGTTTTGGGGAGTATTCATCAGGAATTATATATAGGATGTTTCTCTTTTTGAAATGGTCTGATGTTTAACTCATGATTAGACTGAGGTTATGGGATTTTGGGAGGAAGACATCAATTAAATGGCCATCTTCATTTTATCGTACTGAAGGTGTATATTGTGAACATGACTTATCACTGCTGTTGTTTACCTTGATCTTCTTGTTGGGATGCTCTTTTTAAGGTTTCTCCACTGCATAATTCTTTTTGTTTTATCCTTTTGCATACTATAATCCATTGAAGAATATTAATTTGAGCAGCCCATACTTAAAGACTAAGGAGTTATATTCTCCCTCCTAGAAAATGAAGTATTTAAATAAATTTTTGAATTTTTTTCTGTATGAAAGATTTCCCCCCATGTATTTATTTTTACATTATTGGTTTAAATCAGTATAGGACCATGAATATTCATTTTTTACTTTTATACTACTTCACATATTTTATTAAACAAGTTGTTTCAGTTCTGGTTATGGGGGCTTTATCGGTGGGTCTAATGTTTTGTTTGTTTGTTTTGATATATTGCTATCTTTATGTGTTTTGTTTATGAACACTTTTTTTTTTTAAAGATTTTATTTATTTACTTTTAGAGAGAAGGAAAGTGAGGGAGAAAGAGAGGGAGAGAAACACTGGCCTGCAACCCAGGCATGTACCCTGACTGGGAACTGAACCAGTGACCCTTCGGTTCGCAGGCCGGTGCTCAATCCTCTGAGCCACACCAGCCAGGGCTATGAACACTTTTTAACATTATGGAACTAAAAGATACTGCAGGCTCATCTTATATATTTCTTGCTTCTGTCCTACAATCAGTCATTTCTCCAAAATAAAATCCCAGTTTGTTTTAGTGGAGAATGATATTAAAAAGCAAGACCTGGAGACTAGGTGTGCTCCCTGCTACTGAGGTGTCATTGTTTTTGGTCCTTTTCTCACAGAAACATCCCCTGGGGCACTTTCTGTTCTATGGTTCTTTTCCTTTCAGCTGCTGGTAGGAACTGTGGCTCTCAATGCCAGAGTTTGGTAAAAAGGAAAGGAACTACTTAGTTAAAGTTACACACGTTTAGAATAATGGTGGAATTCTGCCTTTAAATCTCACTCCTTTTATAAACAAAGATACACTCACAAACGTGCAGTTCTGCCCTCCCCTGTTCTCCCAGTCAGGCCAGTGTCAGAGCATGCCAATCAGAAGTACCCTCCTCCAGAAGAAAAAGCAGAAGTCCACAGCTCACTTCTCCGGGTTCCTCCCAGTAATCCTTGCTCAGAGGGCAGGTCTCCTGCCGTTCCTAGCACCATCAGCTGTGTCACCTTGATCTCCAATTCTAAATCCAAAACCTCAGTGGCACCTACTCATGGCCCACCAACAAGACTCATTTCATCCCCTATTGACCCGCATGGTCCCCCAAGGGTCCCACACTGTCTCCATCGCACATGGCAGCCTGCCTCTTTGTTTATATCCCAGGCAAGATCCTCCTCCATAATCCCATTTCCAACTCCTCCCACAATTGACTACACCTGCTAGCACTCCCATATTCTCCACCTTCCTTGGCCACCATGGTTAGTCTGGGCAGGCGTGGCCCCATGGCTGTGGCGCAGACGCTGTAACCAGGGAGCTGCCTCCTAGTGACATCAAGAGTCAAAGTCATGTCCAGCTCCCTGGCCCAGGCAGACTATTCAGTATTTCTATGAGGTAGGCCTGCTGTTATTTATATACAAAAGAACTCTGGATCCCTGTGCGGCTGCTTTTCCCAGCTCCCAAGCTAGGCTCCTGAGGGGTTTTAGGGTTTCTTAGCCTACACCCAACTCGGAACTTGGTTCCATACCCATCACACATTTGAGCTGACAGAACAAGGAAACACATATGTGTATATTATATATGTATATAAATATTTTCAAATTTAGCCATGTGTTCAATGAGTTACTTATGTGTTCACACTGCTAGGTCCAATGCCAGTCCATCACTGCACAGATCCAGTGTTTTCTCCTATGTTATCTGTACTCTCACTCTCTCAGTGAGAAATCTGATTCCCACCATCTGCTTCAACTGTTCAGTTCTACTAAATGTGTACATGGTATTGCAATTGTTGACTCATGCCCCCAGTGGAGACAACTTTACCAACTAGGGTACGATGCTTACATAAAGTTCACTGAGTCTTTCATCAGATCTCACTATTTTCTCAAGTCACTTAGATCAGCATTCTTTGCTCTATGTATTCAGTGAGGTTGTTTCACATGATTACAACAGAGTTAAATTATTTTGTCCCATTCTGAGGATGACCCCCTAGTTTCCTATTCTTTTATTTGCATGCATTAAATTTTACTCTTTTTGCGGTAAAGTTCTATGGACTTTAGCAAATACCTACCCTCATTTATTCACCATTACTGTGTTATACAAAATAGCTTAATGGCCCTAAAATATTTCCTGTTTCATTTCTCAAATTGTCTGTTGGTCTAGTCACCATGATATGACATGAGAGAGTATAAATTCAATTTTTATTAAGAAAGATAAAACAAATATTCCAGTTAAGGACAATAATACATACACACAAAAGCACAGAGACATGAATGCAAAAAAAGTAGGGAGGAATTTATAGTCTAAACCCTGTAGCAGGTCTTTTTTTTTTCATTTTACACAGAAGGATTATTGAAAATAGTACTGATCAAATAGGTTGTAGTCCAATTACCTTAGAAACCTAACCAAATTCCTTTAAAAATGTATTCTTATGGATTTCAGAGCTATTAAAGTTTTGGCAAGTAAACTCTTTAGTCTCTCTAAAGCCTTTAGGATATACTTAGTCTAAATTCCCCAAATATATCAAACCACTGACTCATATAATTAAACACTGACAAGAATCTGGAATTGTATTCCTTTCTAAAAAATATAACAATGAGTCATTCTCCTGTGAATTTCTAACAACATTCTTAAATCAGTATAGATAAATATCACATTTTTGTGATGTTTTCATTTACAACTCTGTCAATTAGCTCTGCTCAGATATGCACTAAATAGTCTCCAAGTGGCTTGGAAGAGTTAATGTTTCCCTAAATGCCCAATTTTCTACTCAAGATTGACAGAGACACAGAAGCAAATAGATCCAGTAGTATTTTGTTGCACTGAAATAAAGTGGAAAAGAATCTAAGCATTTTCTGTCATCTCTTCAGGGCATTATTTCTATCTACTGTTCACCTGCTCTAATTATCCTGGCAGCTCACTGGAATTACATTTTTTCTGCTACTAACAAGATGAGCCAGATTTTCTCCAGTGCCAAAGACACAGTATCATCAACAAAAAAGTCTTGATGATACCCTAGTGACTTCAAAGTGTTAATCCATCTCACTGGATGCTTATCTAGGTTCCAAGGAATGGCATGCTCCAGGGAGTATTTGGCTCAGTGAGAGATGGCTTTAGCACACAAGCTGCAGTACTGTTCAATTTGCTTTTCTTATATTTACATCAGGTAAACGTTGGCAACCAGGCTAAGATTGTGAAGCAAACATAGCCCCATGCCTGCTGCTCATGTTGGGCTGTTTTCAGGTCAATTAGTGCCTCCTAAATTCTTAAAGCAGGTGCTAATTTGGTACTTAAAATGCTAAGACATTTGGCATATTTTCCCTCTAAAGGGAAGTTGGAAATACTTTGTATTAAGAGTTGAAGAGGATAGATGAATAAACAAACACGTAACTTTCCCTTATTAACCTTACATAAAATCTGTAGAGTGCTATTGGCATAAAGTCAGCAAGGCAGGTTAGCAATGTGGGAATTGAGATTAGAAATTTAAGGGCTGAAAGATAGCATGATGCATGACATGTGAACCAGCTTTTGTTTTTCCTGTGAGTCAGTGGCTCTCATAATTCAGCGTGCAAACATAACCTTAGAGAGTTTGTTAGAAATGCAAATCCTGGAAATCATAACCCAAAAATCCTGATTTAGCAGGGCTGGTTAAAGGCCACAATTATGAATTTTTTTACCAGGACTTACAGGTTATTTTAAGACACACCATTTTTTCAGGAACAGCTTAGTATATGATGATGGAGCTTACACATGCAGTCAAGCAGTAAAAAGGCACAGTTACAACTGCGTTTTAGAAAATATTTGGACAGCAATATGAATTATACAGAGGAGGATAGGACCTAAAATAAAAATCAATTAAATTTCTTAATTTGTTCATTTAAAATTGATCGAATGTTAAGTATATGCCAAGATCTGTGCTCGACAGTGTGTGTGCGTGTGTAAAACAATGAGATAGGTAGTTTTTCAAAGTCTGTACAGCTTATTAGCCCTCGGCTCTCTTACTGTGGTCTATGTATGCCCTTAGCAAACACTAGCACAGCTATTTTGATGGGTTCCAGTGCCCCTGAGGAGCCAAAATAAGAAAAAGAATGTGAACTGGAGCCATGAAACCAGGAATAATAGTACTTTGTGTCTCATTACATGGGAAGACAGAGTAAGAGAATGGTTTTAGAACAGGGGTGTCAAGCTCGTTTTCATGGGGGGCCACATCAGCCTTGCAGTTGCCTTCAAAGGGCTGAAATAATTTTAGGACTCTATAAATGTGACTGCTCTTTAACTGTTAAGGAGTTGAAATTACATTCAGCCCTTTGAGGGCAACCACGAGGCTGATGTGGCCCCTTGTGAAAATGAGTTTCACACCCCTGGTTTAGAAGCTTTGTATAGACTTCTGGCCAAACTGGCAATCCACAAGTCCAAGCAAGTAATAAAACAAGTAGAGGTTTGATTAGATGGACTAGAAAAAGTACAGTTTTGAGTGCTAGGGTGTCCAACCTTGTTTGTGGTGTCTCTGGGCCATACTGGAAGACAAAGAGTTGTCTTAGGCCACACATTAAATACAGTGCAACACATAACCACAAAAAATCCCATAATGTTTTAAGTAAATTTATGATTTTGTGTTGGGCCACATTCGTAACCATCCTAGGCTGCATGCAGCCCACAGGTTGGACACTCCATGGTAACCATTTGATTTTTTACATGGAGAAATACACGTTTTTACTCTGAAAGATTTCAGGAGTTCTCGCCAGAGGACACTGGCTCTTGAAAAGTTTCAAGGAAAGAATTTCAGGGTCTTGTGCAAGGGAGAAGTTTAAGTTCAGTGGCAAGAATTATTGGGGTGAAAATAAATAATACGCCCTCAGGGATATAGTGGGCAGGGTCTAGTAGTTACTGTCCCCAGGTCCTGGCTAATCCTCCACAAATTTTCTTGGTTTTGAGAACAATCAGGTTGTCTTTCAAACTGTCCAAACTGTCTCCACGGTTTTCCCAGAGCTGTGCTGGGCCTCCTCCCTATGCACTCCCTTTCCTAGATCAGCAGGGGGGTGTCATCCTCTTAAACGCCCTGGTCCTTATCCTAGATCCTCCCAGGGTAGACTCTTGCCCTTTATGGGTGCCCCTTTGGCGCCTACTGTGCATGCCTCATAATGCTGCCTTAGCATCTGCCTTCTCCTGCGCATATGCCCAGCAGAGGAATTTCAGCCTTGGTATTTATCCCTCCGCCCTCTTCCCCAGTTACCGTTCGGGGAGGCAGGAAAGCCAGTCTTCTCTGCCTGCTGGGAGATTAACTTCCCTTTGCCCTTCGGGAGATGCAGTTCTCTCCTGGAGTATCTGGAAAGCTGTTATTTTGGGAGGTAATTAAGCTCGGCCAGCTCTCTTCCTTCTCTTTTGTTAATACCGGACTAGCTGGCTCTGCTGACACAGGTGTATTAATTGCAATCAAAAAATGGGGCCCAGATCATGGGATGCTAATGAAAGTCATTGTTTTTCTTTCTAGTGAGCAAATATACCAATTCTGTTTTTGTTACTATGAATGATTTCAGGAATGGTTATTTATAAAGTAATAACTTCCATATTTAGAAAACATTTTATGTTTCTGAACTTTCCAGTTCACTTGAGCCTGAGTGAGAACTGGAAGGTGGTCTTGGTTACGAGCGTTCCACCACAGTAGTGCTTGAGTCCCTCTCCCCCATCAAAATACCACCCAGCGTTGCTCATGACCTCTCTGTGCCTTCATGGGCCAGGTACTAATTCCCTTTTCTTGTCCTTCAAATCTAGAAGACAAATTGTGAAGCTTTTCTAAGGAATCCATTGTATTTTAATGAATGAAGGTAATAATGAAATAAAGAGAATTGATGCATCTTAAAAATAACAGTTTTGGAGAATGGCTTGGGTAAAGATAGGCAGAGAAAAGGAAAGACTGTGTGGACCTGCATGTAAAACACTGTGTTGAAGAGAAAATCGAAAATTTCACAACATGCTTTCACGCGCAGCGACTCATCGCATTCAAACTGCAGACGTTGCTTACCAGCTCTTCTCTACACGGAGTCAGAGCTCTTAGCTTTTTCCTTGGTTACTCAAAATAACTCGTGTAAAAAATAAATATTACACTGTTTTATAGTTATTGTTATAAATCTGAATTTGTTGTGTGATTGAAATAGATCTATATTTGGATGTGTAAATTTAGATATATAGCTCTAGGGACAAAATGTTCAAAAATAGCAAACTTTAAGGCATTGCATTGTGGACTCCTTGGCCTTCCAAGAATGTACACACCTTCTGCTTCTCTGGTGCTTCCTTCATCATTCTGTGAGGCTTCGTATATTTTATTTATTTGTCATTTATTTTGGCTGGGAAACTAGATATTTTAAAATTAGATGTAATAACAATAGTTTAATAGCAGTTAATATTTATCAGATATTTACTGTGAGCTAAAGTGATCCATTAGATCACTTCCTGATAAAAATGACATAAAGAAATAGGTATTATCAACTCTCTAATTATAGACAAAAACCTAAAAGCAAAGTGACTGCTTTCCATTGGCATTACTTCTGAAGCTTCACAGACTACTTCATTACGTTAACTAATTTACCACTCCCCCAAATGCTTTCTAATTTCAAATAGTTTGTTGACATCTCTCATCTGTTGTTATCTTGTCATTCACTCTGTACTAGTATATGATTATTTGTCTTTAGGTCAATTGCTATAGATTGAATGCTTAATTGTTTTTATTTAATTTTTTCTGCATGCCTTTACAAAGGAGTCAGTGCATATGAATTTGCTTAAAGGATTTTGTATGAGTCTTTCCAAGAATCAAAGTTTACAAAAGCCCTGTTTCTAGCTTGATTCCTGCTTTGGCAAATTGTTCTTAGATAAAGGAGGTTTTAGTTCTATGAAAGGATGAACTAGTGTTGATTAGATGGAGAAGCTTTGGGGGAGACCTGATGAAGACAGATGTGTTCAGGCACAAGAATGTTGATGGAAGATTTGAAGGGTTTGGATCAAAAAAAATCATTAGATTGTTGTGAGGGAAATAAAAAAACAAACAAACCAGGATGAGAGCATGACAGCTCAAACTGATTTTGCTTGCATTTAATTTTTTTTTAAATCACCTTGGAAGAATGATGGGAAAAACAAAGCTAGAAAACAGTGGAGAAGCAATAGTATTATACCAGCTAAAGGGTTTTTGCAGTAAAGTATATAGATCTTAGAATTAAACCCCTATCTAGAATTTACCCTAAGATTTTAAGGAGTCAGCTATTATAATAATTGGTAGAAAGTATGATTATTTAGACTCTTGAAAAGAAAGGTTGCAATCTGAAATATATATACATATATTTTCTGGTCTTAAAGAAAAATTATGAACTTTCTTCTCACTTGGAGTGTTAAAAATATGATTTATCTTTTTTATATGTTAGATTCTTTTTAGACCCATAATATGTGAGAGGTTTGGTGTCTTAAATATAATACATTAGTGTCATATGACTATCCACCATTACCATGACTTATTGCTAATTTCCAGTTACTCTCTCTAAGTTGAGCCTACTGAGAATATTTTCTCTCTGTTTTTTCCTAGCACCCAAGCTATTTAGGTTTTAAATAATTAATTTCATAGAAAGTTTGCCTGCTTTTACTTTCTTTTTCACTTTGCTTAATTATTCATATTTTTCTTCAATCATTTGAAAATATAAATATTACTCTGTTTCCTTTAGTGGATAACTATAATTTCATATTAATTTTATAGATTTATGACTATCTAAACTCTCCTGATTAAGAATGATTATTTAATATTCCTTTATCTTTTGCAACTTCATGTTTCATTTTCTATCATTAATAAGTTCATTATTTTTTATTAAACTTTGTGACAAGCTTCATGATTCACAAATCAGAGCCTCTGTCTTCTGTTAGTTACACTTTAACATAGAAAAGAGACTATTTACATGTATTAAAATAAAGCATTACAAATTATCATGTCTAAGAAAGGAAATAAATAATGGAGTATGATAGTGTAGGTAGAATGACCGTTTTTAGGTGTTTTTCATAACTGTATCTATTATAATGTATTAAAAGCAAATTTTAGCACATTGTATACCACTGGGATATTAATTATATTCTTAACTCTTATCCTACGCATGTCATAAATCTGAGCACAATAAATAAATTTATAAACTTTCATTATATTTATTTTGGTTCCACCTTGTATCTACTTAATTTGGGCAATAGTCACTATTACTAAAAATATATTAAATCCTATGGTTTATTACCTTTAGCCCAAAATATTGCAACCCTAAGAACAGCGTTAAAAACAGTTCACCTTGGGCATTTTCTGTCACATCAGTGAGCCATTCCTGAGTGCAGGGATAAGGTCTGGCTTGGCCACGTAGACTCACTCCCACTGGATGTCTGCTATCAGCTCAGACTCGCTGGTGGGTAAGCCAGCAAGGGTGTTCTGTACTGACTAAAGTAACATTTGGCATTTTAGGCCTGTTTTGGAAGATCTAGGTTTCAATGGCTACCTAGCTTGTTGGTGCTCAGCAGAAGTATATCTTCAGGTTTAACCAAAGATCAGACCTATAGCCCTCTGTCAGATGATGATTAAAATGTACAAAAGCCCTCCATGATTTACAACGTCAAACCAGCTATGTCTCCTGTAAGAAATAATCAATATGATATTGAAGAGTAAATAGTAAAAAAGATCCCTAATCCAAAGAGACTTTTTATTCCTCCTGGGATGAGTCATTACCTTTTCCAAAATGCAGCAACTGGTCGCATAAAATGGGAAAAGCTAGCATAAGGATTAAGGACCATGGTTCCAATCATTAGTCTGCTACTTAGTAGCTATGAAAAAGGGTCTATTGACCTGAAGCTGTTTATTCATTTGAAAAATTTGGCTAAGCATATCTACATCACAAGAATTTTTTGAAGATTAAGTATTATCACAAACAGGAGGCCATCCACTCTGGGATTTCTCACAAAGTAGGTGTTTAGAACATTTTAGTTGCCTTTTTTTATGGATATCTTACTGAATAGTTACATGATTTGAACCTGTTGGATCTCTGTTTTCCCACTTACAATTTAAGAATGAATTAAATCATCTTTCTACTATAGAACTCTTCATTCTTGGTAAGGGAAAGCTTCTAACCGAGTTGACTGCCTCACCAAGTAATCCATGCCCCATCCCTAGAACTGCATCAACGGAAAATGACATCTATAGTAGAGTTCCATTTAATGTGCTTAAACTGATAGACATGAGATGTATTGTATTTGCAGTGTGTTATTTCTTCTTTAAAAAACAAACAGGAAAAACTTTGTGATTTTAAAATGAAAAATAAGGTTTTCTGTTTTCTCTTCAAAGATAGCAGCACTGGATCGACCTGTTCTATTAGGATAGATAACAACATCCACCTGTCCTACAGTCATTTGCCCCTTTTGATCAGATCTATAATTTTTCAGAGTTCTCATTTGTGTCTTCAAATCTCATTCTTTTATATAACCTATCTGTATCCTACAGAAATTTAAACTGTTGCCCCTGGTGTAAAGATTTGGGGTGGGAATCTAAAAATATTTCTGATTCCAAATGTTCATATGCACTTTTAAAATATAGTTTGTGGTAATAATATCAAATAAGGAACTATTTCAAAATGTTAGATTTAAAAAAGTGTATTTTCTGTAAGTTGGTCATATAGTCATCTCATTATATCTAAGGACATGGGATGTCAACTGACAGAACCCTGGCACCTGATAGCTACACACTCTGCAGGTTAAAGATGTTGGGGACATTTTCTGCAAGCGCAGAACTTGGACTTGCAAACATAAATTTTTGAAGTGAAAGAAAACATAATTCATAATGTATAGCTTTTTGAATTTCCATATATCCACAAATATAGTTCCTTTACATTTCTCATCTAAAATTTTAGAAACAATGCTATAAACTCTTCCAAACTTCCACATTATGAAACTTTCTAAGCCCAGGACTTCCCATCTTCAGAAATTGTGTTATAATCTCTGTACAAGTTAAATGGTTAGTTCTTTATAAGGGAAGATCTTATAACTTTTGTATTGTTCTTTGGGGGGCAGAAGAGGAGGGTGTCATTAGTCACTCTGTTGAGATGGAGAATGCAGATATTGCATTCTTATGGGTATTTCTTCCAAATGAAGTCATTTTACCTTTAAATTAACTTCTGGTGGGAGATGTTTAATGAAAAAAATTAAAATAATAATAATAACATACCATAAACACCAGTTGGCCCTGCAAATCAGTGGGCATAAGTAAAAAAAAATTACTCAGTTACTTTCACATTGCATGGTTTTTACCAACTTTATCAAATACCAATTCCTATTCACTATTTTGTTTCATAAACTTCATTTCCATATTTATTTAGGGAATTATTCAAGAATTCTAGTTACTGAGGAAGTAGTCGGGTATTTAGCAATCACCAGGAAGCTTTGCTGATTCATTTTCATATTGTAACACTGTGGGATTTCCACAGTCAACTAATTGCATTGCACATTTGATGATTCAAACACCAATTCCACTGACACAGCCAAGCACTTTGAAGTTACAATTGCTGAGTTTTAAACTGCAGTACAGGTTATAGACTTTGATTTTCCGATTAGGCTGCCTGCTTTAATAATTGAGCTCTAAATGTTGTACAATTTATTAAACATGCCTCAGTCATTATTGACAGAAGTTGAATGTTTACTTATTGATAGTCTTATTTTCTAATCCCATTGCCTCACACTTTAAGTTAATATAAATTTGAGAAGGAATTTTTAATGTCCAATGCATATGATATTATCTATATTAATTATTTTGTAAAATAGATTTATTTGATAATTATAAATATAACATACACTATAAATAAAAATAACTTGTAAAATAACATAAAATAATTTTATCATTATAAAATAAACATTTAACTATATCTTTGTGATATGTGTGTGCATGTGTGTGTATATATATATTTAATTCTCACTGGAGGATATGTTTATTGATTTTAGAAGGAGAGGAAAGGGGGAGAGAGAGAGAGAGGCACTGATGTGAGAAAGGAACATCAGTCAGTTGCCTCCTGTACGAGCCCTGAAAGGGGAATCAAACCTGCAACATTTTTGGCGTACAGAACTATGCTCCAACCAACTGCACTACCTGTTCAGAGCTCTCGATGGTTTAATTTTTATTTTCTAACCTCCCAAATACATTTGCTGTATTCTTGCCCAAAGACATTTTTCCTTTGTTTTTAGAGAGAAAGAAAAGGAGAGAGGAAAGGAGAGAGAGAAACACCCATGTGAGAGAGAAGCATCGATTGGTTGCCTCCCACACATGTCGGGACTAGGCATCATACAGGTCTGGACCAGATCGGGAAACAATCCCACAACTGAGGTAGGTGCCCTGACCAGGAATTGAACCCACAACCCTTTGGTTATGGGACAGTGCTCCAAATAATTGTCACACTGGCTAAGGCCCAAATACATTTTTATAGTCCTCAACATATTATGAAATGTGTTTTTCCTATAGAAATGAAATAGGTCATACATGGTATGTATGAAATAGATAATTGATAGTATGTATGAATTATCTATTTTATGTTTATAGCTATATGCCAGTATATGTTTACATATAGATATATACAATTGGTTTGTGACATACTCAGTTATGATATTGGATAATATTATATCAAAGTATTCTCCAAAGGGAAAATAAATAAACCTAAATGAGTCATCCAATATTATACACAATTTCTTTACTCATAAATTACTTTCCTTACAAATTCAGCTAGGGTATAAGTTTTCAGTTTTGCATAATGAGAAAGTTTTAGAAATCTGGTCTACAATATTATAGTTAAAAATACTGTACTGAACATTTAAAATTTTGTTAAAATGATGGATCTCATGCTATGTGGGTTTTTTTTCCACCATGAAAAATAACACTAAAGGTAAAAATGAAAAATAAACACCACCTAATTGTGACTACATCACAATGGAAATAATAACACCCTCACTCACTCAGATCATATTTTGAGGCATTTACTCTGTCAGACACGCTCATACTGGCAAGAGTTACAGATAGAATAACAATCACATGCTAGTTTAATAAATGCCATGATGGGATAGGCACACATAGCCTCAGAAGCAGGGATGTAAAGCAGGCTGAGAATTGATCAGAAAAGTCTTTTCAGGGTTAGGAGGCATAAACAGAGAATAAATGGAATGTGCATGGCACAAGAGAGAAAGGCCCATTCAAATAAAGAAAACGGCACGTGGGAAGGCAATGATGGCAAAGGATCACGGCAAATTTGGGAACATCACGTTGCAAGAAACCATTGCTTCCCTGTTCTACTTATTATACAATGGCTATTTGTTCTAATTATACAATGGCTCTTACAGAACAGAGTAAGTTCGACTTATTGTAAATAAGTGTTTCTTTACTAAAATATGTTTTTATTATGACATAAATCAATTGGCTGGTAAATATATTCAAGATACTTTAAAATAATTGGGTGCTTTATGATTTTCAAAAAGTCTAAATTTTTTTATTTCCCACATCTTAAAAAAATTAAGTGAGGTGTGAAAGGCATTCTCTTATTTTCAGAATTAGACACAGAGGTAAGTGATCTGTTCAGGCCCACAAACGTGGAAAGTGAGCAAGACCTGACACTTTGTAAAGACTCTGTGAGCCTTGGTTGTCAAAGAAAAAGAAGAAACTGGAGGATTTGAAATTGGATGGTTCCAGATTAGAGTCCCAGCTCTAGTATTACATGGTGTGTAAACTCTAGGGACTTTAAACATCTGTGGTCTTTGAATTTGTCTTATCTGTGAAATGATGTCAGCCTCTGAAAAAATTAAAGAAAAATATATTTTAACTCACTTGGCACATAGTGGTACCCAATTAACAGTATTTCCACTCTTCCAAGTCATATGTTCCTAGAAATTACATCAATAAAAATCTCAATTAAATTATAATATTCAATTTAGATAAAAAGAAAGATTTAAAGTAGTTGACCTATATCTCCATTATAGCTCCATTATATATTCATCACAAAAGAAGATGTATTGATAATGCTTTTTGTTCTTTTAATTTTTTATTATAACCAATCAGGTACTCATCACAAAATAAAAACACTAATAAAAAGAACAATTTTATTCAAAGTGATCAATAATCTCACTAAAAGACTTAATAGAACAAACTTTCATATTAATAACAGATTAAGAGAACTGTAACTAGGAATCTCACTTAATCTTCTTGGCTAGTTAATTTCATGTCATGGGGTTTAAATATCCTTAATAGAAGTAGCTATTTAGACATATTTTGTACTTAACAACATACGGTATATACTTGTATAATATTCAGGGCAATCAGAGTATGCAAATATAACTACTAATATATTCATTTCAATCAGTAAAATATGCACAAACCTAACATTTGAAGTATTCAGCTTATGTAGTAAACAGTATGCAGCTGGTTCTATAAAAATAAAATATGATTGTAACATAAAGGGAATTTACAAAATGTTTAAATCTCAAAACTGCTGTCCACATTTTCATCAACTTATTATTTGATAAATATGTTAATCAACAAATCAGAGCAATTAACAATTTGTTGGGTTTTATTACATTCAGTTTTAATGAAATATCCTTTATCAAATGAAGCAACGTATATTTGTAAAATCAAAAAAACCAAAACAACAATAAGAATAAAACAATCTAAAATGTTACATTTTAGGATTTATTTTTATTATACGTGTATAACCTTTTGGGGGCAAAAAACCTAAAATGGCATATGCCTGTGAATAGCTGTCATAAAACAAATTATTGTCTTTTCATGGCTCCCCTTCTTTGGGTAAAAGCATGCAAATTTTGGCCATTAAACTCAGATGTGTGAAATAAATCAATTTAATATTTTTAGACTTCACAAGATTTGAAAGTAGATCATTTATTTAACCCAAGGTTATAAAAATTATGTCTAGAGATTGAATTAGTAATATATAGTTATAAAACTTTAACTGGCAGTATGTTCTCATAGAAAATCCTTTATCCTGAATTATTTAGATAAGAAAATTATTTACTACTCTTTTTGGATTAAATGCTTTCTTTGATTAAAAGATTTAACTGCTCTTTTCTCTTTCTTGACAGAAATACAAGTGTCTCAGTTTGACTTTAAAAACTACCTATATTATTTGGTATAAACTCATGAAATATCTGCATACCAATCTACTTGAATTTGTCTTCTGCCTTTGTTTTTTAGCCATTGAAGCAGTAATAGATCATCTATCTCCTGGAAAACTTGATTGTGATAGATGAATACTATGGACTATATATCATACCCTCATGCCAATCTCCTGGAGGGAAGAATGTAGAAGGGCAAAAACTATATTTCATATATTTTTACAATTAAGGCTGAAGCTCTTTAGAGGGTTGAGCTATTTAGATTTTGCCAATTGGTTACACTCTCATCTCATAGAACTTGGATTTCTTATTAGTTATGCACTGAGAGGCACAAGGAATAGAAAATCCAGTTTGCTGTTATAATTATGGTTGAGATAATGTTGTTTAGAAGCCAAGAGCTAAAGTAACACTCTCCTATTTTTTGAAGAGGTGTGAAGTTTGGGAGCAGTGTTAATAGTGGCAGATTGAACATTCTGCTTGACTTTGGTAAAGGCAGCAACAAGTTCAATGGCCAAGTCCTATGCATGGCTTGAATAATTGCTCTTGGAGCTTCAGACTATTGTATGTTGATTCAGCCCCCCAGCACATCTTGTGAGTGTGCTTCAACCATGAATTCCTCATAATATCTGTATAATAGGGATGCCAGAAGGAGAAGGGGAGCAAAGGAGAGAACACCGGTTTGAAAAAGTAATAATGGAAAACTTCCCTGATTTGATGGGAGAAAAAGTCACACAAATCCAGGAAACACAGAGGGGCCCAATCAAGAGGAGCCAAAAGAGGCCCACTCCAAGACACATCATGATTAAAATGGCAACATTCAAAAAGAGAGAATCTTAAAGGCAGCAGGAGAGAAAGAGGAAGTAACATACAAGGGACCGCCAATAAGGCTAGTATCTGACTTCTCAACAGACACACTACAAGCCAGAAGGTCCTTGGCACCATCTGTTTCCTTGACTTTGATAATAGACCATTGTTTCATCCCCCCATTTAGCTGAAAATACTGCTATAATTTCTCTCTTTGATTCTACTTCCCTTACTTTCCTCTAATTTGAGACTCTCTCCAAAAGTTATCAGTTCTCTTATTTTCCTTTGCAATATTCCATTATAAAAACAAAAATATTTCAATAAATATTAATTTATTAGATGTGCCTAGAAATGTGTTTGATATATAGTCACACCAACATAGATGATAACATTACTTTAGGGTAAATGACCACTCAAACATGTAATATATAATTGTGCTATAGTATTACACTATGGCTACTACGTAGTAACTAAATGAGTCGGAAATGGCTTGAAAAATAAAAAAAAAGAAACTTCAAGATAATGAAACAAATTAAAGCAGATTGCTGGGCAAAGGACCTGCCTTTGAAAACACTGTCTCTCTCAGTGTGGAAGCTGCTTTTATATGTTGAGTTGGCCAAAAGTCTGTTACTTTTTTTCCTATATAATGGCTCTAGTAGTGCTTAGTTGTCTTTAACTTCATTTGAAATAATTTTGTTAGAATGTATTGTGACAGCTGTCATATCTGCATGCATTTAAAAAACTTACCAAAATTGGTGAGTTTTTGTGCAACCATTTTAATATTGAAGGTGGAAAAAGTATGCAACATTTTGTTATATTATGCTTTATGGTTTTGAAAAAGGTAAAAACAATTGAAATGCAAAAAAAAAAAAAAAGATTTGTGCAGTGTATGCAGAAGGTTCCATGACTGATTGAATCTTTCAAAAGTGGTTTGCCAAGTTTCTTGGTACTGTTGCCATTTGGCCAAATAATTCTTTGCTATGAGGCTGTCTTATGCATTGGAAGATGGTTAGCGGCACCCCTGGCCTCTGCCCACTACAAGGCAAAAGTAGGAGATAGCTGACATACTCAAAATATCCAAATCAATAAAGTTATTGGTGAAAACAAAATATATGTCTTTTATTTTATGGAAAAAAATGTAACAGACTTTTTGGCTAACCCAATACATTGCAAAACACAGAAATCATGATCTTTGATTGGCTGCAAAAGAAGCAGGAATAATTACAATGGACTCATGGAGCAGAGAGAGAGAGGCCTAAGCATGCTCATCAGTCAATTTATTCTGGGCTTGTGGATTATGATGTGATTTAAAATAGTAAAATATTTCAAGGACTTATTTTTTAAAGAACAAAGTTTCTCAGGATTGTTTTTTTTTGATGTTTTATTCCTTGATATTCATGCAGCAGAATTAACTTTAAAATTTTATGATGTGAGAGTAAAAGCAACCTCTTTCCAGTTTTAAACACACACAAACACACCCATGTTTCCAGAGTTTCTTTGAAAAGTGGAGAGATTAAGACATAAAACAAAAGTCTCCTGATAAATCTTTGAAAGTGCTTGAAATATCAATATTTCTACATTTTACTTTCTTTCATCTCAAAGCTAGGCACTATAGAGAATGAAGTTTCAAACTAACATCTAATTTTTTTATATTATCTTTCTCAAGCTTCTTCCTTCAGTCCAGTTCAGACAGTGCTTTTTCTTTTCCTTTCATTTATTTGTTGTTGTTTTGCCTGTAAAATATGGAGATTGTTGCTACATGCACTGTCCAAATGTCCTTGCTTATTGTGTAGATGTATGATGTTTGTTAATCCATCATTAATTTGTCCCTGATATTGTAACATCACATTTTAAAAGTTCCATGGCAATTTTTCCATACCTAGAGTGTAGGTCTGATAAATGAAAAAAAGCTTTGAATTCCAGATGCTTATGTCTATAATGGAATTAAGTCTTATATTTTAAAACTCATAATAAAAGTGTAGTGTTCTAGCTCTGTGCTTTCTTATTGAAATAATAAATACTTTGCATCAATGGTTGGAGAACTGGAGTATTATTGGTGCAAATTACACTGTATAAATTATATCTATTAATATATCAAAATATGAAATTCTAAATGGAATTTCAGATACTTACATGTGTATAGTTTACCTGTAGACTCTGGTTACCCAGAAATAGAATGTATTTCATGCCCTTACAATCAACATTGTCCCTTATATATATAATGGACAACATAAATGTACAATAAAATTGGCAAAATCATAGAAAATTCTATTTCTGGCAATGAAAGTATAAGTACTTCAGACTGATACATATATGTAATTTAGAAGCAATTATATATATATGTATGTGTGTTGTGTGTGTGTATATACACAAGTGTAAACAGCATAGTAAGGTGTATGTGGGGGGTGCAGGACAGAGATTGCTTATTTATCAGAGACAAATAGTCTAAAGATAACATGGGAACCCATTATTTTAAGAAATAAAGTGGCATTTTAAAATAAAGACTATTTTAATATAAGTGTAAATGACAAAGTGAATTCTTGTCCTATTATAGGGAGAGAAAGCAATTGGATGATAATAGTAATAAAAAATCTAAACATAAGTCCTGACTGGTGTGCTTCAATGGACTGTATTCTGGCCTTTGAACCAAAGGGTCACTGGTTCAATTCCCAGTCTAGGGCACATGGCTGGGTTGTGGCCACGTCCCAAGTAGGAGGTGCATGAGAAGCAACCACACATTGATGTTTCTCTCCCTCTCTTTCTCCCTCCCATCCCCTCTGTCTAAAAATAAATAAATAAAATATTTATTTTTTTTAAAAGGAAGACACAAGAACCCTATTCTAACCCTAACATAGCAGGTATGCAAACGAGGGACATGGTTTGGAGTGGCTAGGAAAGTAAAATATTGTGATTTGTTCATTAAGTCTATTTGAGAGTACAGAGGAAAGCAGGTACCTAGGATGCCTCAAATTTCAGGTTCACAAATGAATGGCTTGTAGTGTCTTTTGTTTAGTCTACTGAGAAGGATCAGGTTTATTTAAAATAACTGCTTTTCAGATGAGGAACATACAATGGAGTTAAGACAGTTTCTTAAATATATCGTCTTGGGAGAACTGGACTAGTACTTGCACACAAAAAAAATAAATAAATAAGACTAGACCATCAACTTACACCATACACTAGAATAAAATAAAAATGAATAAAAGACTGAAACATAAGTTGCAGTACCATAAAAATTCTAGAGGAAAACATAGGCAGTAAAATTTCCCATATCTTACATAACAATATTTTTGCCGATATATCTCCTAGCGCAAGGGAAACAAAGGGAAAAATAAACAATGGCACTACAAAAAATTAAAAAGCTTCTGTACAGCTAAAAAGACCATCATCAAAATAAAAAAGGAACCCACTGTATGGGAGAACATATTTTCCAATGATACATCAGACAAAGGTTTAATCTCCAAAATATATAAAGGATTCATGTGGCTCAACACCACAAAGACAAACAATCCAATTAAAAAATGAGCAAAGGACCTGAACAGACACTTCTGCAAGGAGGGGTCCCATAGACATATGAAATAATTCTCAACACCACTAGCAATCAGAGAGATGCAAATTAAAACCGCAGTGAGATGTGATCTCACACCTGCCAAAATGGCTATCGTTAATAAATCAAGAACCAAGAAGTGCTGGCGAGGATGTGGAGAAAAGGGAACCCTAGTGCACTGCTGGTGGGAATGAAGACTGGAGCAGCCACTGTGGAAAACAGTAGGGAATTTCCTCACAAAATTAAAAATACAACTGCCTTTTGACCCAGCATTTCCACGTCTGGGAATAGATCCAAAGAATCCTGAAACATCAATTCAAAAGAATATGTATGCCCCTATATTCATAGCAGTGTTATTTACAATAGCTAAGATTTGGAAACAGCCTAAATGTCCATCAGCCTAAGACAGTAGATAAGTGGATAAAAAACCTGTGGTATATTTGCACGATGGAATAGTACACAACAGTAAAAAAATAACGAATTCTTACCTTTTGTGACAGCATGAATGGAACTGGAAACTATTATGCTAAATGAAATAAGCCAATCAGTGAAAGACAAATACCATATGATCCCACTTATAACTGGAATCTAAGGAACAAAATAAACTAATGAGCAAAATGGAATAAGAGGCACAGAAACAAGGAACAGACTGACCTCTGTAAGAGGGGAGGAGTGAAGGTGAGGCTGGTTGAAAGAAAGGGAAGGCATTAGACAAAGAACGTATACAAATGACCCAGGGGCAAGAACAACAGTGCGGGGCTGACTGTGGGAAGGGAGACATGGAGGAGAGAGGCAATGGATGAAAACTGGGACAACTATAATAACATAAGCAATAAAAATTAAAAAAATAAAAAGGCATTATGGAAATAGTTCAAACTCTGAAAACAGGACTTGTGTTTTGGCCTGGCTCTTACTGAATGGGAACCCTAAGCAACTTACTGTCATCTCTTACACTGCATGACATGGGAAGGAAATGTGATGACATCATTGTGGGAATTATACACACGTGTTACGGTGCCTGGCCCATAGGAGGTACTGTATTTCACAAGTAAAAGGGGATGAGAAAAACTATCATCATCATTGTAGTAGGATATTCGTGGAATTTTAAGATACTTGTTTGAATGAAAAACAATTTCTAGGTTAGATGCCATTTTGTAGTCTACAGCAGATGTACACATTCAGGATCTGGAAATATTAACTTCACTGCTGTATAGGCAAAGGTGATCAGTGCCCTAGCAATTGTGAACATGAATGCAATAAAAATGTGACTAACTCATGAGAAGTTTCCCTGAAATGGTTCATCATTCTGTATAGGGAAATAGACCTAACCTCTGCATTTTTATTTAAGCTGGTTTTAAAATGAAAGCAAGCAGACTGTTATTCTTGGCTATTTTTTTGTTTTATTTCTAGATTATTTAAATCTCTGCAAATTTTATTCTGCATTAGTTTGTTGATTCCAATAATTAAGTCTCTTGATTTGAGGTTCAACTCAATCATATTGGTCAGTTGTATTACAATTGCTCTTTAGATATACCTAATTGTTAAAAATGTACTTGGGGATTATAGTAGGAAAATGTATCTGATTTTCAAGAGACATTTCCTATATAAAGTTCATATTTAAAGCCTAAATGTTAAGTACCTGTGGCAAATTGAAAAGAAAATATTTCATTTATTTTTTTCAAAGAGCTGTACTTTTATAAGCCGGGTAGATTTAAGAAAGATACAATACAAGAGTAGAAGAGAGGGGATTCTTTATTCAGAAGATTTAGGTCTAGGTTAACTTTCAATGGCATTTCAGCGCCATTCCAGCACCACACAATCTTTGTAAGCTATCTTCCCTTTCTTCTCGTCTATCCCTAAGGAGATTACAGTCTTTTTCCCTGGTTTTACTTGGCACTGGTTTTGCTTTTTTACTTGCAGATGACTCACTAACCTGAGTTTGCAGGTCACTCTGCTTCCCTGAGCTACAGGCACACAGCCAATTGCAACGAGCTACCTCCACACCTGTATGTCAAGGCCCTTGTTTATCTTCTAACCAGCTTGTTCTGAATGCTTAGGCAGTGTGCGAGACAACCTGCTTTCATCCATCAACATCAGAGAGTGGGGGTCTTCTTAGAGAACCCCTCACTATAACAAAAACATTGATTTTTGACCCAATACTTCTGTCTCTACTTCCACACCATTTAGAAATCATTTGCCATCTCTTCTATTACCAGTCACAAGTCCAGACCTTTTTACTCAGTGAAATTTTTTCCTGCCCCTATTATTAACCTTCCTCCATTCACTTCTCTAGAAATGTATCTTGTTTACTCAAGACATAAATTTTTAAAAATATAAATATTGATTGTGGAATCTCTTACTTAAAAATGAAGCAATGGCACATAAATGCTCATGAGGTTACAATGTTCACTTTATCCCATAGGGATCCCCATGATCTAGTTCTTGCATATGTCTGCGTTTTCATATCTTGCCAAATGCCCATCCTATTTTGTTACTCCCAACCATGTGATGTTCTCCATCCAGTCACTTCAGATTCTGTCAAACTCTCTAATTTTTCTTGCCTGTGAAATTCTCCTGATATCTTAACTTCTAAGCCAGCCCTGTCAGTAAAACTTTCATTGTCTTACCCTTGTCTCTCATATCTCACACGTCTCATATCTCAAACTTATTGTACGTTTACTTCTCATATACTCATCTGGCCCCACCACATTGGACACTTATACTAATATGTGGCTAAGTGAACTCAGCTCCCAGCATCTACTGATAATGACAAGTACAGCAGTCAGTAAAATTTATTAAATGCCAACAATGCATCAGGAAATGTTTAGGAACTGTAACTACAGTAACTCATTGTTCAATTACACATACTATTTGAGGTAAGTTCCATCACACATAATATTTGAAGCTTAAGTTGCTTAAGCTTCTTTATTGAAGGACTATCAGTGCCAGAATTCAAACTGAGGCATACTGGCTTCAAAACCTATAACTGCCTCTCTTGCTAGTTAATGATTATTGACTAGATGACTGAAGTATCTGAACACCCCTGGTTTTGTGTAAGAGTTGATGGTTTTTATTATTATTTAAGGTACATTCAGAACACAGTGAAGTTTTAAGGTTGCATATTACTGAGATGATTAATTTTTATGAATTATTTAGAATAATTGTTAGTAAATAGTATGTGGTCAGTTAATGTGCTCTACTGTCATATCTACCAGTTTTTGAGAACCTCCTATAAGCTGGATACTTTAATAACTATTTTAACTAGATTATCTAGTTTTATCCTTTTAGCAACTTTGAAAGGCTGGCATTATTTTCTCCTACTTTTCAGAGAGGACACAGAAGATTAACACTTAATTGATCATCAAATGCCACACACCTATAGTCTTAGAGACATCAACAATATGATGCTTAGAGGTAAGCTTTTAACAAAGATCTATCAGTTTCTAAAATCATGTGTCTTGTAGTTCATATTATCCACTAAGAATATGTGTATAAAAATTCTCATTTACAGCTGTGTGTACACGAACAGTTTTTTATTTTATTATTATTTTTCATTATTGTATTATTTTCCACACAAACAACTATAACCCTACTTTTTCCCCACCCTCCCTATATATGATACATGCATAAAAGATTCTTATTTAAAATTTCATATTATGTCCTTTGCTACATCATTCAACTTTGAGAAAAATGCTATAATTTTATCTACTGCCCACTGTTTTATATGCTTTAAAGTAAATGATTGTCAAATATGTGAACTCTCAAGAGAATATTCTTTATCTTTAAAATATTTTTCTTGTCCATGTGAAAAAATGACTATCGAAGTACATTGAAAGTTTCAAAGTAGAAAAGTTTTGAAACATTTTTGAATTGAGAAAGTAAGCCCTGTTTGCATAATTTAATTTTCCTGTTAACTATCTTATCTTTGAAATATTATTTTAAACCTTGAAGGGTTTATTAAACTGAACACACAGAATCCAGTTTCTATTTCCAGACTTGGACACCCCTCAGCTGCTGTCATCACGCTGCTAATTGAAAGCTTGTGTGAAGATGATAGTATTTTCAACAGCAAGAGCAAAAACACTGTTCTCAACGTTTTGATTTTGGTCTTTTCTTTTTTTGGATGTTTCTAAAGCTGGTGAAAACTTTTTTTT
>CM052548.1:13878354-13931440 GCA_028533065.1 Trachops cirrhosus | reverse complement strand
TAATTTCTTTCTGTTTTTCTTTTTTCCCATATGGTAAGTTTGTCTAGAAAAATCTGGCTAACAAATATTTTTCTCTTCTCAATATAGCAGTGTAGGTGAGCTGATCTAAACCTTTTCTTTCATTGTTTTTTTTTATATTGCTAAGTTTCTTTTTTTGTCAGCCTTATCCATTGGAAGTACAATGTGTATGTGCATCTAGATAAAAAAAAAAACTTTCCTACTGAATAAACTAAACTAAACTAAACTAAAATAAAATAAAATTAAAAAAAAAAACTTTCCTTAAGGTTGAAGCATAAATCATAGACACTAACCAGGCTTTTATCATAGTTGTATGCTGGAAGATAAAGGGTCCTTGGGGAGGGGCTAGAAAGGGATTTTATTCTATTATAATATTTTCTCTCATATGTATAGCTCATTGGTAATTGCAAGAAGAAAAAGAGTAATTTGAAGAGGAATATTTTGTCCTGATTTTCCTGGAGGCTATATCTTCAAATAATACCAAGTACTAAATAAGTTTCTAAGTGACAAGTCTTTCAAAAATGCCTTAAGTCTTGCAAAGTGGAAGAATAGTGCTAATTAGTGCTAATTAGTTGCAATAGATATGTCAAATAGCAAAAGCACTCAGTGGTTTCCCTTTAATTTACTGGCCTTGAGAACTAGCAAGTTGGGTGTTCATGGTCTCCTTTCCTCTTCAGCTAGTGACTGCATGTGTCAGACAATTAACCTCTTTGTACTTCAATTTTCCCATCTGCTTGGTAATAATGTTGACTTCAGAGGAATGCTATGACTAATAGTGCTATATTTTAAGAAATTATTTCTTCTTCTTAGCCTGGACTTAATTGTTGCTCCTCATTTTGACAATGAACTTCTTTAAAGGAAGTAGGTAACAAAACCCAGAAGCAGCGGGAATTGGTACACTTTGTGGAGGACTATTTCCATGTTGTTCTGTAGGTCTTTATGCTGAATAAGTGGCCCAAATGGTCACATATATAGCAACAAATGTAGTACTTCATAAGTAGCAGTACATTTGTGACTGTTTCCCCTGTGTGGATGCCATATTCTATCTGAAATTCAGGGGTCTCAAAGCAATGATCAGCAAAAGTCATGCTTTTCTTAATAATAAAAATTATTTCTAGAAAAGCAAAGTTATTGTTAGTATCTCTCAACAATTAAAAATTATTTCCTATAAATTCTAATTTACAACCATGCTATAACAGGGTACAGAGCATGGGTTCCCAGAACATAGGGGAACCACCTAATCTTGCAAAAAAGGCAGGGTAGCAGGAAAGAATGTCCACAAAGCGGAAAGCACAGAGTTTCAGGCTCATTGCATGACAAGTGCACAGATTAACAGCATGTGTATTCCTGAAGGGAGGAGCTGGGGAAGGGGGTGGCTACCCAGAACAAATTGTGTACGTGACTGTGAGAAATGTGTGCTCGCAGAGTGACTCCACAAAGTGACCTGGGACATAGCCAGGGGGAAGCTCATATAGGGCCTGGAGCTGTGAGCTGGGGAGGCTGGATGCCCCACCCAGGACAGACAGATGCATGTGCGCCTGCACATGGCTGGGAAACTTTTGCCCTGACTAAAAATGGCAGCTGAAAGAGGGTTGAAAACACTGGGGAGCTGCCAAAAATGGTAAGCACTAATGCACCATAAGAAGAGCTAGCTGTTCAGCTGTGCAGGAAGTTCTGAGCCCAGTCTTTAAAACTGGAGCATGCCAACAAACATGGGGTCTGCCTGTAAGGCTGCCTGTGGGTCTGTTTGTAGAGCTGGAGGTCTGGAGGCCATTGGAAACATCCTTAGCACCGTCCTGCACAGAAGACGGTGGCGGACCTGGCAGCACTGCGAGGGGACCTGCCTGGCCAAGCACATGGACAATGGTGAGCTGATGGGTGGAGAAAAGGCGCCTGTGGAGGAGAGAAACAAATGCTATGAGGACTCAGGTGTGTACACATATCGTGAGAGATGCTTGGAGCCAAACTGTGTGACCGGGAGTGTTGGACTTCTGTGTTTCTGAAAGAGGTACTTTTGAATGACATGTTCAGAAACTGGTCTAGCTTGGCAGAGGGAGGCAGGGCTATTTGTTTTCCAGTGTCTTTGAAGGGAGCAGGACTTAACGGCAGAAAGACTCTCTTTCTCTCTCTTTCTCTCTCTTTCTGTCTCTCTCATACAGCTAGTATGGAGAAGTCACTGTCTTAGTATGGGTGCTCTTGGCATGGGACTTTGGAGCTTGGTGCATGATCTCTCTCTCTCTGGCATTTTGGCATTTGGACATCCTGGGTCTCTGGCCCTCCTCCCCTCATAGACAAGAGTGCTCATGGGACAAGGAGATGTGGGGCCCACTAAGGGCTTAGATCCTGCATGGATGGGAGGCCAGTAATGGAAGCAGGGTCCCACGCAGGGACACATACCTCCCTGAACTACAGCATCTGAGATACCATGTTCCACTGCAGCACTTCACATGATTTCCTGATTGGCTCAATGGAGACAGAAAACAGGCACCCCAGATCCTGAAGGAGTGAGCTACCGCAAGAAGATGGTGACTCTGTATTCCCCAAGTTCCACAAGTGCACATTCCACAGAAGACTGAGATCTGTTTGCGTGGCTGGCTTATGGACGGAGAGGGATATGGGAACTTCTGGGCATGGTTGTGGCATGTAGCCTTTGGGGAGCAAGGGTCTCATGAGAGAGAAGGGCTCTGACTGACGTACTCTCAGCCTCCCAAGGTTGGAACCCTGCTAATAAAAACCTGTTTCCTTCAGCACGAATTGCTGAGTCATATGAAAAGGTGCAGCACGCCTGAAACCTCGTTTGCATGGTTACTGTGCTAATGCAAATTTCTTCTAAACTCATTAATCCCAATCAAATATCTGTTTACATTTGGAGAATTTGGAGTCAGCTCATTATCTATTCCTTTAATGTAATTTAATTAATTAGGTAGGCACCAGATAATTTTTTCTAATTTACTTGTTTTTAATTTTGTGCTGGACAATTCAAATTCATGGAATGGATTTTATAATACTATGAGGCCTGTTTAACATCTTTTTTTAATCCAAAAATTTACCAAAGTAAAAAACAGCATGTTCTAATAAAGAATTATTCTTTCACACTTTTATAGTATATGAAGATACAACTCAAGCAAAATGGAAAATTTATAAATATTTAGTTAGTGATATTATCAAATTAGAGAATTCCATTCCTTACTTAAAAACAGTTCATGGAAGTATAATTGATTTCAGAACTGAACCTACTTGTTTTATACACTTTGATGAGTTTAGAGATAAGTGTACGCTCATAAACCCATTGTGACAATCAGAGTAATAAACATATCCAAACTTCCAACTGTTTTCTCCTACTCCTGTTTGTGTGTTTACTTTTGTGGTAAGAACACTTAACAATTGAATTATTTTACCTATCATGCTTACTTTAGCTGTTTATGTTAACCACGTTAAACTCTAGAACTCAACACACACTGAGACTTCAAAACCATTATGTTGTGGCAATTCACACCATGTGAGTTTTGTCATTAAATTAGCAACTGTCAAATAATTTTGAGCATTACTTTAGTGCTTATTACCAAAACATACTTTCTTAACAAAAACATCCGAAATTGGAACTCTGTTTATTTAGAGTCCACAATTGAGAAAACAGAGGCCAAGACTATACAGCTCATCAGTGACAGAAATAGGATGCTCAGCCCAAGCACTCTGTTTCAGAAGTAGCACGCTGAACTCCTTGCCCATCCTTTCTCCCTATTTAATGTCAAATTGTAAGCCAAATTAATAATTTGTTAATTATTTTTGTTAATTTGTTACCAAATTAATAATTGGTTTTTATAATAATGGTGTTCAAAAATGTCTAATGTATTTCTAGATTAAAACTGTGGTTATTCATATCTCATAAAACATTAATATTACTAGTCAACTTAGTTGATTATGCATTTATTATTTTATTGTCTAATGAAGAATGGGTATGCCATACTGAGCAACAGACTAAGGGTTAAGAGATATACAAATTGGTTCATTATATCTTCTATCTTGTCCTATTTATTTTATTTTCCATTTTCTCCAGCAATGTAATAAAATAAAAATAGCAATAAATGCTAAGAATTGGGCACTCATATTGTAAGCACTGTTATTTCTAGTAAATTATTTACTATTAACAGCTCTGTTGGTAGGTACTATTATTTGTCCCAGTTCTCAGATGAGACCAATGAAGGCCAGAGAGATTAAACAAGTCACCAAGTTTCACTAGGCTAACAAAACAAAGAGGCAAGATTTAAATTTAGTACCCATAACAGCAGAGTCTATCTTGGGTGGCTTTTTTAATGTTCATAAAGAAAGATCAAGATATATAGAGAAGTCAAGGAACTGAAAAAAAAACCAAGAATATAATGAAAATAAGCTAGGCAGTGAAAGAAATACCATATGATCTCATCTATAAGTTTGTTTTGTTTTAATCAACAAAACAAACAAGCAAGCAAAATATAATGAGAGACATTGAAATCAAGAACAAACTGACAGTAACCAGAGGGGAGGTGAGGGGGATAAGGGGGTAAAAGGAGGAAGGGTTGCCAAGGAACATATATAAAGGACACATGGACAAAGCCAAAGGGGGGTAGGATTGAGGGTTGGGGTGGGAGGTGGGGATGAGTGGGACAGGGGAGAGTGGTGAGGGGAAAATGGAGACAACTGTACTTGAACAATAATAAATAAAAAAAAAATGAAAATCAATTTTAAATATTATAAGGAAAAGTACTCAATACCAGAAAAACCTTGTTTCAATTTAAACTAATATTTTCCATAACTAGGCAAAAAATGTTTATTTTTCATTTGCTTAGTGCTTTATTTCAAAATAATTAATCTTTTGGTTTAATAACAGATTGAAAATTATCTAATTGAAAGGTTTGTTGTCATTAAATAAGATATGCCTTAATATGGAGGAGATTTCCTTATACTTTATATAAAGACAACATTCAAAATAACTTTTTATAATTTCTTTTAAAAAGCCTAAAGTATGTTAACAATTATCAAAATCTTTAAATCCAAAGCATTTGGGACCTTTTCAGGTACCTTGAGTTATTCTCAGAAGATTAATTGTAACTTTTAGTTATGCACTATATTTATGGGAATCAATTTTCATAGTAGCCTTTACAATTCTGTGATTTTTATAATGGATATATTAAACTTTAATACTTAAATATGGGAAAATGGAACTAATTACCTAACTTTGAGAACTGATTTATCAATTGTGTATATTTTGATACCAATGAAGAACAAAAGGAGAAGTGAAGCAATAAATATATTTCAAAAGAGTTGAAATATTCTAATTCAGTACCTATTGTCAGAGAATAGGTTGTGATTTTAAAATTTTATATCTAATTTGCATAATAAAGAAAGTGAAAATAAGTTCTTAGTTCTTTCATAGTGCAATGATTTTTCCCTACATAGATGTTTGACAAAAAAGATTAGTAATTCTGAATTCTGGAGCTGAGCTTCTTTTTAATGACACTGCTTATAATAAGGAGAGAAATGGCTGACAACTCATATACATCTAAAGCTCTGTTTACTTAGTATAAACATTGAATTAAATGTTTTATAGATATTACATATGATTACAGGGTTAACTAAGAAAAATGCAATGTGTTTTTTTAATTCAAGTAATACTATAAAAATAACAGATAAAGCACATATTAGTTATGCTATTTCAAATTGTAAGGATGAGAAGTTGGTAATTCCACAGAGTTGGGAGTTTGTTGAACGTGGGCTAAAAATCACGTACACACACACACATATTTAGAGTGGTACAGGTCTATTTAAACATATACCCTAACTCAAATGTACACATTCATTTTTGCACTCATTCATTCAAAAAGTATTTGAGTCTCTAACATGCCAAGGCTAGTGGAAGTTGACAGGAGGAATGATGAATAAAACAGCCATGGTCTATGCTCCCTTAGAGGGAAGGACACCAAAATAACTACAGTGAAATGGAGAAACACAAGTCTACTAGCGTTACATGTGGACATATGTGCAGTATTAGTCTCAGTAATGGGTGCTAATTAAAAGCTTTCTCGAAAAAGTGACATTTGAAGCTGAGAGATTTAATTACGTGAAGAGGAACACAAAGAGTGCTCCAGGCAGAGTGAACAAGTGATATCTAACAGTGAAGGTATCCTGACATTTGGAGAAATTGAAAGAGGCACACAAACAAGGCTGGCAGGAGAGATAAGGAAAAAAGTAGTATGAATGGGCTCTATAAGTAAAGTTAAGGAGTTAGGACTATATTAAAAAATAATGGTAAACTGTGGAAGGAATGGTGTAGGTGACAGATCAGAATTGCATTTTGAAAATTTACTTCAACTGCAGATGAGAATGGGTTGGAGGAAAGAGGGATTTATGGGTGCTGGTGTCTATTCATTGAATGCAGGCATTTAAAGGAATCAGGATAATTCTGATTGAAATGGTGTTGGTGGGGAAGGATATAAATGAAAAGATTCTAGAGCTATCAAAAGAGAAAATTTGTCGGAAATGAATGACATTTTATATGAATGGAATACATAGAGAAAGTCCAGAGAGATCCCCAATTTTTGGATTGAAGAACTAGATAAATGATGTAAAAATTACTGGCAGAAGAAACACCAAAAAAATCAGGTAGAATAAATGGGTGAAAAAAATTGAGTCATAATATGTTAACTTAGTTGAAATATCAGGGAGGGCCCCCCAAAATGGTACTTATAAAAAATGTGCATTTATCCTCACCTGTTTAAACTTCAGTCACCTTCACAGTACTCTGCATTTGTTGTGCACGATACACCTAACAGGACTTTCCCCACAGCTCAGAGCAGTTTTTGAACTTGATTTTGATGCCACACAAGCAACATGTTTCCCTTGGAGGATTTTTTTTTTAATCTGGGGAAACAACCTTGTTTATCTCAAATTTTAAAATGAGTTAAAAAAAACAAAAAGAAATACACTCTGAAGCTTTAAAGTAAAGTTTAGAGAGGTCTATTTTAGAGAAAACAAAAAAAAAATCTCAGATAACCTTAGCTTTGCACACATGATACAATGTAAAAATACATAATGGGGGAAAGGAGAACAGCTGTAATTGAACAAGAATTTAGAAAATATGATCATGCAATCATGTCTCAGAAAATTATCAAAAAATGTGATGGGAGAGCTCTGAAACCAAAGTTAGATGCCGGGTAATCACATCTAAATCAGACTAAGTCGGCATGCGTACAAATAAGTTTAAGACAGAGAAAAAACTGAATGTAAAAATAAAACCATAAACTTTAATGTAGATTATTTTAAATATAAAGTCATAATAAGAAAAATATCTCTAAGTATATTTTGTAAAAGAAAAGCCTATATTTTCAAATACATAGAAGTCTATACTTTTCTACATCAACTGGCATGATAGAATAATTAATCTGACATGTAGCTATTGAAGACACTTGAAATTTTTGTGGCAGTAAAGTTGAAATATTCTTAATTTATCAAAGGGTCTTATAATAAAATTGTATGTATGCTCAGATTATTTGCATAAAATTGAGGATAGGTAAAATTTTAACATACTGTAAATTGAGGCCTCAAAGCATCACTCCTCAGAGCCCAAGCCCAGTATTTAATATTTCTGGGCTACATAGTGTTTTCTTCTTTCATTTTATATCTTCTGCTTTATTTGAGCACAGAAATGAATCAAATATTGATGGTACTACAATGTATACTTATTGTCAATATATATCTGTTCTATTCTGGATTTTCAACTAAGAACACTTCACCCTCCTATGAGATCTTTTCTTCCATTTGCATATGAAATAATACAAAAAGGAGGTGCAGTTCAAATTGATAAGTATTAGCCTACCTTCACATTTGCATGCACATATGAAATTTTATTCAGGGTCAAAATTATATCTTTTTACTTTCTGTTTTGTTCCCCTTCTCTGTTACTTCTCTTTGTTCCTGCACTACAACATTTTCAACAGTGAAATGGAAGACTTAAAAATAACCAATGATGCTATCTGACACCGTTGCTTTAAATGATGACATATTAATGCGGCTTTTTTTTTCAATTTAGTCACATCGATTAAGTGCTGTAAGGACTGCAGTGGAGTGAGGTTTGTGTATGGTGTAAGACGCAGAATTGGAATGAAATGTCTGTTCCTCACGATACTTGAAGATAAGAATTATTGAATGCAAATGGTTTTGTGTTTTATGCTGCCTATAAAAGTTATAAGGCTGCTTATAAAACTGTTAAAACAAATTGTCTTCTTAAAAGTAGCTCTGTCTCAAATTAGTAGTTTGAAAACAAGTCCACATCAATTATTCTTTGAATGTTTCAATGTCAAATACATTTTGTTTAGTAACTTAAAAGATCTTTATTGCCCATATACTCTCCTAGATTTCTTGCCCATGTATGTGCAAGATGATGGCTTGGCATTTTCAACCTTCATTCCTGCCCCTCTACTTGAAAGAGCGAAAATGAAAATCCATACTTCCTGTCTTTCTTTGATATGAGGGTACTGAGAGTGAACTAGGTTGTACCTTTCAGGTAATAATAAGGTTCAAAATGCTGCATCTTGGTGAACCAACAGATTTTGGCAGAATAGAGGGCTGGCAAGGACAGGGGTACCTAATCCTCAGTTTTGTGGGTGTGGTACCCTGTCACTTAATGGTGATGACCCAACCAGTGGCATTTCTTTACATCTGGAGCTCAGCCAGAGTGGTAATTCAAAAAGCCTGCAATAGTTTTTTTAACTTCCAATCTTCTGGTTCTTCAGTGATTTTTAAACACATTATTATTATTACTATTATTATTATTTTACTTAATATACTAACTAAGCTCTCTCCATCAGGATCTGGTGTACACTGTTCTCAGCCTCCATGTAGAGGTTCAGGAAAACAGGTGCCATGTTACACTGGACCACGGCAGAGTCCAGGGAGGCACACGTCCAGGGAGTGGCTTCTCCGTATGTTCTTCAGAGAAGCAGAAGTTTGCAGCTCAACATGCCTGGTCACAGTTTAGCTCTAAGCATTTCCCATGAATCCGTGCTTGGTTAGGCAGGTCTCCACACCTCATCAGCTCTGCTGCCATCTTCTCCATCTTACTCCAGGCCTCATGGTATACTCTACTACAAACTGCATGGCTTCCCCCTTACACATCAGACCTGGTAGCCGACTTCCATCTACACTGTTTCAGATCATGTGGGCTCTGCTCGTGGTGGCCTGGACCCCTTCTCCTTCAGCCTGTCCTTAGTTTAAGTGCTTGGCCCGGAACTTCTGTATGAGCTCATATTCGGCCCCTTCTATGATATGCATTTTTGCCAGTTCCCCCATATCTTTTACCTTCTTTTGGCTGCCATCTTTAGTCAGGGCAAGAGTTTCCAGTGGCTTCCAAGGTTGGCATCTACCCCCTGTCTCTCACACAGGCACAGTATAAGCTCCTCTGGCTATGTCACTAGTTCTGGAATTCTCTGGGAGTCACACACCTTTCACCCTGGGTGGTAGCCTTCTTCAAGAAAGGCATGGCTATTAAGTTGCCATTGTTAAGCAAAGTATTTTAAATGCCATATAATCCATTTCCCCCTTCACCCAGTCAAGGTTGTGGGGTTTTTCTCCTACTTTCAGGGGACCATTACTCTGTACCCTGTTACAAAACAGCTTCCCTTCCTTGTACCTTTTAGTAGAGGTAGTTGCCCAAACATTAAACAGTGGGATAGCAACCCCATCAATCTGCCATTGAGACTGACTTCTGACTCACCTCTTCTTGTCTCCCCAGAAACAGAATTTTACGCAGACAAAATTTTCTACAAAGCTCGTACAAGGATGATTAGACAAGCAGGGGAAGTATGAGAAATTAAATGGCCAGCTGGACATGAAACATTTCCAATGGTGATTTCTAGCATTGATGCTGATTTCTTTAAAACAGGAAGCAATATTAAATACAATTTTTTTCCAGGTTACATATATTTAATGAGTAGCTTAAACATTTCTTTAAATTTAGATAAACTTCTTTTTATCCCATTGATTATGCATTTCTCCATCAATTTATGTGTACTTTTTTTTCTGTTTCAGAATACCTAACCTTCTTTTTTTTTCTCTCTCTACACAATATGAAAAGTTTATTGGAGAAAGGACTGGATATTTTTGACAACCATTCAGTGTTCATGAGAAAGACTGCATCTCTTAAAATATTACAATTTTCTAAGAATAATATAATAAGCTCAAACTGAGGATAGCAGTCTTTATTGGCTCTCCTGCCCTCCCATGTCCCCATATAAAGTCACCTAAAATTTTATCAATGCAGGCTAGGTAGTCGCAGGATATTTAAACTAGAAATAGCTTTTAAAAATATGAGAATTGGAGAAAAGGTTTTTTCCTTATCACATTTTGCCCTTAGTACTCATTTTTAGTTTGGCTACAGATGGTGTCAAACCTATTTCCATAATGCCTTCAGGCTTTGTGACATCGATCACAATTTCTAAGAATGTGTGTACTCTTTTGGTGCCTAACCTTGGATACCTCGAGTGTTCACAGAACATGACAACTATTCAATGAGAGTAAGGAAAACAGTTGCCTAAGTAACTATTAATGGAAGCATACATGCTATTGTGTATATAAATGCTCTGCATTCTTAAGGCCATATCTTTAATTCTTCATTTTCAAGCAAGCCTTTGACAACTCTAAAAATATTCCAAACTCCTCAAGACCTGAAGGATTGACTAAAAGGAGAGAAGTAAAATGAAGTAAGCAGAAATTCTCATGTGCACGCTTTCACACAAGCATTGCACTGAATTCCTAAATACAGAAAGAAGCTGTGTTAGTCTGGGTTCTCCAGAGAAACCAAACAAATAGGAAGAACTAATGTGCAGTTGGCTTGAGAACCCAGAGAGCCATGGGTATGTATTCTAGTCTAAGTTCAAAGGCAAGAGAAGACTGATGTACAAGCTCAAACACTGGCAGAGAGAGCAAATTCTCTGTAACTCAGCTTTTTCTGTTCTTCATAGGCTTCTACAGGATTGGATGAGGGCCCCGCTCCCCACTGGAGAGAGTGATCTACTTTATTCATTCCGCAGATTCAGATATTAATCTATTCTAGAAACAAACCCTCACAGACATGCCCAGAATCACGTATAACCAAATATCTGGGCGCACTGTGATTATGTGCCATATTGGCACATAAAATTAGTCATCACAAACTTTAATGGTACCTCCAACACTTAGTGAAGCATTGCATCATCAGTTTACTACTGTTCATTTTATAGAAAATATGGGCATCAACATAATTCTACTCCATTGGAATTGGATAACAATCATACTCTTGCAGTTAGAAAATTAAGCAAAAGGAGGATATCTGGCCATCTGTCCCATCATGATCTAGCTAATTTCTCCCTTGACTATTACTATCTTGAAGCTCATATGAGACCTCCAGAGGGAGAATCCCTTTCATTACACTCAAATAGACTGCCACTTGTGTTTCTGCTCTGTTTGTATGGCTACTTGTATCTGAAAGAGGTGAATCAAGTCTAGGACTGCCATAAAAATTTCAGGTTTTCCTTAAAAATTTTATTTATTTATTCATTGATGGATTGATTTTTAGGTAGAGGGAAAGGGAAGGAGAAAGAGAAACATCAATCTGAGAGAGAAATATCTGTTGATTGCCTCTCACAGGGACCCTGACTAGGGACCAAACCAGCAACCCAGGCATGTGAACTGACCTGGAATCAAACCTGCAACCCTTCAGTTTGCTGAGTGACACCCAGCCAAATGATCCACACCGGTCAGGGCTGAAAGTTTCATTGTTGAAGTTTCAAGAAGTACCCTGTCAAGTCTGATAAACAGATGTTTATTTTGGAGGGATTGGTCACCTTATCCTCCAGAATAGAGCCGTGGAGATAGTTTGTATGTTTTAAAGCCCCAGAGGTAGCTTTAAATAACAGCTCTTTTCATTTTTAGCTTGCCCAATAACTTAACCTCTCTGAACTGCACTTTTCCCTTCTGTAATATCCTTGCAGGGTATATGACATTAAATGAGACTACGTGTGTGGAATGTCAAACCTCATTGCTCCAGTCTGATTCTCCAGCAGAATCAGGTTGAGTGGTGGTGAAACATGGTACTTAAAGGGAACAGTGTTGAAGTGATTAGGTAAGAAGATTGATAAACTGCTCCCTTCCCTAATTCCTTTTTTCTTTTAACCCAGGATTAGTCTCCCTAAAAATTCTCCTCCTTTACTTCTCAATATATTTTTGATACTGTTTTCTGGAAGTCACTGGAAATACAAACCTCAAATACACTTTGTCTTCCAATTTATAGGAAAATATTTATTTTTATAATGTTAGGAGAAAACAAACCCGGAAGGTATTGAAGAAACAGACAATTCACGGTACATGGCATTGTTGTAAGAATTTGTCAGAAATGTGAAATATCAGACCTCGCCCCAGATTACTAAATCAGAGTCTGTGTTTTAATAAGATCCCCCGGGGGATTAATATTCATATTAGAGTTCTGGAATGTATTACTGTAGAATATTTTACAAAATGTGAAGACGCTTCTGTAGAAGTTTCATTCCCTGAGAATACTTAAGATGTGGCATTGCCTATCCCTTAGTATCTGACATTACATGCTGTTCAACAAAATATGTTGTGATTTTTTTTTTGTTAGACCGGTTCATCTTATTTCTACCTAAAACACTGGGTTTTCTAAGGTAATCTATAGCTCCAAAGTAGAATGGAAGGGAATCCTGGGTCATTAACACCTCCTAGATCAGGTGACTTCTTGGGTTCTTCTAGTGACCATTTTCTTTTTCCCATCTACCATGGTTTTGTTACAAATATGCTGAAAATTTCCCCAGAATTTTTGCTTTCTCCTACTTCCAATGATGATCATTCTCTTACAAACACCTTGTAACAGGTAAATTTAAGTTATGAGTCTTTTCATTTCATTGTTATAATTATTACTGGGATGACATGGTTATTCTTAAAATAATGTTATATAATCGGTAAGCATGTCTCAGAAATGTCCTAAAATTAGGCATATGCCTATACACCCGAAAAGACATCACATGGATCTTGTCAACTGCACCAACTGTTCAAACTAACTTATGCTCTGCTCCAAATAGAAGTGATCATTAAGCAAAATATTAGTTTCATGGTCAAGTACAGAGATTATTTTACATAGACTTTTTAACCTCATTCTCTTGGTTCTGCTTCTAGAATTAATTTCCATTGAAATCAATTGTCTGAGTGGTGAGCATAGGTTAAATGGAGCTCTCTAGATGAATTCTGATTACTATTTGGTTTAAAATAGCAGTATTGGAGGAATGGCAATGAGTAAATTTAAATAACAGTCAAGAGATTGGTACATAGTTTAACAAAATAAATAAGGATGACTAAAACTCTGTTAATAAAATATCATATAAATTCTAATATTCTTAGTAGTTTAATTGGATTTCTTTGTGATTTTCCAAAGGATTATAACCATCTACTAAGTTTCATTTTTACTGTGTAAAATATATTCATGTTTTTAAATTTATCTAGCAAAATTGGAACATGAAAGGATAAGTTAAGCTATAAACCTGTGCATATTTTTAATATGAATTTTTAATTGATATATTCTTTGGGAAGTATTCTCAGTGTATGTTCTTTTCTACTGGCAAACATTCATATCAAAACATATTTTATTTTATCTGATACATGTTTTACATTTGAAATCTAACAAGAGAAGGTGAAAGTTCACATATTAGAGGTACGCAAGGGAAGCTTTCTAAGAAATTTGAGGAAATTTTTGAGTAAGGCTTGATTACTGTAGATATTATTTTAGTCTGTAATACTTGTGAATCCTGAGTGATTAGAACTACCTATATTATTGAATAGCTTAGTGGCAAGAAATATAAAAATGCAGTTATTTAAAGCTATGTTTCCATTTCAAAAAAATAACTTTAATAATGTAAAAGCCTACAGAAAAATGAAGTTACAAGTCTCAAATTGTATTTAGAAGTAAACTACATTTTTTCTTACTAAGTTACTGAATATACTGTCTTTTCTATCTATGCAGACACATATTTGCATGTATGCAGAAAGGTTTGTGGTCTTTAAACAGTTTACACAAATGCCATCACACTGTTCGCATTATTTTGTATTTTATCACTACTATATAATTAATTTCTATACATACATGCATGTAAGCACACAAGTGGACCTAATCAGTTTAAGGGGAAATTTCAGCATGAGAGTATATTTAAAACTGGCTGGCATGTTAAGTCTGAATCCTTCCTAAGTGTTTGTCAATATCACACATATTTTAAATGATATTTTGGTTTATTCAATAGAGAATCACATAATTTATAATTTAATATGAATAAATTAGATATTCTATTTTTTAATATGTCATGCCACTTTTTACTTTATGCTGTCACACTCTCTTAGGTAGGCTATTTGAATGACCATTGTTTGTCCACAGGATATTTAAACATAAAGTACTGTTTTTCTTGATTTTTATATTTCTTCACAATGTAACACCATTCATCATAACGATGTCATTGACTGTGTTACATACACACACATCTCTCTCTTCCTCTCAGGACATATGTCATAATTTATAGCATTTAATTTAATTTTATTGTGACAATCAGCAGGGATTCTTTGGAGTATTTTTGTAGATTAAAAAAGCACTCTTCATCAAGCTACCATCTGCTAGCTTGTCAATTTCATGTTACCTATGCACAATGAATTACTACAGGGCTTATAAAATATTCTCAACAAGAGTCATTTTGGACATGATCCTTCTTTTCCCTTTGTCTCATTGGTGCCTGCAGAAGTAAGTAAGAGTATTGCACCTAGGGACTTGAAAGAAACACACATTATGTGTGAGTGCAGACACACCAAACCACAACCCTTCCCCCTTCCTTCACATGGTCTAGAACTGTTGACATTTCTTTACAGCACAGTATCTTTATATAAATCTTCAATACGGGTTAATTCTTTATGGCCTGTTATGTTCCATTAAGGGAATTTGATTCTATATCCACTAATCTCAAAAATCTACATTATATACTTTTTGGTTTAACATGCAAACATTTATGTTAACAAATGTTTTATTTGACTATGAAAGGTTTATTTTTAAATATGTGTGAATATCAACAGATAAGTTAACATAGTTTATTGGGGGTTTTTTGGATATATTATAGACTTGTGGAATACTCAGCAACAAGTTGCAAAAATAAATTAGCTAAAAACAAAATTTTATGTTGTTATAATTTGAAGACTTTTTGTTGATTTAATACTTTTTGGGTTCGCTTCATGTTTTTCTTTTCATGTTTTGTTACAAAAATATTTAGTTTGTTTGTTATTTTAGCATTTCAAAGTGTTTTTTTAGAAAAAAAACATTTTAATTCTTTAAATGAAAGCAGAAGTGCAAACGTTATTCAATTTAGACAGATAAACAATAAATACCATGTAGCACTGGCTGTTGTGGCTCAGTGGATTGAGTGCCATCCCCCAAACCAAAGGGTCACCGGTTCAATTCCCAGTCAGGGCACATTCCTGGGTTGTGGGCCAGGACTCCAGTATGGAGCACATGAGAGGCAACCACACATGGATGTTTTTCTCCCTCCCTTCCCCTCTCTCTAAAAATAAATAAATAAATGAAAAGTAAAGAAATGCCATGCAGAAAATACATGTAACTGATGATGCTTCTTTAAACTAAGTTATATTTCCACACTAATATATTAGTCTATTCATGATATTCATAATTATGTTATTTAGGATATTTTAAAAGTAACTTCAGGTTTACATTTTAAAACAGATACACAGAGCAGGATCTCATCGCTTAAACATATATATATATAAAATAAAAAGCATATTAAAACTTTAAATCACATATGTATCTGCTTTCTAATGCATCTTTGGCAGCATTCTGGAAGAACACTTTTAGATCATAATTACTGTTTTTATAGAAATAAAGTCTTGATCAAAATATTTTAAAAATGTATAAAAACTTATAAAATTATCTTCATGATTTAGATGATAAATGTAAGCAATTCTAAAACCTAAAATAATCTTAATTGGTTAAAAGATGCCTATAATTCAGTCACAAAGCAATAAATAGCTATAGTTTAAAATGTAAAATGCTACTAAAGTCTCTGAGATTCAAAAAGGAAATAAGGTTTATGAACTAATTTGGTAATACACTTTAAAATAAAACAATGCTATTTTTATGTTTTAAAATTGGACTTTTGAATTAATTGTCATTGAATATTATCTCAATTTTTAATGTAAAAATAATTAGAATTATTATTGCATCCTTTACTGCAACAGACTACAGTCTTTAAAAAGAGAGACTTTTCAAACAATTCCTATTGACGCACCATTATATGTTCATGATTAATCTCCTCTTCTACATTGAGACATATTTTTCTAAATCATGCAAATATATGCTTGTAAGATATTATACATATGAGCCTGCATTCTAGGAGAGTGGTGTGATGCTTTGTGGCAATTTTATTGTCACATTTATGTTCATTGCAAACGGGGACCAGAGAGCAGACCATTTAGGATCAGCAGTAAATCACACCAAGGAGACCAACTTTGAAACCGCTCACAAATCCTAAAGAACCAGAAGGCACAAGAAAATGTTCCCTAGTTACCTGGGAGCCATATTTAATACTAAATTGAGGGACCTTAATTTACTGATGAAAAATGAATTGAATGTAAAGTTGAGGGTAAAGGTGGTTACATTTCTCTTCCCATTCCCTGTTGAGGGATTGTGTGGTTTTAGGATTACTATAATTGGTATTATAGAATCATGAGTGTAGAATTAAACCCAACTTGCTTTAATTCATGACTTTCTAATTATTAACTGGGTGATAATACTCCTCTGTTCTCATTTTCCTTATTACAAAAATAGCACACTTTTTGTGCTCTGCACATCAAATGCTGGGTGTGAAACCACCTGGTGGAGAATGCATTAAGTCCATTGCTTCTACAACATTTTCTTAAAGTAACACTACAGAAAAGAGTAAACATGTATTAGAATTTGTATCACAAAATGATTCACCAGAAGTCTGGTATTTTTTCTACATACTCATTTACTTGGTAATATATCTGAGTTAATATTTAAATGGAGTTCTAATTCCTCTTCTTAAAGTAAGTTTTTTTCTAATTTGGAATATGTATACATCTTTGGTAATATACATAAAATGTCTAATTCAATATATAAACTAAATGCTGTTCTTATTCTGATTTTTCTAATGAGTAGCTGACACAAGAGATTATGCACCATGCCCCCAGTTCACAGACAATAAGGGGTAGAGACAAAATTTGAAGACAAGTGAAATGCATTGTTTTATAATTAGATGTAAGTATTCAACATATGAAACCAAGACAATGTCCTTCCAGTTACTGTGAAAGTAAAAAATATCATCAGAATTTTCCATAGCAACTTGTCAGAACATATTATTTCCCTTTTCACACCCAACTGGTTCTTCAAATTTTGCTTCAATATGTCAATGACAGTATTGCTTCTGTCTCAGTGGTGGCCACATAAAAGTCTTTGGGCAAACTAATTCGGCTACAAATGTCCTCCTAGGCCAGGAGAGGTGCAGTCTCATTCATTCTGATTTAGTGTCTTTGCTTTCATTGGAGGATTTATTGTCTTGAACAGTCAAACTGATCCAATGATAAACATAAAATTAAACTTAAATCTACTCCTGACCATATCCCACTCCATTTCTCAGAAATGATTGCTGTTATTCTTGTTTATAGTGATTGCAACCATTCTCTCCATAGGTAATGAGTCTCTCTTCTTTTTGCTGACAATTTAAAAATTAAGCATAAATTGTAAGAAGTACTCTGCACTTAATTCTCATCTATTTTTAAATGGCCATCTTCAGTGACAGTTCCAAACTTTAGTATCAAAATCCTTCAAAAGAAACCATGCTGTCAAGCTATGGAAGAGTAATTCTTCCCACTCCCCTCCCTGCCTCTCCCTTCCCCTCCCTTCTCTCTCTCTCTCTCTCTCTCTCTCTCTCTCTCTCTCTCTCTCTATCTCTATCTCTATCTCTATCTCTATCTCTATCTCTCTCTGTCTCCATCTTGCAACATGCTGGTGATAGTGGGATTTGGCCAGATTTATAGTTTTGAGGAACAGTGAGAAACAAGGAAAGACACCAATAACTCAGCAATTTATGTAAAATATACACTAAAGACAAAAAGAACTAGAAAAACAAAATATTGGAGGACAAATTAAGATGAATGGCCAAAAAGTGAACAGAATTTAAGCTCTTTTTAAAATTATAGACTGATTTTTAAGTATATGTTTATGAATTAAAATTTAAAAAATCAGGTATTACTTTAGCCTCCTTTCCTGAGTTTGCTAAAGTGGAAAGACCATGAGGGGAAAAAAAGTACAGGAAGAAAGAGACTGCCGTTAACATAGCTGGTGACCAATCAGAGAGATCAGCCTTGGTTTCCCATGGAATTGAGTTCAATACAGTGATGTTTTCCTTGCTACCTCCTCTCGGTAGACTTTGGAGTGTAATCAGGGCAAAGGGATGCACAGGGTACTATTGGCAGCTGTCCATGTTCCATGAGGCACTGACACGCTCTCACTGCTGATGACCCCTGTCTGCTGTTTTCCTTTTTATAACAGGGTTACTCTAATGTTGTTTGTGTGTATGGAAGTATGTATATATGTATGCCTGTGTGTATTTATTTATGTATTTTGTTCTTTGGCTCTCCCATAGGTAAGATTTGAAGAGCAAAAGGAGAAACAGTACTCAGGTGGTCTACCATCTTGGTGAGAGAGACTGATCTCTGATTATTTCCTTCTATTTTGATAATCCTCCTTATTTTGTTTTCTAATATTTTTCTTACATTTTCCTACTGGGTGCTGAAAATTAGAATTCACTTTGGGCTGGTTAAATGTGATTATAATTACTTGCTATTATTTACTACCCAATTTTTTTACTCTTGATTGTTTTGCTGATTTCTAAAACTTTAAATCTTACTGAACCCTAACTTTCCAGCTCTCTTACAGTTCAAATTGTTGAATACCTCAGATTTCTGTCAAATATTCTCTCTCATTTGTTCTGATGATACAGTTTGCTGTCAAAATTGTGCCGGTACTTATAATCCGAGGGCTGAAAGCCAGCAAAAAAAAAAAATTCATTAATCTGTGAGCTGAATATGGTTTAATTACTACTCCAAATTGGTGAAAATATGATTTAAATGATTTTACATAATTCATATTTTAAAGAATCTCGTATTATGGAAATACCTTGAATTACCACATAGTTTTAATAATTTTCCAGTAACTAGAGTTTATGAACTTCCTGGTCACATGATAAACTGTAAAACGGAGTCATTCAATAATAGAAGAAAGTTATTACAATGCATAACATGTATGAATCACTTTCTTACAGTGACACTTGGAACATAGCCTGTAGTTAAAGGCATATTCAATTTTTTTAAAATCATAAATTGCAGTTACATTAGTATACAGCTTCTTACATCATTTAGCAGTGACCTGGTCAGGATAGATAGGTCACTTTCTGGGAAGTAATATTATATTGTCCATTGGACATCATACAGACTTTGTTGGATTTGATGAGATAACATCAACACTCTCATCACTTAATATACTTATAATTAAAATGATATACTAAAAGCATACATAATAATTTAATAAATATTTTATTTTAACCCACTCATGTGCCAAGCACTACTCTAGCTATTAGCTATTTTACAATGAGGAATAAAATATTGCCTTGTCCTCCAGGAAAGGGCCTGAGAGTCTTGCAAGAGATAAACACACATAAGTGACTATAATATAACAGCCATGATGAATAGTGCCATAGACTCCAGTAAAAGAAATGATTTTTTTTGCTAAAACACAGAGCAAGCAAGGAAGGAAAATTTATTTTAGTCTGATATGAGGCCCAAATTGTGCCCAGGAACAAAAGAATCTGCAGAGTCGGATTCCAGAAATGCAATTCAGGGAATATCTAAGGAACATGTAATAGCATTGTTCCAAACGTATTAGCAGAAAATAAGTTGGGCTAGTCTCGATTTAAAGAGGAATTTGTTGAAACATACTGAGCATCCTACAGAACTCAACAACGGGAACCTTTCTAGCTCTCACAGGAGAGGTGGAGGCAGGGAGTCCCATGTCAGCCTGTCTCTCATTCCTTCTCTGGTCTCTGCTTGTCTTCTCAAAGACTAAACATTTCTTTTTCCCGTTTCACTGGACTAACCTGGATTTTGACAGTTGCTTGTTTTTATATGTAAGGATTTCAGCTACCGTGAGAAGTGCTGGGTTACTCCTGTCTTCTATTTTGCAGCATTACCAGGTTGCAGACTGATTGGTGCAATCAGCTGCTTCAGGTCCTACTAACAGAATAGGGGGTATAAGTCTTGTTCCATTACCAGTAATACAGGAACAGCTACAATCAAGTAGGTAAAAGGAGGAGGAGCACTTTCTAGAATTTCACTGCTTGGGCAATACTGTGGGTATACACCAGAAGAAGATGGATAAGTTTGGTTAATAATTCTGGAAATGGCTAGCTCTGAGGTTTGTTATCAAGTGATCGTTCATTAATCAGTTCCTTGTATAGATTCCTAATCATGAATATAAAGAAGCAGCAATTTTCACTAGGTCATAGGATAAGACCTAATTTCCAGTGATAAGACCTGACAAAAAAACATGAGGATATTCAAACCCAACCACTACATAATTTTCAGAGCCACATTCCGCTATGAGGGAATAGGGAATGTGGCAAAATTATGAAAAATAATTATACAAATGTGGAAAGGATCAAGTCCTTGAATGTCATATTGTTTTACTGATTTTATCCTGTTTATTAGATTCTCCTTTCTTCTCCTTTGCCCAGTTCTTTCTGATAAAAGCAGAAAAGTGTTTCAGGTAAAAAGCTGAACTCTATAAATGCAAGCTTCCTGTAGTCTAATTTTGGCTTCTACAAACAGAAAAATGGACTCTGAGGTTATACTTAACCTCTTCAATCTTTAGTTTTCACCTGTAAAACTTAGAATAAATGAGATCTTAAGTGAAAATTACTTATTATAGCTCCTGACACAGAGTAAATGCTCATTAAACATTAGCTTCTCCCAGTATAAATCTGATATTTTTATTTTTGCCCATTTATACTTTATATGTCCTCCCTGGATAATGAACAGGTTCCTGTAAATACATCTCATATTCTTGTAATTGCCAAGTCAATGTGTCTAGTCTGTAATTCAAACTAAGTTTTCCAATTAATGCCTGCTAGACTTGTAATGTGCACACCAGGAGGAAAATTGGTAAGCAACAGACAGAATCTCCCCCATTCACTAACTCAGACTTTACTAGGGTAGTTTACTATGTAATTCATTCATCATTCATTAATTAGTTTATTCATTTAACAATTATTCATTTACCAAAATGTATCCATTCACTGATTTTAAAAAATGAGAAACCTGCTAGACTACACAGATATAGTCCCTGCCTTTATAACATTTACAATTTTTATGAACAACAGCACACAGTCAGGACATTAATACCAATAAAAGTAACAGGTTATGTTTCGAAAGACTTCTGTCATCTCAGCATGGGAGCTAATAACTACAAACAGAAACTAGAGTTTCAAATAAACACATTTTCTGGCTCACGTAGCTGCAGGTGTACCAGTACTTGGGTCGCCCAACTAACTGCCCCATAGTTACATGGAAAAATACCAGAAGCCAACTAAATACTATCAGTCTCTGAGAGGGGTATTCAAAGGTGAGAAGAGTTCTTACACTGTATCAAGTAAACATTCTTCTAGGGAAACACTCATACATATGGTTTATTCTTACAAAAAGGAAAGACCAAGGTATCATTTGTCAGGTACATGTTTATTCAACTACAAAACCCATCCTTGAGAGCACTCTTGGGAGAGTTTTCTCTCAGCCTAAGATTACAGCATATTAATCTTTGACTTTCATCCTTACATTATGATGTAGAAGAGTGGAATACTTGATGTGTATCCCATTAAGTTTGTGGATACATTTTATCATAGATGTTGTAACCACTCTGGTTATAGAAATATCAGAAAGTACAAAAAAAAAGGTTTTTACAGGCACAGTTACCAGGAGGGTTTGAAGGGTCCGTGGAGTGATGTGCCTTAAATACAATGAGGTTACATCATTCCACACTAGGGTTCGTGGTTCTCAAAGAGCATGTTACATAACTCTGCATATTCCCTTGGCTCCAGTGAATAATGAAGTAAATTAGCAAGATTTGAGCCATAAATAATGCCCAGGCAGGGTGAACTGAAAATGATCCATGTGAAAATTATAGTAAAATCTGAGGAAAGAAATGATTGAGATTCAGTTAGGGTAGCAGCAATGAGTATAGAGAGAAACTAATGAACTCGGCATGTATTTTTTGAGTTTTGTCTGAATTTACTGGTAGGCTGGGTGAACTACAGGGAGGATTCACAGATGATTTGTGAGTTTGGGGCTTGAACAATTGAGACAATGGTACTAATTTCAGAACAAGAAGCATTGGAAAATTAATAAACCTGGGTGGGGAGAATCATATGCTCCATTGAAGTCAAGTTCAATTTTAGATGAGAAGTAAGATAAAATAGGCAGTTATAAGAATTCAGTCCGGAGGGTAAGTAGAGTGAGGGGACTTCAAGGCAGCTGGACTAATCCTCCAATTTAACAGGTGGGAAGACTAAGAATATAATTGAAGACAAAAGTTGGCTTTGTTATTTAGAGGAAAGGATTTGAGAGTGTTCCTCCCTGAATAGTTTTATTTTCTCAAGCAATCTGAGATGAAGCTTTTAGCTGAGAGGTAAGAAGTATAGAAGCTGAATATTGAAGAAAGAGCTAAGGGTATAAAACATTCTTCCGACTGGGAAATGATTATACTAGAGAGATATATTAGATTTCTAGGCAGCATCAAGTTCCTATTTGAAGGCTGTGGTCATGAATTTTAAGTGAAACCAGTAAGAAAAAAAAACTTTTCCTTAGGTTTGAATCTGTTTTGTCAGAGACTATTTTATTATTATTATTTTTTAATGCAGCCATAGGAAGGAGCAAGACAAAGTAGCCTCTGCCCAGATGAGTAACTACACAAGTCTGCTAAGTTAATTTACAGATTGAGTACATTTTCATACTAACTATATTATACTCAAATAAAAAGATGCACATAATTTCTGATGACAGATGAAGTTTACTAATTTTATGGTGATCACAACCTCATGGTTAAATGTTATAAGCAGAGGCTTTTAAACATGAAGATTATGTTTAAAATTCTGCTCTGGATACCTAAATTATTAAATTTAATTTCTTTGATTTTAAATATGGAAATGTAAGATACAATTGTGTTACATGAAGAGCCCTGAAAGGAATATAATGTTGTTGGCATCATTATCCTAGTGCTATTATGAAATTCTTCTCATCAAGTTAAGGGAAGAGAAATCCAGAAAATGTTGACATTTCAGCAATACTATAACTAAAGTGACAGGGTAGTCTGAGCCCCTTTTTAAGCTTAATGCATGATTGGTATCCTGGATTATTCTAATTGGTTAAGAATGAGAACTAAGTTTCCAAGACTTTGTCTTGCTCTGTGATTCCAAGTTAGAAATGGCCAAAAGACACTCTGCATGAGAAGTGGAAGGCGAAGCCAAAGCAGTGTCCATTGTGCTATGAAGGTCATTGTGCTCAGATGTGAAGACAGAGTTGAGCCCTGGGCATCCCCCTTCAATGCTCAGTGTGTCCTCCCATCTGCGCCTGCAGCTGACCAATGGTCACCCCGGTGCTCCGTGGTGGAGCTACAGAGGTGCCCACTCTACAGAAGACCCACTTTGACAGCATCTCTCTGATGAGTCTCCATGGGAGGATGGGCTTCTTATATATATTTTTCTATTAACTCTGAAAATGGTCACATTTCCACTTGCCAGTCCTTCAAGCAGAATCTGTAGTGGCTCTGACTCTAATCGTATGCCTTCCTTTTCCCAGACCTTCACTGACACAGCCCCTCCACTGTTGTGTAAGGTTCCATTCCTGTACTACATTCCCTAATACCAAAGCGCTCATCGTGACTCTGGATTTCTCACTAAGCCAGACAAACACCGTTTTTCTGAGTTACGGCATTTCTCTTTAATGCTCAAGGTAAAATCTGTGTCACACACTAGTGAAAACCTTAAACATTGACAGGGGCCTCAGATTGTTTATGCAAAGAAATTACGTTTTAGAGTTGGGATCAGTGTCCCACCCAGGAAGACAGAGTGACTCATTTGGATGTATCAGCTGTTAAATTGATTGTGGAGGATACTCGATTTTCAGGAAAAGATATGGAAACAACTTTGGTCTACAACTAACTTTAAATCAAGCAGGTGCAGAATTTATGACCGTAAGTATGCAAAATGCATTTATTTGCCTGTAGTTAACATTGTAATATCAATTTTAAATGTTCTAAGGGGGTTGAAGCATCAGTTTATACTTAATATTAGTATATTAGTAAATTTGGGGGAATAGTTCATCTCCTTTAGGTGGTAGTAATTATTAACTAGATTGGAAGCATAAAAAAGGGTCTTGGAAGTAATTTGTTTTAATTAGTTTAAAGCTTTAGGTCTATTTGAAAATGAAAAAGAAAAAAAATGTTAGAGATAAACAAATATTGGGAATGCATGAAATTATTGAGCACATGAAAAAGAAAAAATAGTTGATGTTAATAGCTTGGAATTAAGATCAGACTTCTCAATTCATTTATAGTCCTGTTATTTTATCATTTTCTATTTATTTCATGTCTTTTAATTTTTTTCATTTTCATTGAATTCATTGGGGTGACACAGATTAAGAAAATTATACAAGTTTCAGGTGCACAATTCTATAACATCATCTCTACACTATATTGTGTGTTTACTGCCCCAAGTCAAGTCTCTGTCCATCACCATTTATCCCACCCATACCCTCCTCCACCTCTTCCCACACCCCACCGCCCCCCACAATCACCACACCACTGCCCTGTCCCCATCCATGGGTTCTTTCTTTTTCATTTTGTGCTCAATCCCTCCATCCCCCACCCAGCAACCCCACAGCAACAGAAGTCAGCCTCTATGAGTGCGTCTCTATTTCGCATATTAGTTCATTTTGTTTGTTAGATTCTACATATGAGCAAAATCATGTAATACTTGCTGTTCTCCGACTCGCTTTTTTCACTTTGTATAATGCCCTCCAGGTCCTTCTGTCTCCTATCCCCTTCCCGTGCACCATAAACGCATCCACTCTTGTTATTGCAAAAGTATTTTGGGATAGATAAGTGGATTAATTTTTCCCTTATGAAATATGTGGGAATTATTACAAACTGTTGTGGGGGCCAGAAAACAAAGGGAAAAACAAAGAGCATTAACAAGCCTAACTCAGAAAACTTGTTCTTAAAGCTTAACATTTTAGCCAATACTTTTTTTTCATATATATATTTATAATTTAATTTTAATCATATGGCAAATTTTGAAATTAAGGTAAAATATGAGTCTATTTTGTAAATTGTAGCATTTTGTAATATTCCAATAACATGTATTGAAAACATCAATTCTTGTTTTTATTCTTCAGTCTCATTGGCTCATGACAAAGCATTTCCCAACACTACTATAGAAAGAGAGTCCTGTGTGAGTGTCACCACAGTAAAATGCTGTTTCCTGAGGTCAGCTTACCAGGATGTGTTGAAAAACATCAATTTAAAATCTTCATTGGGCTAAAATCTTCTTCTATCATTTTTTTCACTCAACATTGGATTGCTGAAATCTGTCAATTTTCATATACATAAATTCACTTTATTTTTTATTTCATAATAGTTCCTTATGTACATATAGTATTTTTTACTTATGACGATAATTTTGGTATAGATGGAGGTTACCTCTAATGACTTTCTAGTATGTAAAGATGTGAAATATAAGTTGTAACTCAATTAGATGAGGAGCTTTGAAAGATATATAATCTTATGCACAAATTATTCTGGTTATGAAATTTTCCCTCTCATCAAGTTATGGAAGCACTTCAAAAGGATGTAAAGGGGTCCAGGACCATGCTGTCCTGGTTCAGACATGAAGTGTTCATTCAGATGGCACCGCCAGCCTCAGCTTTCTCAGGCCTCAGAGTGGGACTTGGACGTTTTCAGTGAAAGCACTCCAAATCCTGGCTGCCTAAGGCATGGCGCCTGGGCAGGATTTAAGGGAAATTCTCCTTAGGAGGACCTCCTCTGACATCTGTCACTAGTGCAAATTCCTTTAATACAATCTTTTACAATATTTTTATTTGTACTACTTTCCTCGGTTGCAGTTTTCTATGTGTTGCAGTGATTATTAAACTGAGAGCCTTCTGTGCTAACAGACTGCAAGTTTCCTGATGGCACACACTGCGTATTTTGTTTCATCATCTGTCTTAGACTGATGCAGTGACAGGTAACCCAACATGTCATCAGGTTAAAAACAATTATTTTTTACTCATGTTCATGCAGATCAGATTTGATTTCATTTCAAGTCTTCTTTATTTCCGAACCCATTTGAAGAAGCAAGCTCTGTGATTATCCAGGCACACGCCATATGGAAAAATAACATAGCAGAATCTCATAATGGCTTGTACGTCTCTTGCTCAGAAGTGGTGCATGTCATCCACCCTCATATTCCATTGATAAAAGCACATTTTATGACCAACCTGAGTTCTATAGTATATAATTGTCCCACAAGGGTAAACCTAGTATAACGGAAAAGGGAAAACTCTGATGATGCCATGTAAGAGACTCTGTCCTCAAATATTTAGTTTCCCTCTATAAGTACAAAAAATACTCACTCTTCCCTCGGTGGGCAACTCAAAAGGCCCATTTAGTGTCGGCATCAGCTCCGAAGTTTAGGACCTTGTGATGGTCTCACATCTGATCAGAATGTGGTTTATCTTGGTCATGATTGATTGATGTTGCTCACCTACGTTTAGTTTCATCATGCTGGGTCTGTAGTAGTCACACAATAACAATCCACAAAACAAGACAAAATATTGTAGGAAGTGTTACATAATATAAATGGAGAAGACAAATAAAGCTGTCAGTGAACATTTTAAGCATGAGGCAAATTTGAAGAGGAATCTGAAGAAAAACAATATATTTTCCTAAAACAATCATAGTTTACGAGAGCTGATATAAGTTTTACAATTTTAAATCTAAAAACTGTTTTTTAAATATTATGAAGAAATAGATTAAAATATTCGTTATCTAACACATGTGATTTTTGAGGTGGGGTAACTTAAGTGAAACAAAGGTTGCTCTCGTTTCCCTCAGAGTCTTTGTTCTCACATCAAACACACAGAATCTTCTCATTAAAAATGAGGCTGGCGAGAACAAACTCACAAACGGAGCCTTCTGGCTTTACCCTCTGCACAGTGATTTATGATCATGTACTAAAGTGTCTACCCAAAGCATTGAAATGATTAAGGCTTGCACGACCACAATAGTAAGGAGTTAAAGGAATGATAAAGAGTTCTAGAGGGGAAATAATAGAACTTCATCTTATGACTGCATTGATCCTTTCCAAATTTCTGCTCATTTTCTCCTTAGTCTTCCTGATATTTTTTTCTCCACATCTAAGTTAAGCAACTGTCTGTAAACTCAATTCATTCTCACAAGAAGAAAAAAAAACTGCTGAATATATTACACGTGAGTTTGTAGATAAACTTTAAAACTTTAAATCTCAATGCCTCTCCTGTGAACAGTAATTGAGCAGACATAATGAATCAACATCAGTAAGTGCCTAACTGAATTATTTGTATGCTCCCACGTCTGTTGGCGTATTTCTTTTATCTCAATCAACATTCAACAAACACATTAGGTATCTGCTATGAATATAACCTTGAGCTGGGTGTTGAGTTTTTAAGTGAGAAAGTGAAATTGAAAAAAATTTCATACACGCATTGTTCTGCATTTGCCATGTAGTAGATATGAGACCTTGTACAACTTGCTTCACCTTTTTTGTGCAATTTTTTATTTGTAATACTGAGATATTAACCAACCTATATATCAAGGTTGTTATTAGAATAAAATGAACATACGAATGCTTGCATGGAATACCCCCTAAATGTTATCTTTATTTATATTGTTAGAAATTTACAATATACAGTGAGGTTAATTGATACAATATTAGTAGTATTTATCTCTACAAACTATCAAGGAGGGCTTAACTCTCTTTTAGAACAAACCTTCCTGGGAAAAGTAGCTTTTGAGCTGACTGTTGAAGAAAGAATCAGAATTTTCACCTGATTGGCAGAGCAGAAGACAGGAAGTCCAGGAAGAGGACAGTGCTTGCTACAAAATAAGTGTGCCAGGGATAATCCATTTTGAAAATTGCAAGTCATTATGCCTAGCAGAAGCCAAAGTTTCAAGGGGAAAGCTTCTGTAAATGATGCTAGAAAATATTTCTCAGGACCCAGTCTGGAAGCGCTATTTCAAGTTAAGATTTTCTGACCAGAGCTTTTTTATTTTACCTACACATACAGAATATCACTTTGTAGAAAAATGGTGCATGGTATTGTGGAAGGTGGGTTTCAAGAATACAAATATTAAGGTAATAATTTAGGATGTTATTACAAGACTCTTGGTAAGAATGGCCTGACCATTGTTATGTGGAGAAATGCATCAGAGGGAAAGGGATGTGTATGAAGGAGATTTGGGAAGCAGTGTTAGTGGCAGGAGCAGGTATGGCAGGATAATGACCTACCAAGGAAGAGCAGAGGAGCAGATTTTTTCCCAACTGTAAATCAAGCAAAGACAAAGGGAACCAGTAAATGTTGACAGCCCCAGAAAGCAGAGTGTCATGAAGAAGAGAGTCATTAGTTATGCATAGTGTCCTGAGTGTCAAAGAAAAAGGATACAGTACATTGAAACTGGTTTAGAGAATTCTGAAGGTGTGACAGTATCAATAACCTTTTTTAGGGATGATCCAGTGAGGTGATCATAACCAAAATACTCCATCACTTTAAATAAATGGGAAGTGAAAGACACTGAAATAGAGAACAGGCTGACAGTGACCAGAGGGGAGAGGGGAAGGAATTTCAGGGGGAAGAGGGAAGGGTTTTCAGGAACAAGTATAAAGGACACATGGACAAAAACTAGGGGGTGGGAATGGGAGGGAGGTGGGGAGGGCTGGGGGGTGGGCTGGGATGGGAGTAAAAGACAGAAAACTGTACATGAACAACAATTAAAGTTAAAAAAATAAATAAATGGAAAGTGGTGACCTGAGTATGTGTATATGTGTGTGTATATACATATATGATACATATGAGGGGGACCCCAAAAATGAAGTTTATTTGTAAAAAATGTGTATTTATTCTTATATGTTTAAACTTCAGTCATCTTCAAAGTACTCTCCATTTGATGCAATATATTTATCGGGACATTTTTTTCCACTGCTCAAAACAGGTTTTGAACTCATTAATTTTGATGTCTTTAGTGTTTCTGCTATTTATTTTTTTCACCTCTTCCATATCGGCAAAATGTTTCCTTTTGAGGCCTTTTTATATCTGGAGAAACAAAAAAAAGTTGCTGGGGGTGAGATCAGGTGAATAGGGAGGGTAGGGCATGGGAGTCTCACTGGCTTAGTGAAGAATTGGAGAACTCTTGTGAAATGGGCAAACACATCGAAAGAGTCCTCAAAATATATTCACTGAAGCCACGTGCAGTTTCTCACAACAATGCCAGCTGGTACACTGGTACAGATGGGTTCCTAGAACACCCACCTAGTTGGGGAAAGCCTGGACTACAAGGGGCCTGCCCTCCTGAAGATAATCCCAGATTTTGGGGGGTCCCCACAAATATATATATGTATTTGTATATATGCATGTCTATATATATGTATATGTATGCATATATACATATATAGCCTGTCCAAAAGGTATCCAGCCATATAATATGAAAAATATAGATATTTATTGAACACGATACAAAGATACAAGATAGGAGAAACACTGTACATGGGACAATGATGCCTTAGGCCCCTTCAGAGTAGGCACCTCGGGACCTCACACAGTTCTCCAAATTGCCATCAGCTGCTTCATCATATTTTCCTGAATCTCATTGACAGTCTGAAATCTCTTCCCTTTCAAAGGTGATTTAAGTTTTGGGAAAAGCCAGAAGTTGCAGGGCACGAAATCTGGGTTGCAGTGGGGCTGAGTCACCTGGCTGATTTGACTCCCTCCCCCCCAAAAAAAAACTCTGCATGAGATGTGATGCATGAACTGGCACATGGTCATGATGAAGCCACCAATCACCAGCTTCCCATGACTGTGACCTTCTGAATCATCCAAATAGTTTCTGTGAAGGAAAATTCAAGCTTAACAAAAAATTTGATGCCAATTTGTTCCTCTACTCATTTTGAATGTGACAGCCACACAGGACACATGCTCACTTAATGGCATCTACCACTGCCACCAAGTAGTAGAGTGAAGTCATCATTGTTCACAAATGCACAGTCCACTCTCCTTGGCTTCCCTGGCTGCTAGGTTACACTTTGTGCAAACCGTTCTTGTTATGTTAATAATGGCTGGCCTTTTTCTAGACAGATGCGATGTATACATATAATTTTTGTCCACTCTCATTAAGGTGTATACACTGCATTTGATTTGAAAGGACTTGACACTGATAAACGTTAATAGAGTGGGGACTCTGAGGCCATAGAAAGAGGTGGGTTCAGGATTCTGAAGAAGGAATTGCCATTCCTACTGAAGAAAGTACACCTGGGAGGGAATGCACACACATATATAGGACATTGTGAAGGAGAAACCAGATTAGATCTCTATTTTTCTATTTTTACTTTAAATATGAACAAAAGTAACTGGCTGAAAGTCATGGAGGCAGAGCATTAGTAACACAGGGAAGGGTTCAGGACTTTTAGATGATAGAAATATTTTGTGATTGCTTAATCTGAGTTAGTCCAAGACAGCAATAATCAGAAACAAATAAGCGTGTATCCTGTTGACATTTAAATTTCAGATATTCCTTAAAACCTGGTTTCTGGCAGCTTGTGTGTTGATTGTTACATTTCTTTCTCAGACAATGATTCCATAAGTGTGGCAGTGGGTAAGGTAGAAAGGGTGTGTGGATTGTCCTGGTCAGTAACTGGAACTTTTAGGGCTCAGAAGTCAGAAAGGGGTAATGCACTGAGGATCATTCCAAGAGTGGAATAAGGTCTTTGGCATTGGTAAGGGAGTAGTGGTAAGAGGGAACTAATAGGCTAGCATAAAAATAATTTGGTTATACGATTAATGAACTTAGTGAGGGCAAGAACCAACTTGTCTTCACACACAAAATGAAGGAAGAAGGTGAAATATTTGAGTTTACATTTTCAGAGGTGGGTCAGTCAGAGGAGATGACCAGATCCAGCAGAGTATCCATGGAAATAGGTTTCTGCAGTGGAGTGAAGGGGAAAGACTTTGATGCCTAATGGTACATTAACTCTACTTGCTGTCTTCACGTTGTAACCTAGTTTTACCTTGATTAATATCAGTTCATATGACCTATTTCTTCATAATCTTCCCAGAAACACAGAAAAGGTAAATCAAAACATAAGCTAACTTTAAAATTGGGCTCAATTTAGAATAATGAGGAGTATATGGTAGCTGACTACGAAACTTATTGGCCATACTTAGTAAGTCATTGCCTTCTCTTAGCCTCAATTACCTTAATTTAAAAACTGCACTAATAAAAATTTTATTATTGTAGAAGTAAAGTTATACAACATTCCAAAACCCTATGTATCCTATATCAATGTTTGCAAATATTAGGTATGTTTTTATTTATCATTATCACCATCATCTTCATCATCATCATCATCATCTTCATCAGTATTATAGTTGGACTATCCATACAAAATAAACACAAATGTTCAAAATATAAACCGAGACTAATTAGGTATGATTGATCTTTTCTCCACCCAGGAAATGTAAATTTACTGAAAATTGTTAACAGATTATCATGAAATGAAACTTGAACTGTTACATTTTGAAATCTGCATACTAATGGAAGCTCTTCTTGTCTATACATATCTAAAACATACATGTAAAATTCAATTTTATTGGAAATCTCTTCTAATAAATACTGATTGACTATTGGCCTTGTTTTTGACAAACAGTATTAAAAAAAGCAAGTAGTTATCACAATTTATTAAATTTGGGATTGAGTTTTGCTGCATGTCAGAGAAAGGTGATCCCCAGTGATTCCTCACATACAGAAACGTCCTCACAAAGGTGAACATCTCGGAGCCACGACAGAGGCTCCACGGCACCAGCGACATCTCAGTCTCCTTCTGCCTCTCTGCCTCACCATCCCGAGCAAATCCCCTTATGCTTCCAAAATAGTGCTGTGCCTGGGACTTAATGTTTGCAATGCGTGCTAGAATAAACACAGGAATAAAAAAAAGAGAGAGAGAATTAGGTGATGTTTATTTTCCCAGAAATCCGAGTAGAAAATTCGTCTGCTATAACTATATAGGACAGGACTAACCCACAAAGGAGGTTGGAAATGTAGTTTTCCAATTGCATACCTTGTCACCTTGAACAGAATATGCACTTTGGTAATAAGAAAGTAGATATTGAATAGGCAACTGACAGGGTCAGTCACAATAAATGTGTATGCATTTTGAAGTTATGAGGATACCTGAGGATACCAAAAAAAGGCACATGAAATATTCTGCATAATCACTGAGTTGCAAATCTATTTCAAAGCTTTATGATTATCAAGCAGTTTCAATAAATATTGAATTCTAGTTGATTATATACATACTAGTGTACTATTTAATATTATAACATTTTGAATAAAGTGATGCTTCTAAAAATAAAATTCAGATTTGTGTTTATCATATTTTAAATTTCTAATTAAAGGCTCAGTACTTCTGCAAATACTTATATTCTACCTTATATATTGCTATCTTATATTGCTTGACTGTAAATATACATTTTATTTTTGGTGCTTGATATAGGTACTTCCAATGCTGAAATGTATAAAATGAATGTCCCCTTTGTCACTGAAATATTTCAGTGATACTCGTGGTAATGGATATCAAAGTGGTTGCCCCCTCAAATTGACCTTAAAAAAGTTTGCAGTCAAAGTGGTTGCACCCTCAAAATGACCTTAGAAAACGTTTGCAGTCAAAGTGGTTGCACCCTCAAGATGACCTTAGAAAACGTTTGTAGTCAACCATCCTCAGATTCTTTTAGTAAATATTGGTGGTTCTGACTCCTGGTGGTGGATGTATACAACTCCTTCCCAATCTCACCCCAGTAGGGTGCAATGAAAGTAAGCCTCAGACTGGATTCTGATAAACACACAATAATGATTATCAAGCAGGTACAAAAAATAATTATGTAACTTATTCCAAAACATCGATACTTATTCTCTCTAGACACTCACACAAGCACCTTGAAACTTTCAGTTCACTCGAAGGTAGCTAACATGGTAAACTAATGGCAGGAACCTTAAAGTCTTCTACTTGGATAAGGAATTGGAATTTTGGGTTAAGAAAGAGATTGAGAGAGAGAGATGCCATGGATATACTATACTATCTTCATAGATGACTATATATCGTGAACATTACTTATTTTCCACAACTAAAACATTCCAATCTTTATCTTGTTAGTTATGAGAATTTTGTCTCATATTTTTAGTAATGTACTATATAATGAGCTTATATAGGAGCTCTGAAGTATGAATCCTTGATTAAGGGTTTCAAATGTTAATTAACCACCTCTGAATTGTGAATTTCTAATCAGGGCCTTACAAATGTTATCTAACCATCCCAAAGTGCATATTAATATTAATATTCTCTTTCTCACACACACACACACATACACACACATACCACCCACTCTGTATGCTGAGTATATTCTTAAATTTCAGACATAATCGGTGAATACATTTGGTCACAGGTTAATAGATCATTGTATTGGATTGCTTGGGTCTGATGGAGGACATGGCCAATGCTCAGAGGGCCCTGTGGCACCAGCTGAGGGGCACAGAAGGCCAAGTGAGCTCAAGAATATCTGAGGATGGAAAGTGATGACACATTCAGAGAGACCAAGCCATGGGAGAGCTCAGATCAGACTTTCTCCTGAGACCAGTCCACATCACAAGGTCTTACATGTGGCTCTGAGAACTCGGTCACCTCCTACATCTTGGAACTCAATGACAGTTTGCAGTCTAAAGCGCCATGAATTAGTGATCAGATGCCCACCTAGTCCTCCTGGAAGCTTCATGCAGTTTTATCAGGTATGTTTTGTAATCTGTGCTTTTACCTCAGAGGCATTTTCATGTTTCATGTGATTTCTGTATTTCAATATGCCATTATATTCTACAATAGATATTGGAGATTATAATAAAACCTGTTTGTTAAAAAATTATGGACTTTTGCACATTAGATTGTCAAGTCAATATAAATACTTTATATTTGTAATTGAAAGTTAAGATTGTTCGTATTTGGAACCGACTATAGCAATAACATTGAACTCTGCAGTACTGTATATAAATAAATCACAAACCATGAAAAAATAAGCAATGTAAAATTTTACATGAATATCTTTGTTGTTTTACCATATGTGTCCTTGATAAAAATATGACTGGTTGCCTAGACAATTACTTATGGTGTGCTATAAACTGCCACTATAAAAACTATTTTCACTCAGTTAAAATCTTGCTGTGTGTTGCATTGTAATTTTCACTGACAATGACAAATCAACATATTTTATAATAATTACTTATCCCATTAAAATTTCAAAGAGAAACATTTAGCATACTGCAATCTGATTGTTACAGCTATCCTACGCAAAGAGCTGACATTGCAGTTAACATGTTAAAAACAAAATCCCTCAAAATACCTAACATCTTTTAATATTCAGAATATGTTAACAAATGCTCAGAATGATAATAATGTCACTATATTTTGTATTATATATTGTATTGCTCAGCTGTTAGAAGAGTTTTTGGGGCCAAAATCACAGAAGCAAGCACAATGTTTTAAAAATCTGTTCCTCAAATGCCCACCTCCACCCCACGAGCAGGCGGTCAAGTCTCCCTTTGCAGAATTGGTTAAAAGTTGCAGCCTCCTTTACCACTCTGGTTAGGTGCAGATTTGAAGGTCTCAATTGCTACTCAGTTGATTGAAAGTGACAGCACAGATTTTCAGGAGTTGCAATTTGTAATCATTTGTTTACTTTAAAACACACGTTCCTCACTAATTCCTTCAGAACATGCACTTCACCGGGACAGTTGAGGAGGTGTATATTCAAGTTAGTGCTGCTGTCACCAGTGGCTCTGGCCAGAATCCAAGGTTAGTCTCCTGTGCCTCAGACTATGTTGGTGCAACGTTCCAGTGAAACTGCTCAACACTTCTTGCTTCAGATGCATTGTGTCCCAGAGCCCAGGATCTACCCTTGATTTTGACTCCAAAGTGCGCCCTCTGCATGTGACAACCTGAAATCTGTTTTATGTTTGAACACTATTGTAATTCCAGTTAATGTCAAAGAGGCTCCTTAGTCCTTAATTTGAGTGTCTTGATCAAAATAGGCACTGAGGTAAGTAGGGAAGAGGAATTCCACTCACCATTTCAGTTTTATTTTTTTTTAAGTTGTTAAGAGAGAAATGCAAATATCCATTCAATTTGTGTCTCAACATCCATGCATATTTGAAAGACCCAGTGAGCGTATGGATTCTTTTGTGGGGGGCTTTTTCTATGAAAGTGGGTCCATCTAAATGAGGCAGGATCCTTTACTCATGGAAAAAAAAAACATCTCAAGACCTCCAGCAAATGCCTGAAATCACGCAGACTACCTACATTGTGCGATAGTTTTTTTTATGCATACATACATATGACAAACTTTAACGTATAAATTATGCAATTTCAAAAACAGGTGAGTCATTCTTACCAGAGATACAAGCAACTTCGGCATATCATTTTTTCTGTCTACGTTAATTTGAGAACTTGCACCTTTTCACTTGAAGGAAGCACTTTACCATTTCTCTTAGGCATATCAAATTGCCAGCATCACTACTCTTACACTTTGGTTCCTTTACTAAGCAAGGGTTACTTGAACACAAGCACTTCCAAACCATAATGGTCTACCTGGTAACAGAGGCGGCTATTAAGTGACTAATGGGTGGGGAGTGTATATAGCATAGATACATTAGACAAAGGGATGATTAAAATCACAGGCTGGATGGAGCTAGTTGTTGGGAGAGTTCATCATGCTACTCAGAATGGCACACAATTTAAAACTTATGACTCGATCCCTTCTGGCATTTCCATTTACTATTTTCAGACCTTGGTTGATCATGAGTAACTGAAACCAGCGATGGGGTGGAGGGGGGCAGGGAATGTACCTGTTTTGCTCTGTGCTATGGAGTCTGGTGTTTGGAAAAGAAAGTCACTAGCTTGTCCTACCTCTCTCCTGTTCCGCTTTTTTTGTGTGTGTGTGTGATGTTGGATAACCTATAGTCACCACAGTTATTCCTATTTCATGTCCTATTCTTTTGCCAAGTTGATGTATATATGTTGTTAGAATAAGCCAAGTTATATGTCTAACCAAGTGACACATTTCTCATATTTTACCAAGATTTATAAAACCTGTACTTGGGCCATGAAAGGAACAGAAGACATTAACATAAAAAGGGGGAAGCTGAAATTCTAACTCAGACACTTATCAACTGTGTCATTCTGGGGAAAAAAAAATCCTAAAGTTTTTGAGCCAGACAGTGACACCTGCACACAAGGTTGGTCTCAAGAACTGAACTGCATCATGTAGTCGGAAATTAGGTGGTGCATACATGTTGTAGACAGTGGAAAAGTAGCTATTTCTTTATCCCATGCTTAGTGCTAACAATTTCAGAAGAGATTTGATTTAAACAATTTTACTTAAGAGGACAGAAATTGTAATAAAATATCTTGCCTCAGAGTCTAGGGATTTGGCCTTGGGGTCAGAACACTGCCATGTGATTTCAGATACTAGTTGTGGGACCTTGCGTAAGTGTCTTCATCCATCACAGTCCCAGTATCTTTTATAAAAATTGGATAACAAGAAGATTTACTTCATAGAGATTTTTTTTATTAAATAATAATGTGTGTGAAACGTTATAACTAGTATCTGTTAATGTCTGATATATAGCAATGTTAGCTAATAATAAGAAAGTGGATGGGAAAGTAATATAGGATGTTTGCTCATTAAAAGAGAATTACTTGTGAAATTAGAGAACAAGTTTATGTGTCAGGACATAGTCAAGGATGCAGAAATGTTGGTAGAGGCCAATGAGACACAATATAAGGGTTTTGAGACCTGAGTGTTGATATTCTCCTTTCGACCCTTAACGCCTAGTCACTAAGTAAGGCACATGGAAGGCTGTTATTTTATCGAGTTAACATTTTTATGGTCAGAAAGAAACTCAGGTGACCTCAGGATCAACCTCTTGAAAGTAGACATTTCCATTGTGGTAAAGTCTCCCTTGCATCTCACCCAAACTAGCCACCACCTACACTGAGCTACTTTCAAGGTGAAAATGCCTGAAGCAAATGGGGGAAAATAAGCAATGGGCAGTTCTTCTAATAATGCATGTTACTATGGCTGCACACATATGCTTAAGTATGTGATATGGCACCTGAATTATATATATTTTAAAAAACCTTGTAATTAATTAATGTACTAGCTAATATCAGAGACAAATCCATAATTGGCTTTTTTTTCTCTTAGAGGTGTTTGACACAGTGTAAAAGCACGGTTGATCTGTAGCACTGACCTTGACCATGGATAAATAACTTGCAAAGATAATTTATCACTAACTAAATTCAAATATGAATGAGTAAAATATTTGTTTTAATTACATAAGGATCATCTCAATGACTACAGACACCAAGTTCAACCCAAGCTTTATGAATAATGAAAAAACCCATGGAGGGTCATTTACAAAGTCTGTGTAAGATTACATTTCTAAAATCAAAAATGTTGTTATCAAATTTATGTTTGAAGATATATAAATTTATTTTTCAAGTAAAAGGACTTCTAAAAATGCAACCATACATTTTAAAGGAAAGATATATTAAAATCATTGTTCTCTAATACAACATTTTTTATTTATGTATTGCTTATTTCTTTTTTAAATTTTTTTTATTTTAGTTTATTCAGTACAGTTTCTATCCTTTATTCCCATTCCAGCCCACCCACCCATTCCTCCCCTCCTCCCTCCCCTTTCCAACCCCCCTTGTTTTAAATTACATTGATACTATTACATTAAATTGTATGGAATATATGAAACCTTAATTTATAATTATTACACAAGGAACATAGGAAGTAAAGTGGTCAGTGAAATTTACAATTACTTTTATAAGATCAAATGTAAATTTAGTTCCGATCAGTAATTATAGATAATTACTACATGGCTAATACTGTGTTAGGTATTGTTGCAGAAAAATAATAAACATGTGATCCTCTCAAAGAATAGAGTTGTCAAGGTCTCAAGATATTGAGGCTATGTTCTTCTGGGAAAAGAGAAAAAATGTGTGTGTGTGTGTGTATCACATATATACACATTTTATAGAAATATATATTTCTATATATATTCATAGCGATATATACATATATTTCTATATATATATAAATATATAAATATTTCTATGACTATTTGGTTACCATTCTGTTCTGCCTATAAATGAAAAGCAGAGATTATAACTTTATTAGTTAAGGTAATAATTTTAAAAATATACTAAGAATATGAGAAGTGAGGGATGTTATAAAGTTAGATTCATCTTTGAACAGGAAATTCTATTTGCAGTTAGAAATGAATATAAAGGTTTATGCAAAAATGTGTACTTAGCTTTGCCTTTAGTTTTAAAATAACTCTGTATGCATATTTGTTTATACAAATATTAGAAATGTAATATTTCTAATATACAAATATATTAGAAATGCAATTTAACATTCTATATGCAAAGAAATCCCCACAAAAATAGAAAGAAATTCTTTAGAAATAAAAATCATTCCACTGTAAATCTAAAATCAGAGGATGTAAAACTTAATCTCCTCCATTTGGAATGATAAACATGAGCCAAATGCATATGGCACTAAAATTGCACTCAAACTATGACCTGTCGAAACATATTGTAACATTAACCTAGTCTGACATTGTCCTGTTCAAAGTAGTCCTATAAGTGAGAAAATTTAAGTATTTTCTTTGAACTATAACATGGGCTTATATAAAAAAAACAACAACTATGAAACAGAATTATAATAAAGGAAGGTGATATTAGAAAAGAATTGGGCCTTGGTACCTGATCTAAATCTAAAAAACAGTAGTTTTTATTTCACTTTCAATAACATTTCGAACACATTTATTTCCTGAGATACTCTATCATAGATGTGTGTTGATGGTCAAAGAGAAAGCAAACTCTGTCATCATCCTCACTAAAAGATGTCTGTGAAAATGTTACACTTAAGAACTTTACAGTTCGAATGCACCAAGAATTGATTAATAAACATATTTATATGAAACTACCAAAAATCAGAAAATTCTGTTTTCTGACATTTAACATATAAGTGTATATCCTGCTCCCTAGTTACATGCCAGCTCCAATAAGTTAACTGTCCTGAGGAAGTGGTGGTAGTTTACAGGGTTTGAAGATAATGACATAAAAGTCTTTGTTCATTTTCAGTGTACTATTCTATGAAAAGGTCCTTGATAAATCAAAGGTTGGGGAATGTTTGCATAATTATCTGAATTTGTTACAGAAATTTTTATGCATGCAAACTCTCATATGACTTGCATAGTAAATTTAGTAACATTTTCTCTTGTTTCATATTTTAAAGTGAAACTTTCAGTTGTTTTTAAACCCATATTATGATTTTTAAAAATTACACCTTCATACCTTCCAAATAATTTTCAGAAGAACAACTCTCAGGGAAGATGACGATTTCCTCCCACAGTTAACAAACTATTGCAAATCGTTTATTTCTCTGACTTCAATCTATGCATCCCCACCATTTGTGATGACCATTCCAGCTATGATCTGCAAATCAAACACAATGGAACATTTAGACAAAAGCATTTAGTGCATCCTTCTCATTTCATTTCTCTATTTCAACAGGCCAAGCAAACATATTTTCCCAGTTTAAGTTGTAGCTTGGGGTTGACTTGTGACCCAGTTCTAGCCATCGAAATACAAAAAGCCGCAGTGCAGGAAAGTAATATTAAGAACATGATTCTCCAGCATGTGCTTTAGTGTCCCCCTTACCCTGAGTTTACTTCTTGCCCAGACAGATGCAATGTGAAAGACGCAGCAGCCATTGTGTGAGCATGAAAGTCACGTGTAAGAAAGAACAGAATAGGAAGCTAGGACAGTCGTCTTTGAAAATACCCTTGAACAGGTGCAATAGCTTTGAGCTTCCAAACTATGCACTTCTTAAAACAAGAGAAAGTAAAACTTATTCATGTAAGGCAGTGTTTCTTACTGCTTACAACCTAAGTGTCTAAAAGATACTTTAAGTTTTGGTATAAATTAAGAAAGAGATGGTTCAATTATTTAGTTATTAATGATAAATATTTACAAGTTACTATATCAACTGTATACATCTTTGGCTGAATCTTTTATTTTTTGCATATTCAAAGGCAATAATGGTATTATTATAGTAGGAAAAGTATATTGTAAATTTAAAACACACATATGTTCAGGAAGGATTATCACAACTTAAAAGTTCAGAAACCACTAATTTAGACCATTCCTTTATCAGGGCCTGCTGATGCGTGCCAGCAGTGTGGTTTAGTCAAGTAGTTAAAATGCGACCTGTGTCATTGGTTGAAAGGAGATATAAGCAGTTCTGTTACTATCAAAGCAAAAGTGTCTTTCTTCTTCTAATCATGTAAAATATGATACAAATGAGGGCATATATGTCCCACATGATGTACTGTGGGACATGTATGCCCTCCTAGGATATAAAGACACAAAATCACGTTTACTCTTAAAATCTTCCAACAATGTGAAATCTGTGTAAAACTCTTTGCCCTCTATTATAATTAGTCTTTTACTCTAATGGTATCTCTTCTCTGCTCAACTTTGAATTCTTCAGGTCAATGAGCAACATCATCCATTCACCGTGTATCCCTGGGTATACTATGCCTAGTAGTCAGCCGACATTAAAAAGTATCTGGTGCGTAGCTGAACACATTAATTCATTTATTTATGCAACAGCTAATTATGAAGCATTTTGCAACAGGAGAGGTTTCCAGGCAGTTTGAATTAGCAGCGATTAGAGGAGCAAGTCCTAAGTCTCTGAGATCGTGCAGCTTGGTGAGGAGGGCACAAATCACTGCATGGTGTATTAAGTCCAATAGGGATGCATTGTCAAGTAAATTCTTAGCAAAGCTGAAGGAACCAACATTCTTTCCAGTACACTCACTAAAGGCTGTATTTAGATGGAAGAATGCAAATTTCCAGGCAGAACAGATTGAAGGGGTCCAAACTGAACTAACAAGCAAAATAGAGACAGACTCATCAGTAGAGAGCAGGATGACAGCTACGGGAAGGTGGAAAGATTAAGCAAAAGGGTGAAAAGACTCATGGACACAGAAAACAGTGTGATGATTGTGGGGGGAGGAGAGTATGAAAGGGCTAAATGACAATGAAAAAATACAATAAAAATAAGAACAGAAAATTAAACAAATAAAGAGTCCTTTCCAAGAAGGAAGAATGGCATGTGAAATACAGAGATCTGGCCCCTTGTAGGTAATTGATAAAGATTTTTTTTGCACTGAATTGAGTAAATTATTCTTACCAGGATAGATTTGTTGGGTTCATGGGAAATTCTTAGACCAGAAAGCAAAGTATGTTTTTTGGCACAGTGTAAACTTTAATTAACATTGTTTCTAGGCAAAGTTTCATGTTTAGAGACAGGATGTTTCAAAAGTAGTTCACAGGAGTTTTGAGATTTTGACTAATCTAATTAAAGATTCTCTTGGTACTGAACTATAGATATCCAAAACTGAGTGAAACTGCGAGGCATGAAGCTCAGTAACACACCCGTCAACCTTTTGTTCTGAGCCCCGATAGTCCCTCTGGCTTCTTTGTTCTCGGTCACTCATGTTGGGTAATCTCTATTACATTTTAAGTGCACTTCTTGTTCTTCTCTCTTCCATTCTGCTGTGCTGCTCTTAAACCCATTCACAGAACTTAAAAAAATATTTTTGGCTATTGTATTTTTTAATTTTAAAGTTTCCATTTGTTTCATTTCCTCATCTTCTTTTATTCTGCTGGGCCTTCCTATTTTTGTATTTATTTTAAGCATGTCCATAATTGCGCTTTGAAACATTTTTGTATGGCTGCTTTAAAATTCATGTCACATTTTTTAACTTTTTTCTTTATTTTTATTGTTTTCATTATTTCAGAAGTCCCCATTTTCCGACTTTGTCCACCTCCTCCCCACCCTTCCCTCTGGCCATCACCACAGCGATTTCTTTGTCTACGAGCTAAGTGTACATGTTCTTTGTCTAATCCCTTCAGCTTCTTTCATCCAGTCCCTCCTGCCCCTCTCCCCTCCCCTCTGGCAGCTGTCAGTCTGTTCCACGTGTCCATGCCTCTCTTTCTATTTTGTTTGTCAGTTTATTTTGTTCATTAGGTTCAACATATAACTGAGATCATAGGGAATTTATCTTTCACCAACTGACTTATTATAACCTCCAGGTCCACCCATACTGTCGCAAAAGATAAGAGTTCCTTTTTATACAGTTGTGTATTCCTCCATTGTGTAAAAGTAGCACAGCTTTTTTATTCACTTGTCTGGGTGGTTTCCATTTATTGGCTATTATAAATAATGCAGCTATGAACATAGGGGTGCACTTGTATTATTTCTTGTAAATTGGTGTTTTGGGATTCTTAGGATAATTCCCAAAAGTGGGATCACTGGACCAAAAGTCAGTTCTATTTTTAGTTTTTTGAAGAAACTCCATACCCTTTTCCACAGTGGCTGCACCAATCTGCAATCCCAGCAACGGTTCAGAAGTGTTCCCCTTCTCCACAACCACGTCAGCACTTGATGTTGTTAATTTATAGATGATGGCCATTCTGACACATGTGAAGTGATATCTCATTGTGGTTTTAATTTGCATCCCTCTGATGATTAGCAATGTTGAGTAATTTTTCATGTGCCTATGGGCCATTTGTGTGTCTTCTCTGACGAACTATCTATTCAGGTCCTTTGCCCATTTTTTAATTGGATTGTTTTTCTTCTTGGTGTTAAGTTGTGTCACATAATTTTAACAACTCTGCTATCTTGTTCATGAAATCTATTGATTATTCTCTTTTAATTTTTCATGTAATTTGAGATCTTTGTTCTTGGTATGACAAGAGATTATTGATTGAAATCTAAATGTCTTTGTATTATAGGTGTCTGGATCTCATTTAAACCTTTAGTTTTAACTGGCTCTCTCTGACACCATGCTGGCAAGGGAAGGGAAGGGAAGGGAAGGGACACCATCTCATTACTGACAGCAGAAAGTAGAAGGCCAGGTTACCCACTACCCTTCATCAGGACCCAAGGAGCAGGTTGCTCCTCTTTGAGGATGGATGGTGATGGGCATTCTAGTTTCCTCTGTGGTTTTCAGTGGCACTGCAGTGAGGGTGCCTTTTCTATCGCAGGATATGGTGAAAGCTCCGATTCTTCTCCTGGTCACTTCTGACCTGACCTTGTTCTGCAGGGAGGGCATGAATAGTTAGTGACACGGAAGTGTGGCAATCCAGGCTCTCCATGTCTTCTCCTTTGATGCCACAGGGTGCGAGGGTTGTACCATCCTGATGCTAGGTGGCCTCTTATAGGCTAGGAAGTCTAGTTTCACACTCACCCTATGCTGGTGCAGGTGGCTGAGGTTTTTGCTCATGTTTTTTGGCCATCAAAGAGCAGTTTTGTAAAAGTTTTCTTTCTCACTAAGCTAGTGCTTTTTCCCTCTAGTCTCTTGTTTTGAAAGTGCATGCTTTTCTTGGTGATTTTATTGTACATACCCATTGGCATTGTTGGGCCATCAATTTCTTCAGCTCTGTGTCTGGAGTAGGAGTAAAAAGAAATCAGAAATCAGAGAAATGCAACATATACTACTTGTTGCACTGAGGAAAAAATCCTTTTCCCCACGGAAAGGAAGAGAGAACACATCAACATGTCATTCATTGGGTCTCAAGGTCCCTAAATGGTCTGCTATTTGTCTTCACATTTCAGAGTCTGTTTACGATTGCTTTATGTGCAATGTCCGGGGTTTTCAATACACTCAGTGCAAGAATAGGGTAACGTAGATATATTCCGTCTTCTCTGACACATAAATCAAATGTAATTTTAAAGAATAGGTCTCTATTCATATAATGTATAGTGCTCATAAATGTTATCAAATGTATTTTCTATGTTTAATAAATCAAACCATTTTCTGGCTTTATTTGCTACCTCTGGAAAACTTTGAGATTCTAAAATAAGCCCAATTAAGTTATACAGTGGTTAATTCTACTCTTTGTATAAGAATGTTGCTGAATTTCCTCTGTACGTTAATTTAAAAATATTTTACTTTCATTTTTATATTTATTAATTTTAGTAGCTCAGAAAAGAGTTTATGATTACTTTAGAAGAATATTTTCGTAGAAGTGATAAAATGATTAGCTTGCATAATATTTTTTTTGTTTTTTTTCAGTTATTCACACTTGATTTATAAACAGCCTTAAGAAAAGCGAAGATCACAAAATTCTTTCCTAAATAAAGTAAATATAAACTCTAGTTAAACATATAATGCTATTGATATTTAATATAATTCACTATCCTTAAATTTTATAGGCCTTCGAGGAAATATAGTTGTAGGGCACCATTAAAAATTAACACAGCTGCAACTTTCTTCCTCAAAACAAAAAATGTAATTAATTCTTATTTTCCTATTTTGCTTTTTCATAGAGACAGGGCATGTCCAATCTTGAGTACAACAGCGTGACTGTAGTGGCACTTCAACAGCCTACCTCACCTCTCTTCTGGGTGTTCACAGTTAAGTAGGAATGCTAATTGAATAGAAAGCTTCCTTTCAGAGAAAGGGAGGATGTAAAATTGTGCTTTTGCTTATCCAGTTGGGAGCATACCCAGAGATTCATAGCTCATCTTTGTGGTGGCAGTCGGAGAAATGCAACACGCACAACTTGTTGCATGGAGGAAAAAGTTCATTTTCCCCATGGAAAGGAAGATGTTTTCATTCTTTTAATTCCTAAATAATTAAGTATCTGCTCATCCCAGTTAATTGATAGTCATGTAAAGATAGTTTGTTATGACAGAAATCAGAGCAACAAGGACATTACTTTGAAAGGTCTTTGCATCTATCACCTCCTTTTTTGTCAGGGCTTGAGAAGAATTGAAATAGAGGAAAGGAATTGCCCTCCGGGGTTGTCTTTGCAGCTGGCAGGCCGGGCAGTAATTTGTTAGATGTTAGAGTACTCTCAGACATTGTGATTAATTGAGGGGTGGCTTATTTACAACAGACTTCACTGAGTCATGTGTTGGGAGTTCATAAAATAGCTTAGCTTCTCCTGTCTTTTGTACAGCCTGCTAGCACATTTCAAATGTTCTGCAAAACACAGTTTAGAATGAAGAAGAAAACCCCAGCCTTCAGTATAATAAACCGTGTTTTATAATTTTAAAAACCACACATGAAATTATACAGTTGCACAGTATATATTAATTATATACAATGTGTACACACACATCTAATAATATTTACTTTCTTGTGGTTACAAGAGTTCCTAAGAAAATCAAGTTTTCTTGTTACTCCAAAGATTTTCATTATGCCAAGATATAATTAATGAAACCAATAGATTTTAGCAGATATCAGTTGGGTAAAGTATGTAGGAAAAAATAGTTGAATTAGTATCTTCCAAAGCTGTTATCAAATAAATGCAATATAATTATATCTGAGTGTTAGATTAGCCAGTGGGGTGCTCATTTCTTCCTTTCTCAATCTCTTTCTTTTCTTTCTTTCTTCTTTTCTCTTTCTTTCTTCTTTTCTTTCTTTCTCTCTCTCTCTCTCTCTCTTTCTCTCTCTTTCTCTCTTTCTCTCTTTCTCTCTCTCTCTCTCTCTCTCTCTTTCTTTCTTTCTTTTCTTCTTTCTTTCTTTTTCTTTCTCTTTTCTCCCTTTCCCTCTTTCACTCTTCTTCCTTTCCTTTCCTTCCTTTCCTTCCTTCCTTCCTTCCTCCCTTCCTTCTCTCACCCAAGGAGATATGTGTGTGTATATGTGTGTGTGTGTACATATATTATATATATAATATATACATATTATATTATATATATTAGAGAGAAAAAAGGGAGAGAGAAAGGGAAGAAGGGAGGAAGGGAGCCAGGGAGAGACACAGAAAACTGTGAGAGAAAAAAAAAATCAATTGGTTGCCTCTTGTATGCCCTCAACTGGGGATTGAACTCACAACCCAGGTATGTGCCCTGATTGGGGATCAAACCTGCAATCTTTTGGTGTACTAGACTGAGCCACCCAGCCAGGGCAGGACATTTTGCTTTTAAAAATGTTTTGGATAGCTTCTCAAACACCATCACACTAGTAATCAAAATGACAAATACTAGTACAAAATAGAGTGGGAAGTAACTCTCATTTGTGAAATTGAAGGAAATCTTATGGATCAACTACAAAAATGAAGTTGCTACAATAGGACAGAAGGATCACTTCTGCTTAACTCTCCTTGCCATAATGCCCTGCAGATAATTAAATTCTATGAATTTCATCCAGCAGTTTTGTTAATGTGTAAATGTTAGTAGTAAGTATTTTTTAATGTACATTCATGGCAGTTATGAGTGCTCTGATATCTTTGGATAGTCTAGATGCAATCAAACTCCCATCCCAGCATCATGGATTTAAGTTTGGGACCTCACTGAATGTGTCTTTATTTAAAAATTTCATATATTCTCCAGCATAGGTTATTTTGGCATTAATGTATATTTTAAAAATACATGGAAATATCATTAATGTTGGATACTAAGCTTTTTGATCCCCTTCTTAAATTTTGTACCTGGCATGAGAGCCTCAGTCACCTCATATATGCCCGACATTTGGAGTTGATGGTGGACACTCTAAGTCGCAGTTTCCTTTTTTTCTAAAAGCATGACTGCTTCAGTGCGTTAGTGTGGCCAGAGAAGAGAGACTGGAGACAGGTATTTCCTTACATCACTGACCTTTTGTATACTCCTTTGACCTTAGGTGTCAGAACTGTCTATCTGGTCAATACTCATATTCACTGTCTGCATACACACCCGTTGCTGAATCTCATGTAAGGGGTATGTGTGTGTAGGTGTGTGTGTTTCTGAGACATACTTACATGGTGCCTCGACCACATATTCTCGTTAGAGGATCTTAGAGTGGCCCTACTTCTCAAACTGTCCCTCTCCCTGGCACAGTCTTGCTCCTCAGATATTCCTCATTCTGCACCATCACTGAGGTCCATTCATGAGCCTTCCGAGTATAAACTTGACCCATAAAAACAAATATTCTGCACATTTAAATACACACATAAGGCATTTAAATATTTCATAGGACTGTGATTTTCCAAAATATTTTTTAAGAAACTTCCAATATGAAACCAAGGACCTGGTACCAGGGAAAAGAAGAATGTGACAAAGAAGGTTAGACTAGCCGTGGAAAGCAATTTTGAATAAATGCTTTCATACTAATATTTTAAATTTAATACATAAAATAAATATTTATACTATCTGACATAATCTGTCCCCTTTCCATGAAATAATTTGTCTGCTCTAGATATTTATAAAAATGACCTCATGAATGCATATATCATATTTACAAAGTAAGTCACACTTTTTGATTTTTAGTCCAAAACTCTATAAAGAAGTCCATAACATTTTTCAATCAAGATTGGCATGTTAGCAATTGTTTTACAAACGAAGAGCAAATTTTAATACAATATATGTTAATCGTACCACTGATTGGCATCTTAAGTACGTTATTTCAAATCTTAAGTACATTATTTCAAACATATGTCACTACAATCTATTGAGATGGTTAATGATTTAGAGATCCATTTGAAGAGCTGGTAGGTGAAACAATTATCTCAAAATGGCATAGCTTTTAGTATCAACTTTCAAATCATGATATCTGTTCTTCGTTCAGAATGTTTTAAATTCTTAATCTATGAAAAATAGAAGAACCCTAAAAAGATTATCTTCAAATAAGATTTCTACCTGTTTCTCTTTTTGTGATGATGCTTGTAATTAACAGGTGTGATATCTGATAACCTAAGGGCTATAGCGTAGACAATAGCAAAGTTGTATATGAAGTGCATCTGAAGCAGAATCTGCATTTCTCGGCCTCTGACAGCACGTGGTGTCCTCAAGGTGACTAAATGGAAAAATAACTACACAGGACCTATTTGAGGCATGCCAGTACAGCATATTGTCTAGCATCCTTTTTTCTGCTTATCTCCAGTGGGCCCTCAAGAAACAAAGTTTAGGGTTGAAGGATTAGCCTCAGCAGATCCACTTATTTGATTAGTGTCCTGCCTGCTCTGCTTTTACTGAGGTTCATTGATCAAGATGATTGCATTCCCTGTCTTTTGCTGGGCGAGTCGGGCAGAGGAAAGGGATCATTTGCTGAGATGTGAGTCCTCAGGGCAGGCCCATGTCTTTGAGTGCACAGTCAACTGGCTAGTTCACAGTGATGTTCAGCAATAAAAATAATAAAATGAATAAAATGGCCCCTCTGTTAGAAGAAAATTTCACTCTACTCTGATTCCCACCCTGTAAAGTTGGACTTTGACATAGCTAGTGAACTGTATTAGATGGTGGAATAGTCTCCCCAAAGAAGAGATAGATGACCCATAACTCGGAGAATTTTAAAGAGAAATGCACATAGGCTAACAAAGGAGAATATAAGAAAAACTTGTGCTGAGTATAGCCAAATGGGGGCTTGTGGCTTGGATTTTATCCTCTCGAATGCAACTCTGTTGTATTTAAACTCTAAAGGGAAAACAGATTTTCATCTTTTCAAGATATGGAGGAAATATATCAACGGCAGCTCCAGTAGAGTATAAGCATATTCTAAATTTTCTATATCTCACACTGACATATATTATTCAAATGCTTATGAGGTTTAAATGAGTTGTTAAAATAAGGACCCAGTATATTTGATAAAAAATAGTGGAATATCAGATGTTTATTTTCCTAATGAAACTGAAAGCATATTCTGAGTTTTCGGAGACACATCCATGCCTAAGGCAATGAGCAGGCAGGCAGATTTTTTTGCAGAGCTACTATGTGAGTTCGCAGTATCAGAGAACAAAAAAGTCCTTAATTCATTCCAGTTGTTACAAAGTGAAAATGGGCATTTAATGAAATTAGTAAAATTTAAATTAAGAAATACACTGTGTTAACAATAATAATAATTAGTTCTACAACATTTTATTCTTTTCACATTTTTGTAGCAAAATGTATCATTCTGATGACATCCCTGAACTTACAGCAATAACATTTCCTTGCAAAACCTTATTTAAAATGCTCTTAATATGTCAGCCTCAATCTTCTATAGAGAAAAAAAACACATATGCAATTAGAGCCACAAATGAATAATTTATAAAATAATGAAACCTATATTTCACTACGTAAATGCTTTCCAAGCACATTAATGGTATGAACAACATTTCTTACAGGATTTAATTGGAAAGAAAGCAGTATTTTCAAGGTCTTTATTGCATATGAACAAATACATTTTAACTACAAGTATTCTTTTTGTCTCTATTAACTCCAGTACGACTTCTACTTGGTTACATCTTATTTACCAAATAGATTGGGATAAAATTAAACCGCATTTGCTTTTCAGAAAATATTGCTTTTTATATTCTTATTTAAAACTGATTCTTTCTGCTCATTTTATTATAGTGGTCATATTTTATGTATGTGTGAACATATTTTTCTCTAAGAACATGATGCTTTTCAGAAATATGAATTTAATTATTGTATATTTTCTGGAATAACCTTTACCAAAGTTAACTAAACTCTTTAGATCTAGCAGCATGCCTCAGAGGTGGAGGTATTAAGGGAGAGGACTTTTGTATATGAGGCTTTTTAAATATATGTAGACATGTTTTCTCAATCCGTCACTATGTTTTCTCAGTGTCTTCCTAGTTCCCAAACCTCAATTCTCCCCACAGTGGAGATTCTAGTCAAGCCATTCTTTTCCCCAAATGCATATGACTTTAAAAGATCATTCTCCTTTAAGACTTTTCTTTCTTTTTTCTTGAGAATTTAATTTAATTAGTACTTCTATTTAAAGTGATAGCATAGGGGCAAAATGGTGGCACAAGGAAATGCAGTACTCTCCTCTTCCCACAGCCACATCAAAACTGCAACTAAACCACAGAAAACCATCATTCAGAACCATGAGAAATCTGGCTGAATAGAAGTCCCACAACTAGGGTATTAAAGAAGCCACATCAAGACTGGTAGAAGGGGTGGAGTATGGAAAGAGCTGGTCCTATATCCATGTGAGGTGGATAAAAATGGAGAGGGATACTTTGGCTGCAGAGGTTCTCTCTGAGGAGCAAGGGGTCCCAGCCCCATACCACACCCCACAGCCCAAGGTTTCAGTGCCAGGAAGAGAAGTCCCCATAACCTCCAGCTATAAAAACCAGCAAGGATTAAGGTTGAGGGAGATGGAGGGTTTCTAGAGTCTCAGGCAGTTCTTCTTAAAGGGTCAAACACAGACTTTCCTGGACTTACTTCCTCAGAGCTCTAGCACTGTGGCAGCAACTGGAAAAGTACCAGACATACATGAAGAGGAACTGAATTGTTCAGCATCAGGGCAAATTCTCAGGGCACAGCTTTCTCTCAGACAGAAGTGCTGGCAGAAGCTTTTGTTCTTTGCTGAATCCTTCCCCACACAGCTGGCAGGCAGACACCATGCCTGAGTCTACATCGATCTGGCTCACACTGTTTGCCCTGCCCTGGTAATTCTCTGAGTCCCTGCCCCACCGAACTCGCAGGCCCATCCAAGCTGTTTCCAGTGGCTTTTCCATACAATGGCCTTCTTAGTTCATGCTCCAGATTTTTCTAAAATCTCTTAAACAAGCAGCACCTGGCCTCATCATGACCCATGCCTCTTACGAAGTGCTCCCAGCCCCGACACTAGCAAGAGATAACCTTGGTTTACAACTTGGCATCACCTGGGCAAGCCCAAGCCCATCACAAGTAGCAACCATCTGCAGATTGTTTTGTAGCTCATGTCCGGTGACCCTGGGCGAAACACAGGTAATGGCTGACCTTGGCCAGCACTGCCCAGGAAGCCCTAAAGCTAGCACACCCAGTGGACCTCTTCAGACCACAGAGAAACACCACCACCCAGCCATCCTCTCAGGCGTCACACTCAAGGGTTGGACTCAGCAGACACTAGAGCCCAGCTGTAGTAAGTCCTGCTCTGAGGGCCCCTGCACAGCTGATCCTCCGTAGTGGTCAGTGGTTGCAAGTAGTCCTTGCAGCTGATTGGCGTGGCAATAAATACCTCCCATTGACCTGCCAACAGCAACCAAGGCTCAATCATAAAAGGAGAGTGTACATAAAGCTCACTCAGAAAGCTATCAAGAGTGTCCAGCTTGGGTGATTGGGGAAGTTGTGACACTGGACCCTACAGGACCCTACAGACTGTGACACTTTCCCATGTATTAGGCTGTTCTATGAAGCCTGGGAGACATAGCAGCTCTACCTAATACATAGAAACAATCACAGGGAGGCTGCCAAAATGAGGAGACAAAGAAACATGGTCCAAATGAAAAAGAACAGAACAAAACTTCAGAAAAATAGTTAACCAAAATGGAGACAAGCAGACAAGCACTGTACTTGGTGCAGAGTTAAAAACACTGGTTATAAGAATGGGCAATACATTTAGTGAGAACCATAAAAGCATAAAAAAAGATCAGTTAGACATGAAGGATACACTAAGTGAAATGAAGAATATTTTACATGGAATCAACAGTAGATTAGATGAAGCCAAGAATCAAAATAGCAATTTGGAATATAAGGAAGCAAGAAAAAAATACCCAATCAGAAGAGAAAAAAGAAAAAAATGTAAAAAAAAAAAGGAAAAAAAGAGAGAGAGAGAGAACAGTGTAAGGAGCCTCTGGAGCAAAGTCAAGCATACCATCATTTGTACTAGACTGGTATGTTTGTTACAACGGATGAACATACCCTGACACATCATAATCATCAAAGTCCATAATTTATGGATTCACTGTTGGTATCATACACTCTGTTGGTTTATACAAACATATAATGACACGTAGTCTCCATTATCACACAGAGTAACTTCACTGCCCTAAGAAACCCTCTGTGCCTCATCTAGTCACCCTTCTCTTCTACCTAATGCTGTCTCCACAGTTTTGCCTTTCCCAGAATGTCATATAGTTGGAAGCATACAGTGTGTAGTCTTTTCAAATTGGCTTCTTTCATTTAGTAACATATATTTTAAGGTTCCTCTATGTCATTCCATGGCTACTGACAGCTCAATTCTTTTTAACACAGTAATATTCCATTGTGTGAATGTACCACAATTTATCCATTCACCTAGTGAGGAATATCTTATTTGTTTCGGCAAAGAAAAGGTGCTTTAAACTTCATCTGCTGTCGTGTGTGTGTGTGTCTGTGTGTGTGTGTGTGTGAATACCAGTTTTCAACTCCTTAGGATCATGGAGCCCATGCTGAATTATATGGTCAGAGTACTGTATGTTTAATTTGGTAATAAACCACCACCAGTCTTCCAAAGTAGCTGCACCAGGTTTTATTTCCACCAGCATGAATCAGAATTTGTTATTATTCCACTTCCTCGCCAGCATTTGGTGATGTCAGTGTTCTGGATTTGGGCCATTCTAATAGTATTTGTGCAGTTGTATGTTATTGTTGTTTGAATTTGCATTTCCCTGATGATGGATGGTGTGGAGCATCTTTTCATATGCTTAATTGTCATCCAGTTATCTTTTTTGGTGAGTGGTCTTTAAAGTTTATTTATCTATTTTTATTGTCA
>CM052548.1:13787980-13877854 GCA_028533065.1 Trachops cirrhosus | reverse complement strand
TGTGCAGGGAGGGAGTTTCTTTCACTCTTGATATTTTCTGTTGAGGGAGATCCTGGCTCCCCACTGCCTCCTCTGCTCTGTGCCCCAAATGGTTTTTCTGATTTATTCATTTAGAAGAAGATTCTGTGCATACACTGGTTATGTCCCTCTGCGTCCTTTTATTTAATGGGGAAAAAAGTCTATCTGCAATGAGTCTGACTCTTTCACTTCTTTAGTCCAGAACTAAAAGGGGAAATCCTGTGTAAGTGTAACCAGGCAGCATGGGGCCTGGTGACTTGTCACTGTGTATACACGTAACAGCAGGATTTATATGGAAGGAAATAGATTTTCATTAGCAGGATTCCCAATGGGTGGGGCGGGACAGGGAGCATTCTGCTTTGAACCCTTCTTTTACACAAGACACAAAACCTCCCTTTCTCCCAAAAGATTACGAACCGAAGGCATGCCGAGAAGATCCCCATTATTGCTCACCTGTCCTTTTGGAGCTTATGCCAGCCATGCAAACAGGTCCCCATTCTCTCTGGGGTAGGCACTTGTGAGTTTCTGAGTCAACATTACCTTGTAGCCTTTCTCTCTCTTTCCATCATGGACTGGGGTCTCTTGCCAGATCACTCCAGATTGTCATGCAGGGGAAGTTCCATCACCAAGGAACTTGCCAGCACATGCCTCCATGTGCTGCTCTCAGGGTAGGAGTCAGTCCAGGACCCATGTGCCATGATGCGCTGGATCATAGTGTCCCAAAGGCTGGAGCCCAGTGAGGCAAGCATCCCAGTGTGGGGCCCTGCCTCTGGCGGGGGGAGCTGGCGTTGAATAGGGCAGGGCCTGACACCTGCCAGTCCCATGAGTGTTCATGTTTGTACAGGGCAAAGGAAGAGCCCAGGAAGCCAAGAAGCCAAGAGATCAGGAGAGCAGTTCTTACCTTCCTGCTGTTTAAAATCTTCTCCCAGAATTCCATGCTCTCCAGAAGCCAGCAGAAGTGTCCAGCTTTTCAACCAGAGAGTCAGTGTTGACAATATTTGCTTTACCTCTCTTCTGGCTGCCATGTTTAGCTAGAGGGCTAAGTTTCCAGTCACACATGCTGTGCACAAACTCCCTTCTGCTGAGTCAGAAGCTGCTCAGCTCCCTCCGGCAGCAGTGCCTGCTGGCTTATTTACGGTGAGAGTTGTCTTTGTTTACATTTTGCCTCCAGCGATCTTTCTGCTCCAGGGGCCACTCCCTTTGGAGAAGAACAGCTGCTTCAGTGCACTGCCTCCTCAGCAGCTCTGACTGGCCCCTGCCTTCTCCTGGCAGGAGGGGGAGCAGCCTCTTGTGCTGGGTTGGGGTTCCCCTGGCCTGGGGTCTCCCACATTCTCCAGTGATCTCTGGTACAACCTACCCTGTTACATAATAAGATTGTTGAAAGAGGTAGAAACTCTCATTTTAGAGAGTGAACTTAAATGTCAATGCCAAGATTAATCTTAACTTTTTTGTTATATGTGCAATGGGAAATAATGTGGGTTTCATTTTTAAACAATCAGCCTAATCAAGAGCATGGAAAGTCTCAAAAAAATCCTAGAAATAAATTCAGAAGCATGATTAGAGTGCCCTAAATGTGAAAAGATTGATGTTCTCTGATTTGGCTGCCACATAATATCTTGGTAAGGGATTAAAATGATACTTTCTTTGAAAGTAGATTATCAGTGTCTCTCTTAAACAATTTTCGGTGTTAGGCACTAGCCCTGCCTACCTTTCACTTGTAATGATTTTTTCTTCTTAAGTTCTTCAGTGAAAGTGTTCTCCTTCAAGAAAGAAAAGTACCAAAAATTTTGGGGCATCAAATGCCCTCTCCATACTGCATTAAATTTCCTTTCCTTTCTTTGAGCTACCAAAAGATACGGAACACAGATCCACACCAACCTTGTAGGAGTTCGTGAGCTCATGAACGTGACTCAATATATAGCTTCACCACATAGCTTCACCACATAGCCAGCTCAACCAGCATTCTAAGCATGAGGCAGATAAGTCCCTTGTCCATTACGTTTTTAGCAGTAAGCCCAGAACCTAGAACTATGTCTGGAATATCGAACACATTGTTGTGAGATGAATCAATATTATTGTGTTTGTGTGAGAAGGAAATCTGGTTTAGCATCTGTTTCATTGTCCGTGTATAAATCCATCTATTATAATCTGCATTTGGAATTGACTGGCTGAATTTTACGTTAAAACTGTAAATTTTACTTACCATATTAATGTTCTCTATATTTTAGAGCAGTGTGTGGGTATATTAATTTTTAACAAACAGCAATCTCCAGGCACATTTAGAACATAAATTTTGGGACAATGTCTCCCTTAGTGCTGCTTGAAGGCATCTCGTTTGTTGGCAATAGGAAGCGATTTCTCACTGCACCCTTAACCCAGATTCCTTGTCTGTAAACAAAAGCAGATATGTGTTAACAGTAATTCACAAAAAAGTCAATTAAATGTTTTAAAAGAGAAAGAAAAAGAAATGCCTTAGATGAAATGTATGTAAATTGGGCTTGAAAGCAACAGACCATGTTGCAGATTGCAGTCTATTTCAGGAAGACTTTTTTGCAGCAGTGTATTTAAAACTTTAATGCCATCCAACGTTTTCGCATTTAATTTTGCAAGTTACCTTTGCGTTATCAATGCATACAATCTGGATAAAATCTACTTCTCAAGACCCAGAAAAAACATAAATTCTTTCCTCCAACTTTTCTCCTATTCGTTAATATCCTGCTTGTTTCTATATATCTGTTCAGGTTTTAATTATTATTTATTTTAAAAATTCTACCTACAATATAGTGAATTATTTTCTTTTTAAACCCTTATCCCATCCGTGTACTATACTATGAGCTATATAGGTTATGTCAGTCATATTCACTTAAGTATTATTTTTCCTGTCTTCTACATTCCCAGAATCTTTATAGAATCTAAAATAAGTTGATTGAATTTAATGGTCTGCAAATCAAGAAAATACTAAAAAAATAAATAATGCTAGTATCGGTGCTAATAAAATGAAAATAATAATTAAATATGTATACAACTAATAAGAATTGCAATCAGATGTATAGTGTTAAAATATCAAAATACTTAAATTCTCTATGTGTTAGCCATTGTGCATTTACATAATTATGTTAAATCAAAATATTCAACATAAGTCTACTAGGATTTTAATCTTATCACAATCTATATACTGACTTGGCAAAAGCTTTTAAGGCAGTCTACTGCAATGAGTTTGTGCCAGACTCTGACACTACCTAGCAAATAAGTTTTACCTTTTTTTCTCATTCTTTTTGTCTGTCTTATCTTATCTTGTATTCTCTTTGCTTTATACTCCTTCCACACCTTATCTCAGAGAGAATCAAATTACTGAATCAAATTTTATTATGTAAAAAAATAAAGCCTGCATTTCTAACCTTAAGGTATATCTGACATTGACATAAAATTGACTGATAGATATAATGTATGACCAATCTTTCTTAATGATATCTCAGACTAAAATTTGGAATCCATTAACCTTTTGTTCATATCAGGAAGACAGTTATATGCATTAGTCCCTAGATACTAACTTTGAAATGTTCACAAAATAACATTTTGAGAATATTAAAAATATTAATGGTTATACAGTCTTGTAGTTTTAAGGAGAAAAGAGATACCTAAAAACATGTTTCAGTTGTCACATAACAAAGTTTTAGAACTTTAAACATTACTCAGAAATTTAATATAATTCCTTTATTTAATAAAGAAGCAACTAAATACTGTACATGTTAAATATCTTGTAATTTTTCTGCAAGGAATATATAAACTGGACTTAGACCCTATGTCTATTGAAACATTGCATTATAATGATGCTGTTTTGAGAAGTTATTTCACTAAATTTTTCCAAAAGACAAATATATACTACAAAGTATATTTCTAAAAACATAAAAAAAGATGGAAGTATTCTCTTAATTATTCATCCAGGTGATACCGTTGTTCATGTTTAAGGTTTTTCAAGTGATGTTCTGTTTAATAAGACAAACTTTGTTTTCCCATTACCTACGAATGCAAACTTTTTGCATTGCCTTCAGGAAACGTCATCAGGTACAAGATACTTTAAGTATTTATTTATTTGGGTTTAGAATTCACATCTTCTGGATTTCACGTCTGGTCATTCTCAGGCTGGCAATAATGGAGATTTGGACAACACGGAGTAAAATGGTTGATACAATGCAGTTAATTCAACCAGACTAAGAGCATTGTTTGGTTGCATTATTACAAGTAAGTGGAATTTAAAACACTTTAGTTTAAGAAGAATTACTGTAAGTAGTTCTACAACAAATGAGTATTTAAAGTTTTTGTTCATTTAAATGAACATGCTTACCCATTAAAAGTAATCTGTGTACTTAGGTGAAATTTTTTTAAAAAGTATTTATGTGTCCCAAATTTTGGAATATTAAACACTAAACACCTGCCAGCAAGAAAAAGGCTCAGGTGCAAAGGAAATATGAAAGTGGCTGCTTATATTTATAGTACTACTGACAATAATAGATGTTGCACTAAAAAAAATATAGTCACATGAATTATTGGAAGGTGATGCTATAAGCCTAATAAATGACACTATTGTATAAGTCCCCATTTTCCAGACTGCAGTTGAAATTCTGTAACTGTGGATGGTAGTGTATGATATATCTTATCTCATGAATGATATCTCATGAATAAGGGAACGATTTAAAATGTTTAATTGTGTTTCAAAATTAACACATTAATTTACTAATGTAATTAAATCTTGCAGCCTCATCCAAAAACTTCAGAAAGTCTCTTAAATGTTTACTCATTATAAAATGCATGGATCTCTAATTCCCCTGCTGATATTAAAATATGCTGTGCTATGATTTTTGGATAATCCAACAGACTTTAACAAGTAAATCTACTTTAAGGAGGTTACATTTATCCTTCAAAAAATCTTTTCTGCTCACCTACGTGAAGCACGCATTGCATTATGGCCACAGAAAACAACACAGATTTTGTCTTTCCTGCCCTAATTGGAGTTTCCTGTACAGAAGGCTGCCTCAGTAGAATCTTAATAACCACCCACCTAGGCCTTCCCAAGAAATTCTCCCTTTAATTAAATCCTTTGCTCTCTATAGTATGATTATCTAAACAGTTGAGCTTGATATAGCTGTACTGTTAAATTTATTGTTTGTGTGATTTTAGTTACTGTTCTTTGCAGAAATCTCGGAAAATTTCTAAAATTCAAGAAGGCAGGAAGCCAATAAACTCCAAAGATTTTTACACCAGATTATTTAAAACAAAAGAGTGTTTTGAAGCATTTGCAATAGCAAAACAATAGTGCTGCCACCTCTGGAAATGAAGGAGACAAACAACCACAGAACTAGAAGGGGTTCATTAAACTAAGGTTGCATATAGTTTCTTATAATGGGGTCCAGAAGAACCTGCTTCTAAAGGATAAAAGGAAGGATTTCCTGATCCTAGACAGCATCTAAGGACAAGGACAAAAAAATAATATTTTTGTAATTGGTAAATAGTAAAGGAAAAAGAAACTTTGTTAATCTCAGCTGAAAACATATTGATACAAAATATATTCCATAATTAAAATACATATGCAATGCATGAAGATGAAAGATACTAAGATGATACTTGCAGTTTTGTAACTGTGCAGAACCTCCATTTCTTTAACGCGACCCTTTCTCCTTTCTGTTTGTCTACTTCCCATTTAGCCCATAGGACATCTGATTCTGGTCAGTATCCCACTGTTTTAAGAACGAAACGTCACGCCTATTGACAACCGAAGCAGAGTTTCCCAGAACTCCAGATAACATCTTCAGTTGTGTTTCAACCCGAGTCTCAGGTAGCGGACGGTCCCTACAAACCACACCCATGGGGACCCAGACAGAAAAACTCCATGGCTGACTTCAGCATCCGACGCAATAACCCACTGCTCCCTGCCCTGACCTCAGCCAATCTGTGTGGTCCAGGACCCCAACTCCTTCGCCCACCATGATGAACAATTTCCCCCCGTGTAACCCATCCCCTGTAAGCCATCCTTAGAGCCAGGTCGTTCAGCACTAGCTTTTCTATGATTCCAGGCCTGGCGCCATTTCCTCACCTACTAAAACTCGACGTTCTTTGCCGAAAACTGCTGCTCACATTTGTTTAGACTTCAATGTGCGCCGTTGAAGGGACCCCTTTATTCTGGTAACAGTTTAATGGGAAAATATTTAGATAAGAAGAAAAGCTGGTAAAAGCAAAGCAAACTTTTGGGTCCCTTTTACTTAGGTACATTTAACTCATAAATACATATGAAGGGGGACAAAAAACCCTGAAATTTATTTATGAAATAGTGTGTATTTATTCTTACATATTTAAACTTCAGTCACCTTCAAGGTACTCTCCATTTGATGCAATACACCTATTGAAATGTTTTTTCCACTGCTCAAAACAGTTTTTTGGATTAGCAGATTTTTTAAAAAAGATTTTATTTATTTATTTTTAGAGAGGGGAAGAGAAGGAGAAAAACGTCAACACATGGTTGCCTCTCGAGCACCCCACACTGGGGACCTGGCCCACAACCCAGGCATGTGCTCTGACTGAGAATCAAACCAGAGACCCTTTGCTTCACAAGCTGGAACTCAATTCACTGAGCCACACCAGCCAGGGCTGGATGAGTAGATTTTGATGCCTTTTAGTGCTGTGGCCATTTTTTATTTCACCTCTTCCACATCTGAAAATATTTCATTTTGAGGACTATTTTTCATTGTAGGAAACCAACCAAAAAAAACGTCTCTCAGGGTGAGATCAGGTGAATAGGGAGGGTGGGGAATGGAGGTCATGCTGTTTCTGGTCAAAAACTGCTGAACACTCAGCACGGTGTGGGCAGGTGTGCTCATGAACCACCAATCATGAAATGGGCAAATTAAAGAGTCTTCAAAAAAATCCACTGAAGCCAGCACAGCCTCTCACAACAACCCCAGCTGGTACATTGATACAGATGGGTTCCTAGGACACTCACCTAGTGGGGAAAGCCTGAACTACAAGGGGCCCACCCTCCAGATGATAATTCCTGTTTTGTTTTGTTTTTTTGAGATTCCTCCTCGTATGATACTTTTAGGGACCTTAGGTAATGCCAGCAATCCTTTTTATTTTAAATCATCACCCGAAGATATTTTTTAAATTGATTTTAGAGAGGGAGGGAGAAGGGGAAAGAGAGAGAGAAACATCCATAGATTGCCTCCCGTATGTGCCCCAACCTGGCTCAAGTCCACAATGTAAGTATTTGCCCCAACCAGGGATCAGACCTGTGGATGTACTGTGTGGGGGGCATTAGTCTAACCAGCTGAGCTCCTGGCCAGGGCTAACGTCAGCCACTGTAACAGGAATGCTTCTTCTTCATCTACGGTTCCACTTCGTTACTGTCACTAAACGAAAGAGATGTGTGAGAGACAAACATGGGCTTTGTTAAAAGAAATATGAATATTTGAGATGTATGTTAATAGAGGAGATTTAGGATCCCTGTCTTTAAATATTGTGAAAAAATGATGTTTACTAAAAGAAAATTTAAATGAAATGCTATCCAGAAGGAAGTTTGCTGTTTTCTGTCTCGTTGTCTTTAGTTTCCTCTTGTGTCCTATCTCGGAGACTACTGAAGGTAACTCACAGAAGAGACTCAGACAGCGGGGTTTCTCATATACACTCACACCCACAGGATGATTTTCTTATTAGTCTGTAAGACAAATACTATACATACATACATATACATACAATATTTTTGGGGAAATATTCTATGACTTGAAATGTACAAAATAGAACACAAAATTTTAAGCTAATATGTAATCATAAAAATAATGATTAGAGACTAATTCCAGCTTCAGTCAGATTCACTTAAGAAACATAAAGCAAATGGGTTAATATTTTATTAGTTTAATGATTAAGCAGGTAACTTTCATCATGTACCTTTTGTTTTGGTTTAGCCTTTAGTTACTACCCACAATAATGAGGAGAAATGGTGTAATTTAGTTTTTTTTTTTCTGTTGAAAGGTTACAGAGACATTGAGCACACAAAGCTCCGTGGCCAATATCATAACACCTCTCCGGGACAGGGTAAAGAACACCCGGTTAAGTTTGAATTCCAGATAAACAACAAGCATATTTATAGTGTAAGTATATCTCACATATTGTATAGAATATTAACAATGAGAAAACTTACTTGATGTTTATCTCAACTTCAAGCTTAACTGGACACTTTGAGTTTTTACTAGCTAAATTCTGACAGTGTTCCTTCTAAAGTCTCTAGGGCCTTATATTTCTTTTATTTGTTTATTTATTTAATTCATTATTATTGTTCAAGTATTTCAACTGCATGTTTTTTATTTACATCAAGCTGAAATAAATAAAGTGTTTCAGAATGTATGAATATGTCTTCATATATGAATCTTCCAATATTCCTAAATACCACATTGGAAATAAAAAGGTTAAGGAATCAGAGGTTTCATCCTTAACATGTGAAAGAGGGGTAAAATGATCACTGAGGTGTGAATATTGGGAATGGTAGGAGTGTAAAATAATATAGTGGGTATCATTAGTCAACAGGGAAATGAATGAAAATGCGCACATTTGTACATAGACCCTGTGGCATTTTTTGCAATCTTAATCAACAGGAAAAGAATTTTTCTACTACCCAGCTATTTTATTTCCAAACAACTACAGGTTTTTTATTTATAATAAAATCGCATGGGTCCCATATTCTAATGCATGAAAATAAAAATTCACATGCCGTCAATGTGGCTATTAAGTAAGAAGTTTTCCCCAGTGGATTTCTCTTTGTTTTTTGCTTGTTTGTTTGTTATAAATGAACAAATTGGTCTTTGTGCTCTGAATTGGCACCGCCAGAGATTACTGCTAAAGCTTTTCTTGTGTTTGCAGTGCGACCATTGTGAAGACTGGGAGCTACAATTTGTTTGCATGTCTTTTTCATTTTGATTTTTCCCCCTTTTCAGGTTACTTCCTCACTAACAAGAACAATAACGCCAGAGGAAAAGATAGCGTGGATGAGACTGCATGATTGCTTTTCCAACTAAAATGAGTAGAAAATGAAAACACTTTAAATGAAGTATCTCCAATAAACATTTAATTTGGGATAAGGCAGCAACCACGTATATACTACCATATCGAATATTGAAAGAACATTTATTGAGGAATTGAAAGACTCATTTGTGGAAAATAAATGTAACTATAAAAGTGAGCTTCTGAGAGTAAATATGTGAAACCACATCTAAGCACCATGCAATTAACATAAATTTATACTTTAAAAAAAAAGAACTACATCATGAGATTTGGGGGAATAACATATTTGAACAAGAAACTGTTTTGTTTATCATCAAAAGTGATGAAACATGCACTTGATGTTCTTTAATAAATGGTAGATTTCAAGCAAACCAGAAGTTATACATTCATATGTTAAGAAAAATAGGTGCATTACTTTCTCAACTTCTTTTATGTCTTTCTTTACATATCCCTTCCTTATCTCTTCTACATCCTTAATTATCCCTCTCTCCAATCCTTAAGACAATATCCTTTTTTATTCTCTCCTTTTTTTTCTTGATAATTCCTGCTTTTTATAGTCCTCCTCACCCCACTAAGCTCTCATGTTTTGGGACATTAATATTTGCTTCCATTCCTTGTCCACTACTTCATCTCTGTCTCAGCTCACTTCTTCCCCACATTTATTTCTAGCCACAGAATTCCTATCCACAAAATTTAATCACGTACTTTTTGTTTTTAACTTAGTCTTCAGTAATTAACCATACTACTAATAAGGAGAAATGCTGTAATACTACCTGAGCATTATAAGTATATACATAGACACTAAAATTTATTGCCTCAACAGAAAAACAGAAAGTTTTACATTTTTAATACAAAGATGGTGGTGAAGTGACAAATCTCTAATGAAACGATTTTTCAAATCAGATAACATTTAATAAAATTATATAATAGTTGCTTTTATTAGAAGCATTTTGGAAATATTGATGTGACAATATTCATGACCAGACTAATGTTCTGATAGTTATACTGTGTGATTCAATCTCTATAACTACATATAATATATAATGATAACTATGTAAAATGATTTCAGTTATATATGTCAGGCCAAGCAAATTAAAATATATTATAGTTCTCAATAGCTGAAAGAGCAAATGCACTAGTAAAGGATAAGGATATCAAAATGTTAAGCAATTTATTTTTTCTTTTAATAGTGCTATTTTTACCAAATAGGGGATAGGTGATATCAACAGATAATTTTATAGACTAAGGAAGGAAGCTGTCCTGACTGCTACTAGAGCCAAAAGACATTAGCAAAATAAAAATTTCAAATGAATTGCATCCACTGCCAAATGTTTTCTTGGCCAATATCAGTTATATTATTTTCTGTGGACTCAGCATTTAGAAGATCAATTAAAGAAATAAAATTAGAAATGGCAAAATGACTTTAGCTTTCTGAACTGACATTAAAAAGAGAGATCTTCAGTTAATTTTTGTCTGTTTTACACAAAGTCCTCAGAGAGAATATGATTTATTTTACTCAACATCTTCCCCCATAAATTTTGATATTTTGCATCTATGTGATTAAACTTCCTAAATCTTTCAAATTTTCTTTAGATTAATGACCTGTTTTTCCAATAGTTTGCAATGAAATGCAAATTACCCATTAAAATAATTTAATTCCTTATAATAAAATATAAATTAAACTCTAAATATGAGGCCTAGATCAAAGCCTATTCTGTCCCCTAACTCACTGATTTATTCTTCCCAAACTTTAATCATCTCTATATGAAGTAATGAAAATATAAACAAATACAACAGGCTAAAAGACATATTAATGGTAATCAGATTATCATAATACCATCCTTTTCACCTCACTTCAAACCATAATGTAACCTTTCTAGCCTGATTAATTGTTTTTCCCAGCTAACTTTTGTTATTGAATTGGAGCAAATTTTACCACATTTAAACTTATCAAAAATCATGTTTTATTTAAAACCACTGTTAGCAGACACAACATCCCCTTTCTTATTGTAAATGTTTGGGAATCTGTGTTAGATCTCCCTTTATGTTTCTTTGTATATTTGGACTTGTTTTAAGAGCATACTATAACACATAATCCTATTAATTAAAAGGCTAAATTTTCTATTGGAAGCATGTTAACATATTGGAGATGCACTTCCTGAATATCTTAATAACAAAACCAAAATAATCTTGAACAAATAACGTTTAGTAACATTTAAGCCTAAAATCCAAAAGCCATATTAGGAAGATCTTGTCACCTACTTCTAAAGTTGAGTAGAAGTAAATTTATGACAGAGCTTATACATTGCCCTGTGATCTGATGATGCTCAAATTCGGAGAGAAAAATAATCAAGGAGCCTTAGCCAGTGTGGCTCAGTGGATTAAATGCTGGTCAGCGAACCAAATGGTCACTGGTTCAATTCCCAGTCAGGGCACATGCCTGGGTTGCGGGCCAGGACCCCACTAGGGTGCGTGTTGGAGGAAACCACACACTGATGTTTCTCTCCGTCTCTTTCTCCCTCCTTTCCCCTCTCTCTAAAAATAAATAAATAAAATCTTTAAAAAAAGAATCCAGGATATATTTCAGTGAACTGGTCAATAGTATAACAAGATTTTTAGTCTATATGTAATAGCATGGGTAGTCATAGTGTGGAAAAAGATGGTGATTGTTATAGTCTGAATGTTTGTGAACTCCTAAGTTCATATGTTGAAATTCTAACCCTCAAAGATGATTGTGTTAGAAAGTAGGACCTTTGGGAGGTGCTTAGGTTATGAGAGTGGACCCTTCATGAATAGGATTAGTGTTCTTATAAAAGAGAGCCTACAGTGCTCCCTCACCCCTCCCACCATATGAGGACGTTTTAAGAAGAGTCTGACTATGAACCTGGCACCTTGATCTTGAACTTTCAGCCTCCAGAACTGTCAGAAATAAATATCTGTTGTTTTTAAGTTACCCAGTCAGTGACATTTTTCATAGCAGCCAAATGAACTAAGACAGAGATCAAGCCACACTTCTCATTTTGAAAAAACTTGCTTTAAAATAGAAAAATTTGAAGAAGTTTACTCCTTAAAAAATCTATGTACACTTACTCCTCTGCCTCACTCTTTGCTTTTTTCTGCACTCCATGATACGGATACTCCTAAAAGATAAAATAGCTGACATTATTATTGATTATAAACAGTACTCTGTAGTAAGATAAGGTAGATATGTTTCTGGCCTTGTGTCTTGTTTTCCCCACCAGTAGCCTTGACACCACGGTCTCTGGCCAATTGGGAAACACTCTCCCAATGTATACACTCCTCTCTGCACTCCTGTGGTCAGCCTCTACATTGTTTTATATGATCCCTGCAGTGTTGATACTCTCAAAAGTACTTGCATTACTTATGACACTGACAGGGGACCTGATCTCTATCAAGCTCTCTGCTTGTAAGCGGAAGCTTGGGACATAATCTGTAAATTGAAGCAGGGGATACTCAGAGTCACATGCTAAGAAGTTCTATTGTCTGTGCTGTCTTTCTTAACTTGATTCATTAGCCATTTTTTCCTTTTAGACTAAGTTTTCAGAAATAAACAGCTGGGACCCAATGCATCTGTACAGCAGGACAAAGCTTTTAGTTCTTTCATTGCCAAGCACTTTCAGACCCCTGTAGGATGACGCACATCTGCAGACTAGAAGTGAGTTTTTCCTTAAGCATTTACTCACAGAAGTATTGCTTTGACATGTTATTATACATTTTACTTTTTTATTAAAAACCCCACAGCATTATTTATATATTTTTATATCTTGAAAAAGGTTGTTAGAGTAAGTATTATTTTATTCCAGGGGACAGACATTATAATGCTGTAGCACAGATCACTGTTAGAAACAGGATTTAGAATCCCACAAGTTGGCAAACAGAGGCCAACAACACGAGCCTGAGCCCCCTGGGACTGTTTACCTCCAATGAGCACCAAGTGTCAGAACTAGGAATTGAGCTCCCAGGAGCCCATGGAAGGAAAAATAGGTATTTCTCAGGGACCTCATCACACTTGGGCTGTTCACATCCCAACTGGGACATACACGGACTTTCTTTTGGATGCAAAGATAAATCTCATTTATGTAGCTGGATGTTGTTTTCTAAATTTGAGAGTAGAAATGGATGAGAAATCACTATCACATAAGGTGACAGGCTTCTAGTCAGTAGAAACTCTTGCAGCTATAGTGCCATCCTCAAGCCAGAAGGTGGCTTAAAGTGAGTCTTACCCAGGGTTAGGATACTCCAGTGATGCCTTCACAGGTACTCTTGAGCCAAAGAACAAATGGAAATTGATAGATGCAATTTTAAGGTATTTTGGAGCAACAGAATATATCACATCATAATCTACAGATGACTGGATGTATTTGAAAACATGTGATAATTTATTTTCACACCTTAAGAAATCGAGTACTATATATTTACATAAACTATCTGCTTGACAAATAGTTGACCATTTTACTTACTATGTATTTACCTTTTCACTAGAACACTGATGATCGCTAATGCATTGTATATGGTCAGGTGGTGTATGTTGAATCAACCCACAGCCTACTTTCATTGGAATATTTTTACTTAATGGGATATTGTTTTTTTAACTAGGTCTGTGACCTGAGAAAAGTCTTCTTGTTTTTAACAGCAGAAGATAGTGATAATAATATAATACACTTAAATCAAGTATGCATATTTGTGCCAAATCCCCTTCTTACACACCTCCATCAATACTTTTGAACAGTACTTTCAAAATACATCCAGAATCTCCATACTTACTATCAAGTCCAAGGCTGCCAGACGCCTCGGGAATATAGCTGCCTCTTGTCAGTATTATTCTAGAAGCCACCTACCTGTTCTCTGACTCTGTGTTTGCTATCCTTCTTCTTTAATTCTCAACATAGTAACAAGATTAATTCTTTTAAAACTTAAACTAGGTTACAGTACTCTTCCGTTCAAATGCCCTGATGATTTCCATTTTCACTGAGAGTTTAAGCCAAAGAGTTTACAGCTAAATGGCTATGCAATTCTATGCAATCTGGCTTCTGATCTCATTTCCACTTCTCTCACTCCTACTTTTCTGGTCTAGCCAGACTGTCTTGCTGTTTTAAGTATTCTCTCCATAGACACTTAGCCTCACATTTTCCTTGCCTAAAATCTTCCCTCCCATAGTTGTATAACTAATTGCCTAACCTCCTTCAAATTTTGTCCAAATGTTGTCTTCTTGTGAGACACACTGACTCTTTTTCATTGTTTCTTATCCTTATTAACTTTCTCTATTTATTTCTTAGAGGCTTACAACTTCTAACATATTAGGTAATTATCTTTTTCTTTTTTTAAAATTTTTATTTATTGATTTGAGAGAGAGGAGAGAGAGGAATAAAGGGGGAGAGAGGAAGATAGAGAGAAACATCGATTTATTGTTCCACTTATTTATGCATTCTTTGTTGCTTCTTGTATGTACCCTGACCTGGGCTCAAACCTGCAACTTTGGTGGATTAGGCTGATGCTCTAACCAACTGAGCTACATGGCCAAGGCATTGGTAATTAGCTTTTGATGTCGATTTATTGTTTGTTGTATGCCTCCATCTACTATGATGTAAGCTACAAAAAGGCAGATAATTTTTAGTTCTTGTTGGACAAATTTTACATACTTACAGCAATGCCTCAGATATTAGGCTTTCAACTAATTATTTGCTAAATAAATGAATGAATGAATAATATTAGATACAAAATTATCTATAGACATAAGAACAGACACCATAAGAAACTTTGACTTACAGCTTTAAAAAACTGAGAAATTACTCTCCATATTGCATGCCTTTATGTGTGTGGGATACATTTTAATAAATGAATTGTATCTGCCTGAACTTTTGTTGAAGTCCTAACACTTTGTGTTTGGAGATAGGACTATTAGGAGATATTTAGTGCTAAATGATATTACAAGAGTGGGCTCTTAATCTGATAGGATTTGTGGGCTTCTAAGAAGAGAGAAAGATCCCTCTCTCTCTCCACCAGATGAGGACACAGTGACGAGGCAGCCACCGGCAAACAAGAAAAGAGAGATTTCACCAGAAATCAAACTCTGGTGAACCTGGACCTTGAACTTTCCAGCCTCTAGAACTACAAGAAAATAATATTTTGTTGTTTAAGCCACAGAGTCTGTGGTATTTTTTTAGTGAAGTCTGAATAAGTAGATCACACATGTATGCACATTCTGTGTATGTTTGCAAATTTTGAGACATTGTCACCAAATCTTAATTTGGAAACATTTTTGGTCCAGTACTCAGCTGTCCCTAGAAATGAGGACTTTCATTTGAGGTAGTATAGTGTACCTATATTAGTCTGCCATAAGTTAATAGTCCATGAATATGTTAATTAAGCTTTTTTGTATCTGAAAAAATCCATTATACTACTAAAACATAAACTTATAAAATCCCTAAAGAAACTCATGCAAATAACAACATTGGGAGAATCTATTACTTGTCTTAAGGAAAGAAGGGATGGGAACTATGGTGCTAAAAGGGAAGAGATCTAATATAAGAAGGTATTTGAATGTACCAGTAGTAGCAATACACAATGAAAACTACTTTTGATTACCTCAGTCTTCTTCACCTAAGGTTTAGTGATGTTTTTATATCCAACATTTTGTTAAACATAGAAGGATTTAAATCATTTTTAGAAAATTGTATAAGGTTTAATGTTAGGATAAGAAGTCATTATGAAAAATGCCTATGAGAATGGCTTAATTAGTATCTGCATTTCTTTAGTTCAGAGACCAATGCTCTGTAGTTATGTTTCCTTACCCTCGGAGAATGATAGCCATAGGCCCATGCGTGTACTGCCGGACCCTTCCATGGACCCCTCATAATTACGACTGTAATTCTTGTTGGTAACTGTGGAGCCAAATATGGAGGAAGAAAGAAATAATGGGAAAACAAATGCAAGTATTATTTTTAATCACACAAAACATATTTTAACCACACAAAACAACCATTTTACTCCTGTGTGTCATACTAAATGTTGAAAATGTGAGAAAAGGTGAAAAGAAGAAAAAGTCCTGTTTTTATTTTCCCTTCTCTTATTAGCTTCCCCGCCATCTGTTCTCTATTTCAGTCCTATCGAGCTCTCTGAGTGCAAGTTTTTAAAGAGGTAAGTAGGACAAACTGTAGAAACAGGGTAAAGTGGAGGAGGAAGGACGCAGAGCAGAGTAGGGTTTTCTCTGCTCCCAGCTCCTGCTTGCCAACTCACTAAAGTCATGTCTTCTTCTTGACCTTTACATTAGAGTAATTCATGCAGGGTTTATGATAAATAAGTCAAAAGTCTCAGAATTGGCTTAATGCAATAATAGGTTATTTCTCATTTGTACAAAGTTCATTTTAGATGTTCTTGGTCGAGGAGTTCGTGGCTCTACTCCAAACAGTGATTCAGACTCTTTCCATCTTGTGATATAACCATCTTTGACACATGGGTTCGAAAGGCTCAAGAGAAGACACCGAGAGCACAAGGGAGGTGTACTGTTCCCTGCTTCGATTAACTTTGCATTTTGGAGTCCAGAGCTGGTCTCAAGTGATCATAGAAACACAGACGCTGCCCATCAAGCACTCTACAGGCAGATTCACCAGCCTGAGGGATCCCACTAGTTATCTATCTCTGCCACTGTCAGGGATTAACAGCTCTCTTTATTTCAAGGGTCTATTTGTACTCTCTCTTTCCAAGCTCTTTCATTGACCTACAGTTTTTACAAAGCTAATAATTCCATATGAAACAGCCCAGGATCTTGAATGCTTGCATTATATTAAAGATTATATTTGTAGAGTTCCAGGTTGCCCTCTGAATGCACTTCTTCGAAGAATTATTGGTGGCCAAAATTATTTGATTTTATGTTTTTATGAGGACAATAAAATGCACCAGGAACATTATGGGTCAAATGAGATTTTGTGGAGAAAAATTAGAACCAAGTCATCTCATGTAATAATAATTATATGAAAAATGTTGCTAACAAAAAATTTGTATTAATATTAAACAAAAATACATAACTTGATAAAAGCACATAATAATATTGTTGGAGAAGGATTATGTAGGGACATGGTGAAATTTTATTACAGAAGAAAAATGATGGCTTGAGAACAGGACAGCTGCATGTACCCATTTTTTTTCATAGGGTGATTTTTAAAGATACTTTAATTTATTTATTTATTTCCCTTTGGAAGAACAGAAATTAGTTTTTTTCCCTCATAGGCAGAGACTTTAGTATTTTATCTTATAATCTCAGGTCATAGCACAGTGTCTGGCATATTTTTGAAGCCAGGTGTTAATTTGAGTTCCATGGTTAGAAGAAAAAAGTTTTTTTTCTTTCTGCTATGTGGAAAATGGCTAACAGTTGCTAGAGAAAGGTCATTGATTTTTCATCGCTTTAATAGAGAAAAGTTTTCAGGATCCATTGCTCTGAAGAGATGTACAAATCTCACACAGGAAACTAACTCTGTAGCCAGTGTTGTGTCCATAGAGATTATTTTAAAGAAGGATCTCTATAAAAGCAGAAAGAAATTCGGTGGAGTCAGTTTCTCAAAGAGATGGTCTAGACTCACATTTTCTGTTGTTGTAATATAGAAAAGACACCATGTTCATGTTATAAATAATAATTGAAAGTTTGTTATCATGAAAATTTATAAGTTATACTGCTTTTCATTTTTGGTTTTTTAATGTTATCTTCATTATATTTTTCCATTACCTTTTAGTCATTTGTATAGATATATTACAGCTTTGTGGTTTATATTTATTTCTTCTGATTTTATCCAATTAATTTATTGATAATTCTGTGTTATATTTTACTCTTTTTTATAAAAGTTATTTGATTGTATGCTAAAATATGCTTTGAAAATTTTTATATTTTATTTTTATCTTAGATTTACTTCTATTATATTGCTCATTAATTAGAACTTGTTTTATGTCAAAATTGGAGACTGAGAAGAAAAAGGACATAAATTCTGGCCTCAAGAATATAGGGATGAGTGAAACAAGGACAAAAAATGATGCAGTATGATAAGAATTTGAGCAGGATGACAGCTGGTGGAGAGGTTAGGGGGTGGAGGGATTGAGTAAAAAGGAAAATGAACTCATGGACATGGACAACAGTGCGGAGATTGATGTGGTGAGGGAGGTATAAGGGAACTAAATCATAATGGGGAAATACAATAAAGATAAAAAATAATAAAAAATTAAAAAGAACTTGAATATCCAACATTCAACATGGAGAAGACAGAAGTATTGTTTGAAAGTGGGGAAGAAAGATGCTCCAAATGGTGAAAAACACATGCAAAAATGCTGTCATAACTCAAATACTGTACAAAATACCTTTGTTGTTGTTGTTATTTTAGTTGTCATCCTTAGCCAACTGAAGTAATTGGTGGTCAACAATATGACTTTTTTTTATCAAATCCTAGTGCTCAGGAAATGATTATAAAACTGTTGAACTGGCAAAAATAAAACACCTGGTAAATGTTGAGGTGCCTCATTATTATCTGGGGCATGTCCTTAGAACAATGGTGCATCATGGGGATGTTGATAAAACAGGGTTCCAGAGAAGTCACATTTTCCTTTCTGAATTAACAGTTATTGAGGACTTAACTATGAATATGTAAGTCAAATGCTTTTTTCTATCTAATCTAATTTAAACTTATAACTTGTGCCACGTGGTGGATTTCATTGCTACGTTTACAGATAACAAAAATGAACCTTGAGGAAATTAAATGACCTGTGAGGGTCATGCACAGCAAATTTGGGCATAAATAAAAATGGCAGACAAAAAGCAGTGATCTGATAATCCTAACATTATGTACCTTCACATTTTTCCATGTATAAAATCACTTTTCATCATGGTCAGGTTTTTGTTAGGCTTTTATTGTGCCAAATAATTGTTCTTTCAATTTATCTGATAATTATTTCTGCACTAGTAAGAAAGGCACAACTTATAACTCAGACATTACCTCAAACTTAAGGCCTCAAATATTTGCTATACTTAGTTTGTATAACAAAATAGTTGCTTTACAAACAAAAAATATATGTTATAACTTTGTGAGGAGTTTTAGACATGTTATCTTTTGTATTATGTACAAATAAATGTACATATTAGTTAATATTTTACTTATAATTGAGGAAAATGTAGAAAACTAGTATTGAATTTCTTAATGATAAAGTAAAAAAGTAAAAAGAAAGGTAGCTCTAGAAAAAAAATGAAATGAAATACCTTATTTCTTGTGATACTTAATTATAATACTACCACTGAGTAAGACTTTGCTTAAGATCTTTCCCCTGAACTAGTTTTTTCCCTCCTCTGTTCATTTCCATGTGGGAAAATATCATTACTTTCTATAACCATGTACAGTCGAGTTTCTACTATTTCCTGAGCCCATCGCTTTCTGACAGTTCCATGTTAAATTCTCAAATGTTTTAGTTTCAGGATTAGATTAGATGTACTTCTCATGAACATTCAGTTATTCAGCCATAAAGGGGTAAATGTCATGGAGTACAAATATTACTGCTCAGGAAATATTTTGGGGGTTAAGGAGGAAATTTCCATAAAAATATAACCTGGTCTTACAGGAAGTTTCATTCTGTTCCATCCCTTAAGCCAGTACACACATTCTTCTTTTTCAAGTATGCTATTCTGATATTAAAATATTATTGAAATGTAGCTATTTTCAGTAAAATGTCAAGAACATACTGCCCATTCTTGTGAGGCACTTCAGAATCTGATTAAGCTGTTACATTCACAAGCCATGAAATGAAGACACTCTTCTCTGACATGACACTAAGGTTATTTTCGCATCTCCATTAGTGAATTCTCCTTTTTATGAAAGTATAACTTTTATTCTTCAGCATTTGGACACATCCAATAATTCTAATATAATCATTAAAAATACTAAAATGTAGCTTCCATTTAGAATTGAGAAGGTACAGAGAAATAAATTTCATACTGTAGATTTTCCAGTCATCTAAAACATGCAGTATATCCTGTTTTAGATGAAAAGTAATGTGTGTGATACCATCGATGACAAGGCTATCTACTTGACTCCCTCGGACTGGCATTCTGGCTGCCATAATATATTTTCCACTTGGATGATCTCTCCGACCCAGATATTTTGTAAGGCTACCTATGAAAAAGTAATTCAGAATAAATTCTGTGTGTGTATGTGTGAGCAAACTTGTAGGATGTGACCATGGTTACTATCTCCATCTTGCTTTGAATGAGTGCTTTGAGGTTTGTTGGTCTTGGTAGTGGTTTGTTTTATTTTTCACTCCAAGTTTTCTTTTGTTTAGCCCACCCCCCCGCTATTTTGGGCCAAGTAAAATTGTGACTAATTACAAGGCATTTTTCTTTGGAAGTGGTAGGCAATTTGCTAAAACTCAATGACATTTCATTCACATATAGAGATTAACAATTGCTTATCTACTCAATTTCCAAGTTGCCAGAAAGCAAAATCTGACTGGCCTAGCCCAGGTCAGATGCCCGTTGTTTGGCCCATCAGCTATTGAAAAGAAGGCAGGCCAGCACTATGCTTGTAGGGGCCACCCCTGTGAGCATGTTGAATGCTTCCCATTGAAGGGTGCAGAAATTTCACTATACAAATCTACTCAAAATTTCAATACTCTATACACCAAATCAGTATAACTATTGATTAAATGTGCAAGTGAAATACGTAAATCTGCATTTCCAATGAGGAATTTAGCAAGAAAAGCGCATCTCTTTATAAGATGTTACAGTTTTCCACTTTTTCATGCAAACAAGAAAAAGTCTTTGTGAAGTTACTGAGCACTCTGACAAGTTACTGATAGCCTAAAAGGGACTCCCAATATTCTTTGTGGAATTAAAGGAGAAGTGGGGAAACCAAGCTGATGAAGATGCTGACAATAGGACTGAATTAGGAATAAATTGTGGCTGTTTGGGGACAACAGGAAGAAAATGTATAGTAGAAGATTCAGAGAAAACTCCAAAATATCAGGGTGACATATTCTGCATCCTTAGAACTTTTAAAGTTCAACCTTTGAAGTAAGCAAAATGATTTATCTTCTCTTTTATCATTCACCCTTTATCTCCTCTCCTTCATATTTTTTCCTCTTGTCAAAAAGAAGTACTTTTGTTTATTGAAGACATAGAATTTAAACTACCTGGATCCACAGTGACCACTGTGGACAACTTCACTTGACAGCTATATTTCAGCTGACAAAAGAACAATAAAATAATGGTCCCGCTCTTCTTTTTTCTTTCTTTGAGGGCAATGCAAACTGCAGATTGAGTGATAACTCAGCTCACTTGTCGTCAGTCTGTGCGTTACTGTGTGCCATCCTTCACGGGCTTTTATCCATATTTCCATTTATATATCAGGAAAAATAATATTAATTTTATGCAATCTCTTAATAAATTATGGGGCAATAATATAAATGATTATTTAGGAATAGTAAAAATAATAAGAGAGTGCTATATATACTAACAAGAAGTCAGGATATACTGTCTAATGAGAAAAATTGTGCTGTAACTTTTGTAGTTACAATTCGTGGGTTGTACTTTTGAATTCTATTAAGCATATTCATACAAGTACATAGTAATATTGCTATATGGGGGAAATTTAAAATACACATAAATTTAAAAAGTAAATTTTTTATTTGAAATTCTAATTATATTTATATGCTTAATGTTGTAATTTTACAGAATTATATATAGCCCAATTTGAATGAAATTCTTAAAAACATAACTATATAATTAATTTTCACCATATGTTGAAATACATTATAAAACATTTCAAAGGATATTATGAATAAAATAGAACTGTAAGAGTATAAACTATCATAAAAATCATCTGTATGTGAATTGTGTTACATTAATATTTTGATTCATTGTTCTAGAATAATACACACTTCAGTCTGCCTCTTTAACTAATTTTTATTTTCCTCAGTGAGAACGCAAGAACTTCAACTATTACCTTGTTACTTGGGAATATAGACTATGTCATTTAGAATAACAGTGGTGATTTATCTAGTTTGACATTTTCTGCTCTAAAAATAAATTTTGAAGATCATCCTTTCCTCTGTGCTTATGAAGACAACAAGGTTTGGAATTTAGAAAAAAGACTAGAGATGTATTTTAGGCGAGAGTATGGCAATTCCATATGACATTTATCCTCTCAAGCCCAATGGCAGTGGGATGGAATTTGGGCCCTTCCTTATCAGTTATGTATTATTCACAAGCTAATTCAATGTTCAAATAATAAAGCCAACAGCAAACTTGAGCTATTTCATTTGTAATCAGCCAGCTTTTCCAATAAAGGGAAACAAGTTTCCAGTCAATATTATTAGTATATTATGTTTTGTTTAATAGTTTTAATAGCGTTAATAACCAGAACTTGAAAACAAATTTGTAATGCTCACCAGCGAAGTTCCCATGAGTCGTAATATAAAATTAGTATTTTCCCGAGGAGCTTTGAATCTACCGATCAGTTTTCTAAGTTTCTGCCCCTTTCCGGAACAAAAATAGCCCTTTATTTCTGAATGTCCTGAAGTGTTCCAGCAATCATGTGCCTGACTGTAGAGGTTGTCCTAACCTGATAGAGGTATCACTGAGGACTGACAAATACAGATGCAGTAAGTGGCATTCTGAAACCTGAAATAGGCCCAGGGAGACTGTCAGCACCACTTTCCTGAGAAATGTGTATTTTTCTCTTCTAAAGGAAAGGAGGGTTTAAAAATTTCCTCGGAGACCAACATCCAGTGAGCTGAGGAGTCAGGTTGGAACTCAAGCGTCCGAGTTCAGAGCCCATACTCTTACCCGTTATGTCATATAGCCTTCCAATGAAGAAGGAATATTCCTTTCAGAAATACATTTACAAAGGTCGATGGCGATATCATTAATTCTCTGTAGCGTTTGTGGGAAGCAGGGGTCCTTGAGAGCTAAATGGAAGCTTTGAGGCTACTGAAAAAGTATTATCTTGCTTAGACTAGGTCAAGTTCTGACAGTGTTAACCAGTTTTGTGACGTCTGGAATGAGAGAGCCACTTCAGCAGAATAGGATACATTGTGAAAAACCAGAAAGGTGTGTCAGAGAAGGAGACGATTGAAATAAAGAAAGGTGCACATTTTACTCACCTGGGGAGGGTTCTCAAACCAATTAGAGAAATCTCTACCCATGATTCCTACCTATAAAGAAGAGCATTTTACAGCAGATTCTTGGCAGAGGGGTTACTCTTTGGGGGATGTAAGTAAAACACTGATGCTGTGTATTGGTTTAATATAAAATCCACTTGTTTATGACTTAAGTAAAGTTGTTTTAATCTACTTTTTTATAAGAAAAACAAAAGGTGCTTTTTATTTTTTTTAATTTGCTTATTTTTACAGAGAGAGGAAAGGAGGGAGAAGGAGAGGGAGAGAAACATCAGTATGTCAGGGATACAGCAATTGGCTGCTTCTTGCACACCTACAACTGGGGACTGGGCCCACAACCCAGACATGTGCCCTGACCAGTGACCCATCAGTTCACAAGCTGACACTCAATTCACTGAGCCACACCGGCCAGGGTAAGGTGCTTGAATACACAAATGAAGTAAAGTGTGTCAGGATGTCATCATTCTATTTCTGTTGTTGCTGGTAAGCCGTAAGCAGTTCAGCTGTGGGACTGGGGGCTCATTGATAAAAATGTGGAGAAACCACTAAGGCAAGGGAACGGTTAGACTATAAATACTGAGAGTGTGTGAGTAATATTTGTTTGGCTTGCGCTAGGTGATCCTTCCCACTCTAACGTAAAAACTCTCCAAAACTCCTTGGCATTAACTCCTGCCTTGGTATGGAATATTCTATCATCTGCAGTGGGAGAAAGCTGCACAGCAGGCCCAGGAAGAAAGGCAGCTTGCCTGCCATCACCAGTGTTAACTGTACCCTAGCAATGTGCTCTGGCAACCAGAGACTGACTTTTGCTCTGATACCTGGAAATCAGCTCTCCATTGGTTTCGTCTTCTCTGTATGCCTCCTCATTTAAAAAGTACACCTCATTAAATTTTAATTTTAAAGGTTCATCTCCTTTTGCTTAGAAGAAGAGTGTGACTCAACTCCCATTTTTTGTTTGAAGTATGTTATTTCTGTATTTAGCATATTAAGAGATATTACCCTGTTTGCTATTGGTTTGTGAGATTATTATAATTCCTACTGCAAACCTGTGATAAATAATTTGCTAGCAAAGGCAGAATCAGTAACTGCATATAACTTTTCTTGTTTCCTCCAAAACAAAACTAAACAATTAGGATATTATGGAAAGACAAATTCTATTCAAATTCCTTTGAAGAGGCAATTAAGGATTTGAATATTGTGTTCTTTTAAGTGATTAAATATATTTTGATCATTCATTCAAATGATAGGCCTGGTCTGACCAATGACACTGTGAACGAAAGTGGTAGAAATGATGTGTCTGTGTTAAACCAGAATTTTCTGTGTAACAGGAAGTATACCCTAGCCCCCCTCATTTCTTCACCCCACATAAATGTCTATATTCTTTACTTTTCCACCACACTGTCCTGCCTTGGCCCTCCTAAATTCTGCCCTTAATTTCATTCCTTACCAAAAGTACCAGCCTCCTACGGTAAGGGACCTGAGTATATCTTAATTCTAAAAGCAGCCCCCTTTATGTCCTGGGACTCATTCTTACTGGAAAAGATTGAGGAAGGCATTTATTGATAAGAAAATTCCTTCAATTTCATTAATTGCCACATAATGTTATGTCAGTTTTTCCTACTAACTTAGGAATTTGGATGCCTTTGAAATTTTAAAAGTTTCTAGTTTTATGAATGTCTATGCTTGTAAGATCCCTAGTTCCATTATAATCCAATGTCTTATATAACCTCTGGATTAGATGTTTTAAAGATTATGAATAAAAAGTAAGAAACATGATAGAATAAATATTAAATGATAAATTTAATTTTAAGTGTATTAAGATTGAGCTTTTATGAGACATCTGTGTATTGTGGCCTATAAATATAGAAAGGCAGTCAAAGCTCAAAGAGAGAGAATGGCATGAAAAACATCAACCGGAATCATCAGCCTAAAGATTTTGTCTCACGGTAGAGGATTTACATGATTACCTAAAGCTCACATTGTGTATTGTTGTTTGTGAGGTCAGAAAATAACATTTCTTTCTCCATTCAAGTTTTCAATAAATTGAGAAAGAAAATAGCAGAATCAGCAGACAAAACACCAAGAGATAATTTTTGTGACTGGTAAAGCTACATCGAAAAACACAGCTTGATTTTAGTGTCAAATGAGCCTGAGGTCTCCCTAATTATATCAAAGTCTACACACAATAACCCATTCAGGGGAAATGCAGATTCTGCAAAAAATGCTCTCGTATGTTTTGTGTCTTTTTACTTAAGCAAAAAGAATAGAATGAACTCAATTTCTGTTTCCTTGTATATTCCTCAGTTAGCTCATTCCAGAAAAGTGAACCAGTTGCTGTCATCCCTTTTCTCAAGATGACAATTAATCACTTCATGTTACTTGGAGAAACGGAAGGGGAAAAAAAGAAGAAACCAGAATCTTACGGTAGGCTGTATAAAAGTTAGAGACAGAAATCTCTTAATGGCTAAGAAAAGTAATTTGATTAATTAAATCCACACCAAAATCATACCTTACTCAAGACTGAAAGCTTACCAAACTATTTGCAGTTAAATTGTTTTATAAGACCTATTATAAATTCTGTAATGAAATAAAATGGCATCGTGAGAAGTACTGAATTAAGAAAATCATATAGTCATGCTATATCTTAAAATATTTCTTAGAGAAAAGATAAATGTATGAAAAACAAAAATGTCTTACAGGTTAAAGTTCAAAAACATTGAGAGATGAAGAGATAAGTCTGGTATAAATCTATCTTGCATTTATCTGTCAAAATTCTCCCATAAAATAGAAACAATCCCAATTACTTATACAGATTAGTTTAAGTTGAAGAAATTTTCAAAACTCACATAAAGTTAAAGATCATTCAATAGCATTTGCCTTTGTGTTTCTTACCCCCAAACTGTACTTCCTATAGGATCTCAGAAATTGAATTAATTTGGTGTCTAGTTTTTTATTTCACTCAATTCAAATAGTTCAAAGAATTAATAGAACACACAGGATTTTTTAGCATTGGCTCAATTAAATCATTTTTACTAGTTTCTAAATATAGTGGTACCTCAGTACTCAGTAATTCATTCCAACGAGTGGAGAGCAAGAGACTATTGATAAAGCATTTTCTCTGTGGGGTGGAATCATGACTCATACAAGTTCTAGCAAGGGGAGTGGTTGAACTAGCACCAAGTGCTGACACATTTTTTCTCCTTGAAATGCAGTAAGTACCAGGTTTGACAAGTTTTGAAGCTGACAAGTTTGGAGGCACCACTCCAGGAAAGAATGTATTCTAAAAAATATAGTGTTACAGACCTATTTTTAAAAAACAAATTATAATTGAAGATTGGCCAATTTTTTTATTTTCCTGGGTTCATCTCAGTTGTATGACTGGCCAAAGCTATCAACACAGTCAATGCACAGCACTAAGATTCCGTATTCTAACTGTTAATGGTGGAGTCAGGAGTTAGAGCTCTACTCTTGAGGTTGGCTAAAAAAGAATTCAGAGTCAAGAACTCTGGTGCAAGAAGTTTACTTAGAAAGTTACAGAGGCCGTAGGAGTGAGTCAGCTGGGCTACATGGTCTCAGGGAACAACTTACAGAGGCAAAAGAACGGCCTTTGGCAGTAGGAGAATGGAAGGAAAGGTACATGTGCCTGAAGGAAGAAGAGTGGGGGAAGGGGCTGTTAACCCCAGAAAGATCGTGCTTGAGGAAAGAAGAGGTGAAGAGGGGGAGGATGAGGGAAAGAGGGCTGTGTCCTTCCTCTTAAAGGGTTCTATCTGTTTTCCAAAGGCAGAAACTTAAGGGAGATCTCAGGAGAGAATCTCAAGAGAATATTCATCGTCTTCCCAGGTGTGTACTTTCAGGGTCTTCATCCTCATCTTTACTGATTGGTGGCGCTAAGTCAGGGGTCATTCGTCATTGCAAATGGTGCCGATGTCAGCCATGATTTACTTCATCTGGTGGGCCTGGAGATAAAACATAACTGGGCCTACATGCTATCACTAGTTTGACTAAGATTCCACCTCTTTGGTCAACAAACCTGAAGTTTTATTTCTAAGATCATCTGATGTGGGTCAGAGTCTCATTGTCCTGGGGGCTTAATATTTAAGGGCGTGGTTGTGCAAGGATTTGTATGGACATCGTATAAGGCTATTCTCCAGCTCCCTTGTTCCTTCTCTAATGACTTCTGAAATGTACGATTAGTGATATAACTCCAGAGAAAATATGTGCCTCCATACATAATGTAATATGGTATCAAGATGGCAGATAATCTCTCAGACTATGGGAAAATAAAAGGAACATAATTTATTTTTACTTAAGCAAATTATTTATAAGATGTCTAGGGTATCTAAGTCACTGGATTGGGAAAAATGGGAATAAAAACGTGAATAAGACAGTCATAGTCATCACACATGTTACAATAAATAATTCAAATGGTCCAAGTACAGGGATGAATTTCCCATGGAAAAGAATAGTATGTATCTATAAAAGGGCAAAGGTAAATACAGACATTCAAATGAAAGGGACAATATGTCAAATTAGTAAAATATAGATGGGACTCACTAAGAATCACCTTAAATCATTTTTGAACAATATTATTTCTTTTTATAATATTTTAAAAATAATTAGGAAAAAAAATAAGTTGTCCAAAAAAGCATCATAAATGCTTTTAATGGTAGAATTATGATTGAGTATATATAATTAGATTTCTGACGTCTATAATGACTGCATATTACTTTATACCATTAATTAGTTACTTTAAAAAAATCTAATTATGCTTATTTAAAAGTTTTAAAAAATCCAATGGTTCAAAAGATTAAATCCTCTGCTGAACCCATTTAACTTCTTACTCCTCCTCAGAGGTCCTTTTAGTTCTTTCTTTGTATCTTTTATTTACTTTTCAGTTTATTTATACTTCATTTCGATGCTATATGTTACAAATTTTTTAAATTCACATAATATTTTTGAATACCTAGATTGGAATGAGTTATTTAATTTTTAAAAATCTACCTCATAGCTATTCATTCACATATACTTGTTATCAATTTATAATATTTGAAACAGATTAAGGTTTACTGTATTCGTGATATAAAATATGATCAATAGCTCAACTAATATCAACCAATTATATCTCTTTTCAACAAGTTATCACTTGCAGTGAAACCATTTTGAAATGTATTCTATTGGTTTCTGTACTCAACATGATTTTCTTCCTCCAACTCTCTGCCAGAAGTAATAACACCTGAGATATATATTTTTTAAGATTTTATTTATTTATTTTTTGGAGAGGAGGAAAGGGAGGGAGAACGAGATGAAGAGAAACATCAATGTGTAGTTGCTTCTCATGCATCCCCTACTGGGCACCTGGTCTACAACCCAGGCACGTGCCCCGACTGGGAATACAACCGGCGGCCATTTGGTTTGCAGGCCCACGCTAAATCCACTGAGCTACACCAGCTAGGCACACTGAAATACTTTAATGCATTAGGTCAAACAAAAGTTTCACTTTTTTTGGGTAAAACGTCTCTCCTGTGTTATTCCTCTTCCAGTGTAACTTGCCGGTTGATAAATATAGAGATGCTACTGTGAGATGTATGTGTAGATTTTCTTTGCCTCTCACCTGTATTTGATTTTCATGTTCCTTATTTTTTTAAATTGTCTCCTGTTACTGGAACTTATATCCAGTGTCTTTGTGATAAAATGGGCAAAGGAGAAAAACTTTTTGGTACCCAAATATCTGGAAAAGTCTGCCTCCTTCTTTATGATTCTTCTATACATTTATTTCTAACTTTATTCTCTTTCTTTCAATTATCCTATCCCTACTCTCAGATGATCACAACCTTGATTCATATATCATTAAAAAGATTGAAACAATCAAGAGAAAAAACCTTCAGGAATGTTCTTTAATACTTTATCAACCTGAATATCAGCTCACACTGTGGACTTTACTCCTGTTACTAAAGATACATTGTCCTGCTCCAAACAATAGCTAAACTCTCCATAATTGCCTAATATGCCTTAAATCCCATGCCATCTCTAATTCTGAAAGATATTGCTTCATCAATTCCCCTGACTTTCTTTTATCACCATCACTGTATTTCTCTCTCTTCTGGACCATTTTTGGCAGCATCCAAGCATGGTAATATTTCTCCAATCTGAAAGAAAAATTGTCCTGATTTCTCTTCTTTCAGCTACCATCTCATTTTTCTTCTACCCTGTACAACAAAACTTCCTTATATATTTTTAAACTTTGTTTACACCAGCCTATTCTCTTTGGAAACCTGTCCAATTAAGTTTCTGCATCCAGTGCTTCAAGTTTACCATTTGAGAAACTCCTTTTTATCAAATCAACAATGACTCCTTGTTGTCAAATGCAACCAAGTTTCTTCAATCTCTCTTGATTAACAGTGTCATTTGACACAGAGGACCACTTGCTTCCTGAAATACTTTATTCATTTGTCTTGATTACATTCTTCTAATCTAGTTTTTCTACTACTTTTCTGGCCATTCCTTTAGCTGTCAGTCTCTGTAGCTGGTTCATCTCCACTATTTATAAATATGCAGCTCAGCTTGGTTCTCGGATCTTTTTTCTCTCTGTGCTCATTCTTTATGCAATTGTTATGTACTTTTCTCATCTTTACCTATGGTAGGTATGATTATGACTCCCAAGTTTATATCTAAAATCAGAACTTCTATATTTTGAAACTACATTTATGATGGCATTCTAGACATAGTCTTTTTATTGATGATCAGGCATTTCACACTTAACATTTTTTCAAATGAAGATCTTAATGGCCGAACAACTCTGTGCCTCTTGCAATCTTTCATTCCATTTAAAACATTTTTTAAGGTTACTGAATAGAGTTTTCCTTTTTTAAAAGATCTTTTCTGTTCCATACATTGTTTTCACAGTGTCCCTTCATTGTATTAGGCTTGCATATTAGAAGATTTCCTCAATTGTCTACTGATTCCTGATTCTCTGTCCATAGCTCAGAACCAAAAAATCCACCAGAATCTCTGTGAGGGTAGGTAGGGCTTTAGATAGGAACATTTCTGTAGACTAATCCAACTGGACCCTTGACTAAAAATACCTGCAAATCATTATCTTATCAATTTCCTAAAGAGAAAATCTTCATTGTTCTTCCTCTGGGCGAGGATGAGGGTGACTTAGCCTCCTATGCGGGGCTGTGCACACAGATGCGGAGGCCTGTCTGCTTTCAGAGTGTAGGTAACTCCATCAGCTGTGATTATTCCCTCCAACAGAATGCCCTCTCACACTCTCCAAAGAGTGAACCTCCAGCCTGGGGGCACCAAGCAAAGACATTTTAGCTGCAGCTGTATCCACGCTGTCAATATCCACAGAGCCCAAATTCCGTGGATTTCCGGGGTACTGTTGTGCAGTTGGGCTTGTTACTACGCATTTTTTTTCCTGCCAGCTTCAGTCTCAGCTTTTTTGTCTGATAAATCAGTTACCACTTGTGCACTTACGGCCAGATTCCAGCATTTTGTTTATGTTTCATTTTCTCCTGTCTTTGACCTTGTGAATTTTGACTCCTAACGCATCCCCCTGACTTTTATATCCTTTCTCTTACATTTTTGGCATTTCAGGAGGCAGAAGCTAAAACCTATATATTAATCAGTTATGTTTTACCAACAGTTTGGATCACTTACAAGCAGGAGACAACATTCTTCCCCCACACCCAAAAGAAAGCAGTGGTCATGAAAAAGAAAGTTAAGGTGGTTGATAGTTATATTTCAGAATCTCAGTTTAAATAATTAAATTCACATATTAATAGACATTGCTTATATTTAAACAAATGACACTGTCTCCATTTCAGGCATTATGGTAAATTAATGTAAATGTTTTATACTTCAGTTAAGATAAAATGACAACAACAAAATCACTAAAACATACAAAGAAAGAAAAATACAAATCTGGTTTAGTGTTAATAATATGTTATAGTAGAAAATAATTCTTGAAAACCATTTTTTCACTTTTTTCCCCAAATAGCAAGCATGGGCCTTCATTGTATATTCTTATGTGATTTTCTTCCTTCTTACCCAGAGTGTGGAATTTAATCCCACTTTATAGCACACTCAGTGTGATACTACCTTACAAAGTGTGTTTTCTTTTGTAGGTTGGTTTTAATTTTGGGAATCAGTCCCATTCATGCATTAATGACTAGGCAGAATTCAAATTTTTAATTCAGTGCCAAATGTTCTGACTGTGTTAAACCTAAGTTGGCAAATGCTTTTCTTTATTACTGGGAACAGTTTTTAATGAAGGTCCTATGTAGCTATGGAAAATGTCTTATTCTAAACAAAATTTAAATGCTGTTAGTGATTATTAAGAACTTACATTTCAAAGACACCAGGAATAATTATGTTCCCTTACTTCTATATTGCATAAGCACCAAATTGCATTTGCTGCCCACTTGTTTACTATATGTCCAGCTTACTATATGTGGTCTATGCTACACTGATATTGTTATGCACAATGAAATAAACAAAGAAAGAAGCATGTGAAGAAGGAATAAAAGAGGGTACCTTCATCATTTATGCGAGGTTTTATATGTCCACAGCAGAGTAAGCTCAACTCAGGGAACACTGACATGATGTCATTTTCATTTTGTCTTTAAAACAAGATTCTATAGTTGGCATAATATTTAGAATGGGTACTAGTTTATAGAAAGATAATTTTAGGCACATAAATATGAATAATTAGCCCAAGGTTACATGAGAAAAATATGTCTAATGTTGTATTAGATTAAATCTTAATTGTTTAGTCCAAGGTTTTCAATAACTTGTTAAAGACCCTTATTACATATTTCACTGCAAACATCCAAGAACTTTTAGTTTGTAGTATATGAAGGATAAGCTATGCTTTTTAAACCTTGAATACTCCCCAGGTTGCTAAATATTCACATTTACATGATTACCAGTTTGGGTTTTAATTACATAAGCTTTGGTCACTAGCATTTAAAACAGGAAACATTTTGATATGTCAAAAAAGGTAGAATTTAAATATAGTGGTTTTGAAGATTTAATTGAACCATGTACTATAAGTTTTACTTTTTTCCCTCAGAAAATCTGCATTCTTGCCATTCTGGAGTGCCTTGAAAACCATGGTAAAAGCAACTTCCTGCTAATCTAGTGACTACATTTATTTTCATTCTTTATTTTTTTTACTACCTATGGTAGCAGTGACACACCCAGGCTCCAGCAGAGGCTGAACCTTGAGTCAGTCACATCCTCTGTTGTTAAAAACAGCTTCCTTCTGATTAAAAAGAAGCAGCTTAGCCTTGGGTTCCGATTCTTGTGCATTTCTTCTATTGAGAAATCCCTTTACCAAAAAGCTATGGCTCAGAAGGAAATTGTGGAAAACACAGGACAATTTGTTTTAACAGAAGCATTTAGGCTAATGCACTTGACTAGCTCTGAAGGCCTGAAGAGTCACCAAATGGTGGAACTTTGCAATGTGAGTTATTAGGGAGGCTCAGAAAACAGCACCAAGGACAGAAACCATTTCGGTTGTATTGAAGTTATTCGCTTCAAAATACTTTCTAATGTCTGGGTGAAAAATAGTTCTGAGTCAAAGAGGGGAGAGCAAATAAACAAACACAAAGTAAAAGGCTCAATAAAGCCTACCCAAGATAGGCTGGGGGTGGAAAAACCCTCATACGTGTGCCAATATGGCCCTTGGAGCTTCAGCAAAAAATGCTTCACCGAGCTCAACAATTCCATCAGTAGTTTTTTTTTTGTTTTTGTTTTCCTGGCCACATGCTACCTGCCATAAATGCAGTAGAGTCTATCAAACATTCTTGAAAAGATAGGAATTCAAAAGAGAGAACTGGAAAATTTTTATAAAACTTCATTTGCAGGTGGATTTAAAACGGCTGACCAGGGGTTGGAGGTAATTCTTCCTGCGGCATTGGAAACAGAAACAGGTGAAGGGAAAGCCCTTCAGTGTGAGGTTAAAATGGAATCATTGCAGCAGTCTTGATTATTTAATGGTGTGTATAATATATATCATATAAACTAGTTCACATTTGGTTACTCCTGAAATTCACTGCTTTGGATGACAGAGAGACAGTGAGAGGGGAGAGAGAGAGAAAGAGAGAGGGAGAGAGGACACTGTTTTACTCTCTTTGCTTTATTTCCATCCTTTTCCCTTTTTTGGGCCATCTTTTCATATATATGTATATGTAATATTATGGTTTTCCAAAACTCTTCCTCTTTTCTCACCATTTTCTTTAACTGAACAATGCAAATTATTGAAACCAGTGTTTGCATTGATTTACTCAAACCCTGTATCTTCAAGATCCATTTTCTTTTTTAAATGGAGGAAAGAAATTTGTAGAAGCCAAGGGTCAGTTAAAAATAACTCTCACTCCTGATTTAAAGACTCTCATTGCCAAGGCTATGACTATGAGTGTTTTGAAGGGGAACAGATATACCTCTTTGGGATGTTTATTATTTTAAGCTGGTTGATTTTTAGAAACAAAATACTAAGGGAACCTTTTATGTACCACCGTAATTGCATTAGAAATTAAGTAAATGACCTGCTCCAGGAAGAGAGCTGTCATCATGTGAGGGGGGTCCCTAAAAAATCTGGAATTATCTTGTGGATTGTGGACCTCTTATACTACATGCTTCCCTGCTGAGTGAGTGTTCTAGGAACCCATCTGTATCAGTGTACCAGCTGGTGTTGTTGTGAGAAACTACACTCAATTTCACTGAGTTTTTTAAAGACTTCGATGCATTTGCCCATTTCATGATGAGTGGTTTATAAGCACACCTGCCCACACTGCAATGAGTGTTCAGCAGATTTTGACCCAAAATGGCATGAACCCTGTGCCCCAACCTCCTTATTCACCCAATCTCACCCAGAGCAAATTTTTTTTGTTTCCCTGAATGAAAAAAAGTTCTCAAAAGGGAAATATTTTGCTGATGTGGAAGAGGTGAAACAAAAAATGACAAAAGCACGAAAGGCATCAAAGTCAATGAGTTCAAAAACTGTTTGGAGCAGTTTTTGTCTTGTGGGAAAAAAGTCTTGATAGGTGTATTGCATCAGATGGAGAGTACTGTGAAGGTGACTGAAGTTTAAAGAGGTAAGAATAAATACACAATTTTCACTAATAAATTCTGGTTTTTGAGGGTCAACCCCTTAAAACTATAGTTTAATATGAACTAAATGTGATAGACAGGGAGGGACCTACAAAGGCCTATTTGTTCAAAGTCCACTATGTGTCCCAGTGTTAAAGATGGCCCAGCACACATTTCCTTGTCAAGTACTTGTTTTTCTGTCTCTGTGTGAATAGCCCTCCTGCCTTGAATTTCCAAACCACGAACCACACACGCTCCCTCTCTCTTTTGCCCAAGATGGCATATAAACCTCAAATGCCCAGTTTGCTCTTGTGTCTCGCATCCTGTGGAACCCTACATACATGTACAGCAGTGGGCAAAGTAGGGTTACAGTTGTAATGCAAATAAATAACAAAATTATTAATAAATAGTAATACAAGAATAAACTATGTTTTGTGTACTCATAACTGTAAACCTACTTTGCGCCCACCCTGTGTATATAATATATTTTGGTAACTTCTTCCTGCTTATCTGTCTCACATTGATTTAATTATTAGTCCAGCCAGAGAAACTTAGAAAGGCTGGTGGGGGATTTATTTTTCTTCACCTACAGTCTCTATTATAAATTTTACAACATCCCATAATTAAATATAACATTTGTCTATTAACTATAAAGTTGTAATTTATCAACATAGGTTAGTTCTACTATTTCTAACATTTTTGTTATGGTAATACAAGTTATATTTCAAAACATCTTAAACTTTCTGAGTGTGTTTTCCAGATTAATAAAATATGCTAAGCTAGAATTATTATGAATACCAGTTCCATTCCCTTTGAGAAATTAGGAAAGAAAATACGCCTTTTTAAATCAATCAATTATTAATTATCCTCTGGTAATATGTTTGTTTTGTAGTACATTACAATGATGTCTTGGAAATGCTCATTTCAAATTTTTATTGTAATCATGAATAATATCTCGCTCTCAGAAAACTCCAATGGGAATAAAATATTTCCCAACTTCACAGTTCATTAATGATCATTAGATAAATGGGGGGAAATGCCATATTTTCCCGTGGGCTTTTTCTTCCTTTTGTTGCTATTGTTGAATGTTTTTTACATTTCTGTGACTTGCTATTTTATGGCTTTAAGGCATGGTGACTCTTGCTATTTCCAAATAGCACTCCTTGGATAAGGTAGCTGAACAAAGTGATTCTACAACGTGAAAAATGTTCATGTTGTGTCTGATGCTTTTGAAATTTTCTGTGTCAATATGGTTTGCCCCAGGACATGCATTCCCAGTTTCAGTAAGTTGTTTTGCCATACCTGCCCACTGATTCTTTAGGCACATTTCTCTTCATGCTGCTTTTTCAAAATTCCTTGCCAACTTCAGTTGAAGCCTGTTAAATCTCTTATACTTCTTAAAGCAATCGCCCGTTAAGTTTATTTTTGTTTGGAGTAAAAAAAAAAAGAAAAACAAAAAAACACTTCGGTAGATCAGTTGATGTATTTCAGATGTTATCAAGCAAAAATTTTGTACTTTCCTGAAGACCGTGAGGCTTCACCTTTCAAATTACTGCATTTGGGAAAACTAATCATACTCGTATTGTACACCCACATAGGGTTCTGCTGTCCACCACCCATAAATTCTGGAAGCACAGGTTTGCTGAAAAAAGAAAAGGAGTCTTTTACTTAAAAGCTACAAACTTTTGTAAGAATAATGGGCTGCCTCAAAGCTCATTCCCTTTAAAAACACAAAGGAAAATGAACTCTCAATCTTTTGCCAGCTCCGTTCACAGATGCACCTGGAATTCTGTTCCCACTTAAAATGACCATCCTTTGAGATATGCAGGTAGCTGTGGCGTGATTATTCAACCAGCTGAGCTGATTCCCGGTCAAAGTCCAGCTTCAGGCATCCCTCTCAAGTCTGCAAGTGGCTGACTGGGAAAGAACGTAATGGGCAGTGCCGATTGTCTGCACGCCCCCCTAACCCCCACTTCTGAAACAGGGAAGGGCACCCGCTTGTCAGCTGCCCACGTGGTCTCCAGGGCCCACCGGCCGGGGAATGCTCGGGGTCCAAACCCCTGACTGGTCTGCAAAGGGGAGAAAAAAGAATGTTTCTGTGCACGCAAAATCCCACACACTGTGGAATTGTCCAATTTGCAGGTTAATCCAGGCTAACACCCATCATGTGCCTCAACCCTCACAATCTCTACACTCCTCCTCCTGCAGCTATGACCTGGAAGCAAGTAGGAGGGTTTTCTAGCCACTGGCAAGGGCACGGCATCTCTGCCCAGAGCGCGGCATTGCCATGTCAGCTCGCTGATGCACATGCGTTGTGACCTTTCCAGCCGCACGTATTCTGTACAAGCCTCCTCCAGCTGCATCACGAGCCGCACTGGTTGCTCAACCTCCCTCGGGGGTTAGGGGATCTGTCAAGACCTGGCAGTGTCTTCAATCCACTGCCTGGGGCTTTCCTGCAGGCCTCCCTCACTCTGGGGGGTGCCGCCTTATGTGTCCTGGGAATCCCTCCAGTCCGCCCAGCGATCTGGCCAGAGCCCTGCGGTTACAATAGGGTTTTTTTCTTCCTTTTTTTTTTTTTTTTTTTTTTTTTTGTAAATTGACATTTTAGAAATCTAAATCAATTATCTTATAAGTTTTTAATCCTTACCAAAATAAACTTTATTCCCTGTGAAAGATTGTTTTTGTATTGTGCATTTTCATAGATATTATACATTCTTGATTATATAGGAGAAAACATAACAAGTATTTACTACCTTCCCTACAGCAGAAACAATGAATGATTTTAAATATACATCCTCATTAAATCCTAAGGACATAATTATAACATATTAGGCTTACTTAATAATTAGGAATTGGAAATATTGAATATGTAAGTCAATTTTCCAAAGTCATGAAATTAGTAATATCAGGGATAAATTGTTTTCAAGTTTATGCAACTTGCCAAAATTATATTACATTCTTGACTTTATATTCTTACTGTGGTGCAACCCATATAATACTGTGGATAAAGAAGGATTTCTTCAGAAAGTAGCCTCACGGCGGGATTTGATCATAAATTTCTAAATGGGCAGTTTATGGTGGGTCATCACTCCCCAAGACTCCACACTTTAGTGAAAGATTTTTAAGCCCTGCCCATGGTTCCTGTGCCTCTAGATTAGCACACCTTTGAAATACCAGAAGTAGCACCTCTCAAAGGTGTGACCACCCTCTAGAGAGCACAATATCTCATTAACTCTCCTGTAATCCAATCCCTGATTTTCTTTCTTCCACCTTCATATAATCCTCCTTACATTTCATTTTTAATTTTAAATGCATAAAAGAGACTGCCTAGCTGTAATTCTCTGGAGTATCTTAGGTTTTGCTTCTGGGCAATTGTCATCAGTTTGGGCTCAAATAAATGTTTCTTACATTGACAATTCCAAGCATGAAATGACTATGTGAGAACATTTTCTGAGCTACAAGACTCAATGACAGACAGATGGTTAGTGCTGATATTGAGAAGTGATGCTGTGCTTTCCAATGAAGTACCTTTCTCAGCTTAGACAAAAATGATCAACTGACTCTTCTGATTAAAATCTCACTTAAACATTTTCTGCTAATGCCAAATTACTACAAAGAAAGTACACACATACATATGCACAGAAAAGAAAGCATTTGAATAGAACAGAATTCAATTTCTAGGGAAACAAAAAGTTTATCCAGGAATAATCAGTAAAACAGGTAGAGTGGGACCTCCTTTTTATACATTCTGTGTTTGAGAGTTTCCCTTTTCACTACAACTTCGGTTTGACCTCCCAGATCCATACGTGGGGTGCTCTCCTGGTCATGTGGGGATATGGACCAAGAGGCAAACAATTTGAGTTGTTTGACACATCATCCCAGCTGATGCCAAACAGGTGAAACTCAACTTCCTGTTTTACTTCTCATACTGTGAATAACTGTCTTCTTTGTGCCTGGTTAGTGCCAGAGGCTTCCCACTTTTGTGATTTAGGTGGTTGATTTTGCTGTATAAAGTGGCTCCAAGCACAGCGCTCTAATGTTGCCTAGTGTTTTTTTAAGTGTGGAAATGCTCTTATGTGCCTTATGGAGAAAATGCATGTTAGATAAGCTTCATACATGATTGAGTTATGGTATTGTTTGTAGTTCAATGTTAATAAATCAATATATATTAAATAAGGTATCTTTAAAAGAATGATGCATAAAACAAACTTACATGTTGATCTGTGGACAAAAATGTTATGACCAGAAGCTTGCAAGCACTTAACTCTGTATTTCTCAGAGAAACAATGGTTTGGTGTTGGCTAATTCAGTTTGTTGTTGTTGATTGTTTCTTTAATGTTTTCACTGAGTTTATTGAAGTGACATTAGTTAATAAATGTATGTAGCTTCAGGCATATGATTCTATAATTGTATACATCTGTGTATGGTATTGTTTGCTCACGGCCCCAAGTCAAACATCCTCTTTCATCACCACTTGTTCCCACAGACCCTCATCTACCTCCCCCACCTCCGTGCTAATTCAGTTTTTTTGCAGTGACTTTAAACAACATAGCTACTGGGAATAACAAAAATTGACTACAGTTGGCATTTTGTCCAAATTTGAAGTAGGTAAACCTAGATTTAAATGTGCTAATAAAGACTAGAAATATTATTTTTATTATTTTAATATACTTTATTGATTATGCTATTACGGTTGTCCCATTTTTTCTCCCCTTTATTGCCCTCTTCCCTGTCACCCTCCCACCAGCAGCATCCTGCCCCTTAGTTCACATCCATGGGTCACACATATTAATTCCTTGGTTTCTACATTTCTTACTCCATTCTTAACCTTCTTCTGTCTATTTCATACCTACCATTTGTGCGTCTTATTCCCTGTACATTTTTCTTCATTCTCCCTCTCCCCCTCCCTGCTGCTAACTCTCCATGTGATCTCCATTTTTGTGATTCTCTTCCTGTTCTAGCTGTTTGCTTAGTTGGTTTTTGTTTTTCTTTTAGGTTCAGTTGTTAGTTGTTGTGAGTTGGTGTCATTTTACTGTTCATAGTTTTAATCATCTTTTTCTTAGAAGTCCTTTTAACATTTCATATAATAAGGGTTTGACGATGATGAACTCCTTTAATTTGACCTTATCCAGGAAGCACTTTATCTGTTATCCCATTCCAAATGATAGCTTTGCTATAGAAAGTAATATTGGGTATAGGTCCTTGTCTTTCATGACTTCAAATACTTCTTTCCAGGCTTTCAAGGTTTCTTTTGAGAAATCAGCTGATAGTCTTATGGGAATTCCTTTGTCGGTAACTGTCTCCTTTTCTCTTACTGCTTTTAAGATTCTCTCCTTATCTTTAATCTTGGGTAATGTAATTATGATGTGTCTTGGTCTGTGCCTCCTTGGGTCCAACTTTTATGAGACTCTCTGAGCTTCCTGTATTTCCTGGAAGTCTGTTTCCTTTGCCAGATTGGGGAAGTCCTCTTTCTTTATTTGTTCAAATAAGTTTTCAGTTTCTTATTCTTCCTTTTCTCCTTCTGGCACCCCTATGATTCAGCTGTTGGAATGTTTAAAGTTGTCCTGGAGGTTCCTAAGCCTTTTCTCATTTGAATTCTTGTTTCTTCATTCTGTGCCAGTTGAATGTTTATTTCTTCCTTGTATTCCAAATTGTTGATTTGAGTCCCAGTTTGCTTCCCTTCACTATTGTGTCCCTGTATGTTTTCCTTTATTTCACTTTGCATAGCCTTCACTTCTTCCTCTCTTTTGTGACCATAGTCAATAATTTCTGTGAGCATCCTGATTACCAGTGTTTTGAACTCTGCATTTGATAGATTGGCTATCTCTTCTTGCTTAGTTCTATTTTTGGAGCTTTGATCTATTCTTTCATTTGGGCCATATTTCTTTGTGTTGGTGTACCTATAAGGGGTGGAGCCTTAGGTATTCACCAGGTGAGGCAACCCACTTGGCTGCATTGTGATGCTTGCTGTATGTGGGGGAGGGATCTAAGAAGGGACAATGATGCTCTGCTCTCAGCTGGTTTTCAGTCACTTCCCCTGCTACCCACAAGCAAATTGGGCCTTCCTGGTGCTGATTCTGGATGGTTTCATGTATGTTCTAGGACCCTGTGGTTCTCTCCAAAGAACTCTCCTGTGAGGCTGGGAGTTTCTCCTGCTGCCTCAACCCCCACAGGTGTTTTCAGTCAGAGGTTTGAGGCTTTATTTCCCCATGCTGGACCCTGGGTTGCAAGGACTGTCTCACTCCCTAGTTGTTCCTCTCAGTTTGTCTGCACACAAGTGTGGGACCACCCAGTCCTCCAGACACAGCCTTGTCCTGTGTCCTCTCCATCCTGGCTACCCCTCTCCATCCCTCCTACCAGTCTGAATGAATGTTTCTTCTTTAACTCCTTGGTTGTTGGATTTCCATATAGTTAGATTTTCTGCCAGTTCTGGTTGTTTTTTTGGTTTTAAATTTGTTGTTCTCCTTCTTTTGGTTGTTCGAGGAGGCACAATGTGTCTACCTATGCTCTATCCTGGCTGGAAGTAAAAACTAGCAATTTTCAATCATGGATTCTCCGAGTTACAAAACAAGCACATTCTATTAGTTGCAATAGGGTTTAGAAGACAGAAACACCATCCTATTGAAAAGGAAAGAAAAAGAACAGCAGAATATGAATGAGGAAAATTCCAGTTCAGATCAGTGACTAAATAATGATATCATGAACTTATTATTCAATAAGTATCTTTCCTTCTACTTTCTTGTTTCTCATGCTCTATCCTTCCTCTCCATCTCACAGTATCAGTATTCATTAGAATTTGCTGTTTTTAAAATGTTGCTTTTTTATACTTTGTCTTACTGTATATAAGCTAGTCTTTATTATTTCATACACAGATTATTGAAATAGCTTTTTGCTTTAAATATGCAATTAAAATCATTCTTCATTCTCTCTTAAGTTTTTTATTGTTGTGGATAAGAAATGTGAACATCCTGAACATGATATTGTGAGGCCAATTAAAAATCTAACAGGTGCGCATTTACATATTTGTAAAATGCCACTTTGTATATGTTACCTATTTAATAAGAAACCTCAATGATTTATCAGAACTTACAGAACGATCTTTAGTTTCTGGTGAACCAGGGTGTCAGGTATAGAATTAATTGTGTCCTTGCTGATGACAATCCAGATTCTCCAACTGTTTGCCTGTTCGCCATGAAAACCCCCATGCTGCATCATGGGGGATTGCCAGGAAGTCACAATTACCTGGAGGGTCCCTATGCTTGCACTGATGGAAGATAAATGCATGGCAGTTATATTTTGCCATAAAAGACTAGAAATATTTGCTCAAAATACAAATTAGTTTAAATAATCTGTTCATGAAACATTAAATAGAATATAAGTTGAAATAGAAAATTTAGTTTTTTATCAAGATATTTCATAGTTTATTTCCTATGTTTCAGTCCCTGCCTCTTGCAAATTAAAGTTACTGCAAGTTAAAAGCACATACTGCAGTAAGATTCACCAACCCCCCAGGCAAACAACCAAGGGAAGAGACATATATTAGGAGCCTCATTCCCACTGGCAGTGATTAGCCTGTTTGCTCATTTTTCTCAGGTAGAGACAGAATACAGTGGCTATGTTCATGACATCTTCCAGGAACTATTGCATTTTCTTTCCATTTAATCTTGAAGGAATCTCAGTTGAATTTATATTCATCTTAAAGGTTTGAAACCTGGGGTTTAGATGTGTTTTGTGACAATGGTAAGAGGCAACTCAGCTCGATTGCTTCCACAGATTATGATGCACCAAGCTTATTTTCAAAAGTAGAGAAAAACATGTTTAGAAGCCCAATGGTATAATGAAAAACTGTATGACCCTAGACAATTTCACAGATTACACAGTCTTATGAAAAACATGTACTTGAAGTTGGACTTCACTCATTCTTTGCTTTCAAAAACAGGTATTATTATGTTATTAAAAATGTAATCTGTATTGATACTAAATCCTCATTTTCTTTATAATAGATACATACAAAATATATGTACAGAGTGTTTTGTATTTAAATTTATGTTACAGACTTCTTAGGAAGCTCTATAATTCTTCATATTCCTGGAATAATACTCAACTATTTGGTGATATTATGGCTACTATTTTTTCCGTACTCAAAGTAATTTTCACAGTGAAACATTAAGATTCTGATTTTTTCAAAAAATATATTTTTGTAGTAAAACAAGCTTCAACAAAATATTGTTTTAAATGAAGGTCAGTTATAACATTTTCTGAGTTATTTGCAAAGATGAGTGCTTATATAATTATTTGTAAAGAAAGGGATAAAAATGTGAAATATTTATAATTATATTATTAGTTATCATATGTATAATTTATAAACAGTAATTAAAAGTTAGAGATAGAAGGATATGAAAATATGACCATGACTTTTGGTACTATTTACTCAAAAATATTTCACATGTTAATTTTTTCTTTCAAAATTATATTGAAAGAAATTTCTATGAATATCTGTTATATTTTACATCATTTAAATTTCACAACAGGGATTTTATTTGTTTTATATTTTCCTATTTTCAAGTTGCCATTCTTAAAATACACATATTAATTTAGTATGCTCTTGTAATATATCACTATTTCTACTGTCTCATTTATCATATAATCTGATCTTCCTATCCATTTCTGTTTTTTTCCAAAACTAAAATTCTTCCTGTTCCTTTTATTAGAGCTGTGCTGTATTCAACAGGAGAAGGTTACAATAGTTATTATTCACCATTAGAGTGAATGGACCCAACTTCTGCATAACCTTTTAAGATTTCATCATGGAAGTCACAAAATTCCATTGGGATTCATGAGAAGACACAGATTCTTCTGCTTGATAGAAGGGTGGTAAGATTCTTAAAGGGCATGTGGAACAGGGAGTACAGTCACTTCCAGAAAATACGGTCTGTTGCAGCTGTTTTCATAATAACTGGGACCACATAGATCAAGTATAAATAAATAAAGGTGTTTAAATGTTTTTATAAAAATAGTTCTTTGTAACTAGCTGTTGAGCTGTAATATATTTTAGCCCTTTGTTCAGTCATAACATTTTTCTTTTCTGAGGCTTGTGACTCTCCAACTTTTTGTATCCTAGTTAATTAAATTAGATGTTATTACACATTTGAAATTTAAACATGATTACTTAAAAAATTCTCAGTCAGAATATAAGTCCCCATAATTTTACTGTTGCATGTTATTAAATCAGTTTAGTTTTTAACTTTTCAATGTCTTATCATATTTAGTATAATCCATATTTTGCTACAATTTTTTGGCATTGATTTCTTTATGTCCTTTTCACAGATATGGCTAAACTATACATAAGAAGTATATGATTATTGATATTAAATAGATATAAGTATATCATCTAACCAATTTCCTTAACTGACACAATTTTAAATGCAAGTAATAATAGACTTAACTAGTTCCCCAATGTTGCCTAAGTAGTTCATAGCAGAAAACAAAATATTCACAAGTTTTGTTTCAGGGTCTGGTCTGCCTGATATAAACATTAATAATGTATAAAATACTCTTCCTCCTTCCCTTCCTTCCTTCCAACCCTTTTTCCCTCTCTCCATCCTTCCCTCTTTCATTCCTTCCTTCCCTTCCCTTTCCTTTCCTTTTTCTTTCTTTCCTTCTTTCTTTTCTTCTTTCATTCAACAAATACTTCTTTCATTCAATGTGCCACAACTCTGGACACTGAGAATATACCAACAAATGATACATACTACATGTCCTGTTCAAATCAAATGAAATATATAAATCTTAATGGGGGTAGACACAAATGTGTGTGTGTGTATTCACGATAATACCATGGAGTAAATGGAATAATATAAAATAGAAGGTGAGCATGAGGAGCACTAGAATGTGGGGGGCCGTGGGGATTGTACCCTTAGGAAACATGTTCTTGTAGGGACAAATGCATGGCAGATAATTTTTGTAGAGCCTGGTTGGTATAGGTACTTGTGGTTTGAACACAAGCATTAAAAATAACAAATTATGCAACTTTACACGTTACTTAGCCTTTCTCAACCTCAGTTTATTTATCTGTGAAGTAATATATCCCTTCTAACTTCTGTAATGTAATTTCCTCTCAAAATGTATGTGTGTAATTCTAAAATGTTAATTTTGTATTTAAATTTTTCTTCAAATGCAGTCTTAGCAATCAATGTCTTCAATATCAGCTTTTATTTCAAAGCATCTTAAAATAGTTTTAAAAATTCTAAATTATATTTTAGATAGTAGCAAGGAATGTTATTTTAATACAACCTTTTCTATTGAGAGCTAGGAAAAAATCTGAATTTCTGATTGCATTTAATGTTCACATCTAATATTATTTCCTGAATTTCAAACTGGTTCTTTTCTAAAGGCAGTAGTACACAATTGTACTAAAAAAATAAGTATTTATTGTCACCTGTTGGAGATTTTCTTATACTACAAAAAACAATTAAGCACAAATATAATTTACTATGAACATACTATAGCTAATAATTTTAAATACCTTTTAACTTTTTCTTCCCAATTTAGTTATGGAATATATTCTCATGTATATATGATTTGTTACTCTGAGATATTAATGAATTATTTATGTATACTGTATTTATAATAAAACCTTAACAAAAATATTAAAGTAATAAAAGCAATGATATTTAAAAGAATAATTCTCAAGCTATACATTCATGAAAGAACTTGCTTATCAATGCTTCCTTTGAAGATCAGTGTTGAAGAAGATAATCAAAATCGGATAACATATTTTCTTCTAGTTCTGTTGGTGGAACACAATATTTAGGACAAGTCTACTGTGAAACATTAAACATGCAAAACTAGTGCAATCTTGGATAAGCTAGCCAAGATTTATTTTGCTAATTAGGTTATATTAACCATCTATTTGTTCTTGGTTCTCCGTGTTGTCTTATACAAAATTGACCAAAGAGAAGGATTAGTTCACTGCTTGCAGAAGGATAAATGATTGTTTGGTAACTTGAATCGCCACAGAAAACAAACATTCGGAGAAAAGACAAATGTATATGGGGACTTCATAAAATTTAATTACAGTTCATTTATCTAACAATTTTATCCATGCTTGTTAATTTATATTTATTAAAAATAATTATATACTTATTTATATTTTTAATTAATATAAATTTCAAGTTAATGTATTTTGAGGTAAAGCCATTTGAATATCCCCAAATAGTTGTTTTATGCTCTCTGTGTTTAAGCCTGAGAGAAATGTAGAGATACACATTTTTGTTTCCTTTTAAGATTTAAATTTTCTGGTTGAGTTAAGGCATAGTTACAAAAATTTTTAGAAAAGGGTTTTAGAGTTAGAGCTAGGAAGGTTCAAGTTTTAGGAAAGTAACTTAACTTCTCTAAAGCTATGTTTTCTCATTTATAAAAGAGAAAAATGATCATAACTATTTCATAGTGTTATGGAAAACAAATTGATGAATACATGCCTAATATTTAATAATCACTTTAAATGTTTTTAAAAGTCATGCTATTGTTACATCAACACAAGGTGCTATTTAATCTAAAACAAATTTAAGTTTAACATAAGCATGTAATTTTCCCTATAAGGGGCAGTGAAGATGACCGTCAAAATATTGGGAATAGAGCTGTGTACTAAAAATAGCCAACCAAGGAGTACATTGAAAATATCATTTTACTTTAAACCCAAGTGTTTGCAGTAATAATAATTATGTTTATTTGGCCTAGGAGTAAACCAAAGATAGCTTTAGATCTAGAACAAAATTAAACATATTTGGGAGGCAATTCTCTTTATCCATTATAGTTCTTTGACCATTATGTGTATATCTGTATGTTGGAAGATAAAAAGAAAAGAAGCTGTAAAGGAACAGAGAAAGGATGATTGTTCTTATGTATATTCAGAAACCACACCGGTTCAGGAAGGAACCAACTGGTATGTAGAGATGTTATCTTGAATATACTGAATGAATTCTCATTTCAGAAAGATCAGTAGTTGAACCGTTTTTCCCCCCTCTCTGTTTAGAAAGGAGCTTTTTTTTAATACTTATTCAATTGATTACTCTCTCATAAAAAATGAGAATTATATAAGCTCCATGGTTCTACTTGTGAAGAAAAGTTGGCCAAAGTTATTCTGGCATAAACAAATTTGATTAACAGCTTACTTCTCCACATCGTTTCTATGAAAAAATGACAAAGGGGTAAAATAATGCAGGGATGGTTTTTCAGTTTGCAAGTCTATGTAAATTACATAAGTAGCAGTGCTACTTAGTCCTTTGTAGTTATTGATCAACTGGAGCAGCATCTGGATTGGGACCTGGACTTCTCACAAATTCCCACGTGGTGCTGATGCTGTAGGTCTGAGAACTGACACGTTGATCAGTAAGTGTTTAGGAGATAGCATCAAGAGGTGGGATCAGATTATTCTGATCCTCAGTACTTTTTCATTCAAATCCTTAGCATATGCAAATTCTTATTTTATTCCTCTATTACTACTTTAATAATTTACACATCTTTTTAGTTTTTATAATTCCTGATTAAACATAAAATGCAGTCTAAAGTCAGTAATCCCCTGTGTAATTCTTGCTAAAATTATTAAGTTAACCAACAAGTCAGAAGCACATAGCCAAGTGTATTTTAGAGTAAAAGATACATACAGCCTCATCAAACATATTCTGGAATATTATTTAATAAATAGAGTTACTTGCACTTTTAAATAATTCAAATGCATGTTTTCATTCTATTTTAAAAAAAATTTGTGGTGGTGTTTTAAATCTTACTAATTCACAGGATTTGGAACAGTCAGTGGTTCAGCTGAGTTGGAATTTGAGAAAGGATCATAAAACTAAGCAATTATGTCCCAAAAGAAGCTACAGTTAATCTATATAATGAATGCTTGCTCATGTTTTCCAGAGATTTCAATGGTAGGTCTTCTGCCAAATAGGCAATTGACAGTGGAGTTGTTTGGGCATTAGTCCCTCTTATTTTAGGAATAGGAAGCCTAGGCTTAAAGTAATTAAGTCATTTGTCCAAGTTCCCAAAACTATCAAGAACAAAGTCATAATTCAAATGCAGGTCGTCTAATGCCCAGTTCCTTATTCTTTTTACAAATATACCTGAGTCTATTGAAAATAATTCTGATGCATTGATGCTTTAAATTAGGCACTTGTAGCTCCCAGTCTGATTTCCACAAGGAATGAAGGGCAACGTTTTGTGCTTGTTTTAGGTATTCTTCTTAAAATTCTATTGTCTGACTGTTACCCATTTGGATAGTATAGTTTATTGTTTACCAATGCATTTTAATTTTATAGTACTTTTCTTGAACCCTGAACCAAATCTTTATAAATGTAATATTGATAAGTAAATATTTTAAATTTTGTCCTGAAATGCATCACAATAAATTTCCCTGAATTCTTGTCACCTTTTTCACTATCTATAGTAGATAAACATCAACAAAGGAAACTTCCAATTTCAAACAAAATGAACCGTAAAATAAATTCATTTTCTTTATGTTAGTAATGCAGTAGAACATTTTTGGAGCATTTCAAGAAAATAAAAATTCTTTCTAAGAATATTGGATCCCTTGTATGCAACATATATTTTAGCTATCTCAAAGGACAATAATATTTTGCCTTATTTTATGCAGCATTAACCATAACTAAACCAAAAACATAAATATTAAAATTTCATCTGTTTACCAGGGTTAATAGTGATGGATCGCTCCCTGCCTCTCACATTGCAAAGAGCTGTGTGCAGCGAAGAAGGAACTATGCTGCGATGGGAGATGACTCCACATGCTTGTTATCTGCCCATGAAAGAATTGATTCGAAGATCTAATCCTCTGATGTGGGAAGGTAGCGTATAATAGTCATTTCCTCACATATCTGAACTAGAGAATTAAAGAGTCAGTCCCTAGTGTGCAGTCAGAACAAGCAATAAACTGTAGTCATCAGCAAAGTCAAAACCATTCAGGTTCACCTGTTTTTACATAATAATTGGAGTCATGAACTTAGCATATAATGAGAGGTAAATATATTGACTTTCATCCATGGGAAGTGTTGGCTTCTAATACAGAATTTTTCTAAGTATCGCTGCCTTTAAAGGCCTCCTTTTCTCTAGCCGCAGCAGTAGCCCTGCCAGAAGTGTCCCCTAATGTGACGTAATTGGCACTCTCAATGTGAGGTCCAGCCTCCCCACCGCCTTGTGCTAACTATTCCATTCCCGCACCAAACACTGTCCCTGCGCAGAGAAGCATTGACGGTTTCTGTTATGCTGATGTCGTAACATCATTGGCTGGTTACTTCAAATGATCAAGACCACGTTTCCAAAAGTTCATTCTTACCATTTTATACCAAATGTCATCACTTACATGTAAGTGTAAGACAAGAAAGTGCTTAGCCTTTTTGTTAAACTAAAAATTGCTAAAGAATATGATGAACTTCTCACGGGGAAAACAGGAATCATACAAGTTATCATATTTTATTTGAGCAGTCCACATAAAACTTAATTATGAGGGCATATTTTAAGAGATGTAGAATTATTTTATTGCATACCTATTTATGAATAAAAAAGTATTTTTCAAAAAGCAAAGGAATTTTTCAAAAGGTCAGTAAATCTGTGATTTTAGATTTACATACTTACACAAATAAAGATACTTTAAAATTTCCCACATTATCAAATATATTTGCAAAGTCTTAAAATTTAAAATTTAAACAGAAACATTTAAAAATATCAATCATATGCTCTTTATAGCCCAGTCTTTTTATCCTATTCTATTGGTAATCATTTACAATACTTTTTCTATTAAATATGTAGCTTTGTTTAGTTATTAAAGTTAGCAGAGAACACCTCAACTTTGTGTATGAGGAAGAAGTGGATTATTTGTTTATATCATATAGTGAATTCTAATTTATAAAACAAGTAATGTACTTTCAATGGAAGAAACACATCAGAATCTAAATTTAGAGTGCCATCTAGTGATAAATAAAAGTTCCATTAGTTGCAAAATTCAAGAAATATCAGAACTTGTATGTTAAGTTTAATGTAGATTTCTTTGTTAATTTGGGCAGTATATTGACTTAGAATGTTTAATATGAACCCAGTAGACAACAAAATATTTTAACAAACTTTATTTATATAGTAAGGCATCTTGAAGTTGAAAAAGATTTAAAACACATTAACAGAGAACATGTTTTCATGCAGATTAAGAACCAAATAGGGCACACTGGCATTGTATTAAAATATTTGCAGTTAACACTAGCTGATCATATTTAGGGTCTCGGTTCAAAAATGGTCCCCAACAAATGTTTGTTTGTGGATTAAATCAGAGAACAAATAAAGAAAAATGTTTCAAAATGTCAATATAAAAGAATAACAACACAGTTTTAAAACTAAAACTCCTCTTTTATAAGATTTTTCAGATTTGAGTATTTTCTCCTTTTATTGAGTGATTATTTTTTCTAGAGTATTAAATTGTACATTACATCATTGAAATTCAATATAATAATTCATGAAAAGGAAAGGAGGATCATAAATGAAGATGGTTGGCAAAGGAAAGGGAAAGAAGAAAGGGAAATGAGAATGAAAGAAAGATCAAGAAAGAGAGAGCAGGAAAATGCTGGAAAAAGAAGGCAATTTTAGTGGCGTTTTGCCACTGATGTTTGAACACCTGTGACTCCATTCCTTTCCACGCCACAGAGCTCAGTTTAGTAGGACAGCAATCAAGACTTAGGTTAAGTAACCCACTCCTTTGTTTCAAAATTTGATTTTCTATTTAATTTCATTATTCTTTGTAAAGATAATGAGTCTCATCCTCACATGCTATACGTAAAGGCTTTTATAAACCAGTTGTACCAACACAGTAGTCCAAGTTATACTTATTTAGAGGTCTGAATTAGATTCCGGAAGATACGCATTCAGATGCTGAATGTATTATTTACTTTTTATGGAATTTTGGCAATTTACCAAAGCGTCTAGAAAAAAACAAAAAAAGTAACAATTTTCAACCAAGTGCACACTTCAGATTTACTTTACCAGATTAAATTAGGTTTGAAGCCCATTCACTGTGGTCTGGCTGACCTCATGTTGCTTAATTGTGATATTTGTCTCTTGACAAAAAATATTAGTTTGCTCTAAATAAAAATCAATGAACCAACCACAGAAACAAAAATGCATGTGAACTATCCTGGAAAGCATCAAAACTGACTCTCCTTCAAGCTACAGGAGCCTCTAGTAACCAGTGCCCTCCCTTTACAATCACTCAGGTGATCATGTGGTGGGAGAGCAGCACGTTGCAGAGTATTTCTATGGGTCTTAGGGATTCCGGGGCCCTGAATCCCACTGGAACTAGTAGCTGTGTATTCGATCAATGCTCTGTCACAATCACTGATTTTAATGCTTTCCAAATATGCTTATTCATGGATTTGGTCTACTGCAAAGAGGCATTTTCCTTAATCAAATTAATATTTGAAAATAATATGAGATTTGCATTTTCCCTGAAATAAAAGATATGCTGCTTTTTTTTATTTTTAAAGAGTTCCTTTTTCTGACCAAGTTTCTGGAAGAATAATGTAGTTGATGCTTTCGGGGCAATTTCTTGAAGATAGGAGATCTATTGTATGCCAGAAAGATGGCTCCAACTTCTATCAAGCCAAATAGCATTGTTCTAATTTAGTATGAACCTCAGTGTGATGATATTTCTCTGGAGACTTGCCAATAACCTGCTGTCATCGTCAGAAGTGACTTTGGCTCATGCACTGAGTCAGTGAGCAAGTCACGGGGGACATTACAGAATGAGCAAGGCAGTCTCTGCATTCAAGAATGTGGAGGCTTTTTTGTAGAGTATGATTTTGTTCCTTTCACCTTGAGAGAAGGAAAAAGGAAGGCCATGTGAAATAGGTTTTGTCTTCGCATGCACTGTTTTCAGTCAATGAATTAGGGATAACTTTGTACTTGTCAGTGGAGCTTGGCCTTGAGCAAATTTATGTTTCCTTGGAAATAGTTGATATTTGTTGATTTTTAGTTTTTATTTCTAACTGCACTCTCATTTTGGAGCATCACGGTTTCCCACATTGTATAACGTTGACAGAGGAACAAGTCTAGGTCCGCATCCTACAGGGCAGAATCCTAGGGGAGTCCCTAGAAGCTCCTTTTGTTCGGTCAGTTTTTCCCAGCCTTCCCCTCTACTCCCAGGCTATAATTAGTGCTTAGTCATTCAGATGGCCTAGCTAAGGATCGACAATTTTCAGAGTGTAACCCTGGACAGGAAAAGGAAATACTTAGAGTTATAATCTTCCCAAGCAAAAACTCTGAGCAAGCTTTCTGTCTCAACTGCATTATCAGGACCCCTTGCTAATCCCACAGTGTGCTAACATGAGGTTTGAGACACGGGAATGATGCTTTGTGCTTCACGTTTAATCAGAAGAATAACTAGGACCCAGGGAAACTCATTCTGAATAATCTGTGGAGTGCCTGGAAGCAGGCACTACACGTCAGGGAACTAAGTAGATATTAACAACACAGCCGTTTTCAGAGGTAGTCTTAGGAAGTGCCTGCCAAACGTTTCTGACTCCCAAACTCCAGAAATACAACACAGTTGTACTCCTTGGCCCCTTTGGCGTGGAATCGGGCCTTGCGACTAAGACTCAGTGTGAATAAAAGATATAAGGGCCATTTCTGGGCCACAACAATGAATAGCTAGTGTAAGATACTCCTGGACATCCTCTCCCTCTTACACAGAAACCAGCAAAGCCAAAATGGTGGCTGTTTTGTCAGTAAAGGTCCCTTGGGGATTGTGTTCAGCAGTGATCCCCAACATCTTTTGAAGGATGTGCTAACTGGATAAGATGTAAGGATTATTGTTTTGGCTAATGATATTTGGGGACAGGTATTTCAATCTAAAACATACATCACACAGCATATCCTGACAAATACAATCAGCTATCTTCACTATTAACATATGTCGGGGTGCAGCTGAAGTAAAGAGGAAGAGCTGAGCTGTCAGCTGTCAATTCAAATAATCCAAAATGACAGTAACAGTCAAGCCTTTAATCTCTACCAAGACGGTTTAAGTAAGAGGTTAAGCCAGAGAAAGCGCTGACTACCCCCTTTCCAGTTTCCCCTGTCAAGGGTCAGTTGCAGCAGCCTAGTTAGATGGATGATACCACTGCAGACAGAGCTTTGAACAAAATGCTCCTCGGTTTTGGGAGCCCAGGGGTCAAAGGCAAGGCAGAGAAAATGACTAGGAGTGGAAGAGTCCTGACTAGTGAGTCCAGTGGAGAAACGTATCTTCAAGCTTTTCCTCTCCTTTCTTTTGTTCGAAGATTTCAACAGACATGTCCTGATCAAAGGCCCCAGACACAGAGGGTTAGAAATGCAGATATACACGGAGCATAGGAGGCTAGGGGGGTGGAGACCCTGACTGAAACTCCATGCAGAGACTGCAGTGCAGGTGCAGGGGGTGAGTCTGGGGTGGGAAAGGCAGCTTTCCCCTGGGAGGCTGCCAGGTAAAGGCTCTGCAATTGTTTACAGTCAGGCCTGAAAAATGCCCGGCAGGATTTTGGGCCAGAAGCTTAATTTCTCAACATGCACTTACAAGACCAAGAATATATTTATGTATCTACTTCAACACTGGAAATAGTTGCTGTTGTCTTTGCTGTTGTTTTTGATGGCCAGAGTTGTGTGTGTTTTTTTGTCATTGCTGTTGTTTATTTTTAATTTAATTAACTTATTTCAGTTATCTATTATCTATGGCTATTTAACAAACTGCCCCAAAATTCAGTGGCTTAAACAGCCATTTTAACTTGCTCACGATTTGAGGGTAAAGCTTTTGGAAAGAGCTCACCCCAGTGGTTTACCTTTGACCCTTCTGGGGTCAGTTGGGGTCATCCTGACTGGAGGGCACCCTAAATAGGGCTTCTCCATGCCCACATCTGTTTTCTGTGTTCATCTCTGTCCCTCTCTCTCCACATTCAACCCCATAATTACAGTGTCACATTTTCCAGAGCTTTTGCATGCGACTAGGATTTCTGAGTTTTCTCACAACTTGATGGTTCCAGGGTAGTTACATTTCTTTCATGGTGTCTGGTTTCCAAGAAGCAGGAAGTAGAATCTGACAGGTCAATCAAGGAGCACATCCAGAGACAACATGGCATCGTATCTATTTGTTTTTTTTAGTCACCAGGCAGTCACAAGGTCCACACAGTTTTGACTGGGTAGAGAATTAAACCCCACCTCTTGCTGAGGGAGTAGCAAATCACATTATAGTAGCATATATGGAATGAGCAATGCCGTCTTTATCTTCAGAAACAAATCTGCCATCTATCCTATGATGGTAGTTTAGGAAGATTGGAATACCAACCAGCTCAAAGGACTTCTTTAGCAAGAGACTGGAATACTAATGAGCTCAAAGGATTTCTCTAGCAAGAGTGAAAAATATATACAAATGATTGTAATGCGAACACACACACATATAATATGTTGTGTACAAAGAAATAGGATGAAATGTTCATTTCTAAAGGAGGCTTTATATTACTTTTCTATTGATATTGTAACAAAATCCCAGAAACTTAGAGAGCTATAACAATCCTTACCATAACTTTGTGTTTCACAGATCTTTAGGTCAGAAGTTGTGGTTGGGTTAGCTGGCTCCTCTCTATGTCTTACAAGACCAAAACCAAGGTAACCACAGGTCAGGGTTCCTTATGACACGCTAGGAAAAAATGCGTTTCCAAGGTCATCAAGGGTGTTGGTCAAATTCAATTTTTTATAGGTGCAGGACGGAAAGCCCTGTTTCCATTGCTGGCTGTTAGTTGGAGCCAATTTTTCCTCCTCGAGGCTGCGCTCAGTCTTTTTGCTTTCTAAATCACCACTCCAGCGACACAGAGATGAGCCTTTCTTAGGTTTCCAATCCTCTGACTTACTCTTGTGAGCCACATCTCTCTAATTCCAGGTAGAATGTGCTTAGTTTTTAAGAGTACATGTGATCATAGTGTACGCAACCAGATAATCCAGAATAATCCTACCATTTTAAGGTATGTAAACTTAATTACCTTTGCAAAGCTTCTTTGCCATGTAAGGACATATTCTTAATGTGGCGGGGATTAGGATTTGGGCCTTTTTAGGGGGATAATGGCCTTCCACAGAAATAACAAAAAGTATTTGATCTGTGTTTTCAAAGATGAATGGGATATTTCAGTGCTATGGACGCTGAAGATGTGGCAGAATGTGAGCTGCTTGAATTTATGCTAAGACTTTGAACTAAATCTGTTTTAACTAGTTATGTAATGGTCTGGGAACAGAATATTATCTTCTTTGTGTTTTTAAAAGGTAAGTTTGCTGTTGATGAAAAAATTTAGACAGAATGAAATGGTTTAAGACTTAAAATATCAGGGGGAGGTGATAATACTCTATATTGTGGTTTACTCATAAGATTGAGACAAGAACAATGGAGTAATTTCAAGAGGATAGGAATAAAGGTATTTGGTAATCAACTTTTTTTTAGTTAGAAAAGGGTCTTTATTGATTTATAAAATCTTTGTAAGTTTATTTGGAAGCATGAGGTGATATTTTTCATTCAAAGTTTGATAGGCCATAGGAAAATAATACACTTGGTTGGAAGTATAATGATTTTAAGATTCAGTTAGGCTATTTATAAGGTTGTCCTTGAGACAACCAGATGAATTAATGGGACAAGAGTTCAAGAGAGAGATAAAAATATATAGACGTACTAGAATGTTTCTATTTACATTTAAATAATAAAAATAATAATTATGTTGCTATTCAGAAAACACATGTCTTTTAAAATTCTACAAAAAACTTGAAAAGTTTTTTCTTTGACAACTCATCTTTGACATCATCTTTCTCTTTGTCTTAGTCCATTCGGGCTAAACAGCAGAAATTTCTCACAGCCCTGGAGGCTGGAATGTCCAAGATAAGAGTGCCAAGATGGCTGGGTGAGGGTCCTCTTAACCGGTTCATAGAAGGAGAATTTTCACTGTGCCTTTGTATAGTGGAAGTGCCAAGGGAACTTTTTTAAATGCCAATTTTATTCATTTTATTAATTTTTTGTTCTTAGAGAGAGAAAGGGAGAGAGAGAGAGAGAAAGAAATAAAGAAAGATGATTGATTTGTCATTCTACTTATTTATGCATTCACAGGTTGCTTCTCATATGTGCCTTAACTGGAGATTGAACCCACAACCCTGGCATATTAGGATAATGCTCCAATCAACTGAGCTATACTAGCCAGGGCTCTAGTTTTTCTTAGTATACTAATTATATATTTTTTTCTAATAGCAAGTTTTAATAGTGACTGAGCAAAAGCACATATTTTGGGTTTCATAATCTATCTTTTTTAGATTTAAAGCCCCTTATTAATTGGTGACTCAGATTTTAGCTGTGAAATCAATGGTGTCTACAGATGTTTTAACTCTCAGAGTAAATAGGACTTCTCTAATGATTAATTCCAAAATGAAAACAGCAATGTCAAAAAGCCTAAGTGGGATGAAGCTGGGTCCTTACTAGGGTTTGAGAGGTAAGTAAAGTATTGGGAAATAAAATAAGGTTTGATATCTATACTTATAAGACACACACACCATCTCACTTTACAACTATGAAAAAGTGATAAAAATGAAAGTCACAGAATTAATGGAAAGCCCACTGCTTTTATATGGTCAACAGAATTTTACAGTGGGGAAATTCCTTTAACTCTTATAGCATACCCAATTGTTGTGTTCTCACATCATGGTTACTCTGCCATAGGTGTGCAAAAAGAGAAACACTAAAGAAGGCTATTGTACTTTTATATCCAATACTAATGTTTTCGTGTCCCATCATGCTGTTTGTCTGTGTCCATGTTTGTAGAACAGCATTTTATGCCTTTGTTAAGCTTTTCAATGGGTGTTCTCTTTGAGAAAAATGATCTATAGCAAGAGTTGATAGGTAGATAGATGAATTTGGATTAATTATAGATATATGTGGAAATATGTATATGAAAATCAAGGTGTGAGCCATTACTGAGAAATTTTACCTCAGAAAAACAGAGAAACTAAAATATGGGTTATCATATAAGCTTTTTTGAATAATTTTTTTATTTACTGTTTTTACAGAGGGGACGGGAGGAAGAAAGAAAGGGAAGAAACACCGAAGTGTGGTTGCCTCTCGTGTGCCTCCTACTGAGGACCTGGCCTGCACCCCAGGCATATTCCCTGATCGGGAATCAGGCCTGCAATCCTTTGGTTCACAAGCCAGTGCTCATTCCACAGAGCCACACAAGCCAGGGCTGAATTTTTGCCATAGTGTTTTACTTTTATTCTTGATTCGGTTTGATGAATTCTGGTTTTGTTTTCTTGTTGGTTATTGTTTTAAATAATTACTATTTTCAATGTGAAGAACTTCAGAAAATGTTATAAAGTTTATAAACAGTAATAAATCACTTGATATGCATTGTAAGTGTCTGAGAAGTTAAATTAATATCTGTAAAATTGGGACTTAATAGGTAAAACCAATAAGAGCCCATTAAAAAACAATGTGTGCCATGACTGGTGTGGCTTGGTGGATTGAACACCAGCCTGTGAACCAGAGGGTTGCTGGTTCGATTCCCAATAAGGGCATACGCCTGGGTTGCTGACCAGATCTCCAGGAAGGGGTGCATGAGAGGCAGCCACACACTGATGTTTCTTCCCTCTCTTTCTCCTTCCCTTCCCCCCTGTGTACATAAATAAATAAAACCTTTCTAAAAATGTATTAAAGAAAAGGCTAAACATGAAAAAAGAAAAGAAAAGAGAAACCAATGTGGAGCATCGTGGACTGAAAAACGAGTTATTGCTGACACTATTTATTATTTGCTAAATGTCTCCAAACCTTTGGGATTCCTAGAGCAGACTTGGCCTTGGTCTATACCTTGGTAACTTGTTGAGAAATATTGTAATGTGCTTATATTAATTAATAGCCATTATTTGGTATGGAATAATTTCAATGTTGGATTCATTGCATGACCTTCTTATATTTGATATTACATAATGCTGCCTAATTTGACTGTTGATTGGGAATTATTGATCCACAGTTGGCTGAGTCTAAATTTACATCCAAATTTTTTTAATACTTTTTAATATTTTGGTCTGTTTTTGCCTTTTTACTCCCATTCTCTGAAAAAAAGTTAAAAATCAAATGCTGAATTTTGCTAATCACATAAGCCTGCTTTGTTCTCTTACTCTTTGAATGAACTCTTATTTGTTAAAGTATTTTTTTATTCTCCTACAAAAAATAAAGAGAACAGGAACAGAATTATTTGAGTCATATATATGTAATAAATGTTACAGTTGAATTGTGACAATTTATTTGGTTTACAAATAAATACAAAAACTAACAGTGAAATGCAGAGTAAAAAATATAGGCCATATTGGCTATTATTTATGCTGAACAAAATTGTTAATCAGAAGTTTGGAAAAATCAATATCTTACTTGGAAAACAGTAGAGTGCATTAAATTTCTTTCTCTTTTTTGGCAGTAAAAATAAATTGCAGAATAAAGGAAAAAAAAAAACCCAGAATCAAAACTAATCCTCTTGCTATCTAAACTTATACATGTACACAGGCACACAAATCAGTCACAAATGTAAGATATCTAATGATTTTCTGTTGCTTAAAAGCTGGCATTTTATTTAATTCATAGAAGACTTGAGCTGGGAAAGAAGAAGCCTTAAACATTACATCATCCAAGCCTCTCTTTTTATTGCCAAGGTCACAGAAGAAAGTGATTTAAACTAGAGTCAATTCGTCTTCCTAGTCCACTTCCCTTTTACTATAACACTTTGACCCATCTATCTGGAAAACTCAAAAATATATAATAAAACCACATTTCTAAAACCCAAAGATTATTTTAGGGGATAAGGCCTTCTCTCATCTTCATGTTTCAGAAGCTTGTTATTTGATATTGATCCCTAACATATTAGAGGCTTTGCTAACAGCTCTTTCCAGCACAGCATCATCCAACACAAGAAATTTGTTATCTGCATTCAGTGCATGAAAAGCCTGGAATAAGTTTGGATACTAAAATGCATTTGATGAGAATAGCAATTATTTATTTAATATTTTTATTATAGACAAATATATGCACATTAAATTTAGAGAAATAGGATTGGGGTGGGGGAAAAGGTCCTTAATTTCTATTTCTATAATGGAAACTACCAACACAAAATGCTGAATGATATAATAAATGAAAGCAAATGATGAACAAGGTCAGGGTCCAATCATTCAAGAGTATTCATTATACCTAAAACAAGTCTGATGTAAGTCCATAAAACCTTTATATTCCTCCATGATACATTTTGAAGTTAAGAAACTTCCCTTAATGTTAGATGAGCTTGATTTCACTCATTCTCTGATTTATTATTCACTTATTGATTAGTTTAGTAGTCACCTATTACTAAGTGCCTTCTATGAGCCTGATACAATTGTAGGCTACTTTAGCTATTTGAAAAAAAAACAACTGAACTCTCCACCATTGAGTATTCTGTTTCTAAATCCTAGAAACCCAAACCGGCAGTCTTCACAATCTGAGTTATAAATCTGCAAATAAAACACAGTTTTAGTCAAGTCACTTAATATTTCCAAAGGGGTGTTCCATGTGGTATAGACAGGAGTGTGACTTATACATCAGTGGGGTTGAGGGAGCATAGAACGGAGAAATTGAAAATCAAGTCGCTGGAACCAACCTGCCTAGGTTCAAATTTCGAGGTTTGCCTTTTACTCGCCATGTAACCTTGGCCAAACTATCTACTTCTTTACACTTAATTGCTAATATGAAGATTACGATAATACTATTGGTGTAATTGATATAAAGACAGAAAAGAGCCCGACCCATGTTAGATGTTATTTCTAATGCAAATAATTTGGGCCAAAAGAACCATAATTAGTTACAATTTAGGCGATGCAAAAGATGATGCTGGGCATGAGGAAAGAGGCTGGATGACTTAGAATGGAATGAAAAAATTATTTGACTATTGAACATGGTGATGAGATCCTATAAAGCACTTTAATTGATAGCATTTTATAGAACTGAATGTTTAATTTATTGTACTTGTAATTGTCTGGAAACTGTTTATAGAAGGGAGCTTATTTTAGGCAGAAAGACTAGTTAAGAACCTTGTAATACTCTACAATAAAATTTATGAGAGCTTGAACAAATTTCATAAAAAATTGACAGACTTTGAGCCAAGGAACATACTAAAACATTTTTGTGTATAGAGTTATTGAATTTACCCTATAGGTGTGGATTATCATTATTTTTTTAAAGGGACAAAATAAACCTTGGACCCCATCTAACTATCTACCATCTCTCTCTCTCTCTCTCTCTCTCCCTTTCTATCTATCTTGCCATCAAGCTATATATGTATCAAGAGATTTTAAGAGTTAACCCAACATTGAAAAAAGATTGATTCACTTTGGCATATGGTAATTTTTAGCTACCTTTGGATGTCCAAGAATGCAATTGAATATACATATGTGAAGCCCCAAGGAAGGTAAAGGCAAGATTTATCGATTATGAGTTTAAGATGCATACTGAGTAAAAACAAAAAAAAAAGTAAAACAAAAAAGAGAGAGGAAAACATAGTTGAGACATCAGGATAATCAGGGCAAACAAAGGGACTATAATGTTTTAGACAGCTAGAGCTCGTGGGGTTGATGGGATTGCAGAGTGACACAGTCATTCTGTAAGAGGGAATGAAAATGTTATACTATTCTAACTAACCATAATATAGAATTAGAATAAAATGTAGTGATAAACATTAAAAAACTCACATACTGATAGTTTTCTTATAAGCACATTGCAGACATCAGTAGTTCCAGTTGCTGCTTGTACAAAAAATGGCCTTGACCACAACTTCGGCTGACACAGATTGCCTAACTGCTGGGACTTGGCGAACACTGACCAGTTCCAGGATACTGACCTTAAAGATCCACACCAGGACCAGAAGGGACACTGCCTGGCAACTCGCTCCTCCTGTCTGCAGCTTCTCGCCCTGATCTATTTGTTCTGCTTTCCCTCTCCCTCCCTACTAAAACATATCCCTGCACTGAGATGTTAAAAATAGGCTTGTGAGGACATGAATCTCCATCTTCTCAAGTTACTTGCACTTGAATAAACCACTTTCCTTCCCACCAGTACCTGTCTCCTGAGTTTGTCTTTCATTGTGGAAGACAGACAAACTTGGGCTCGGTTTCAGCATCACAGAGTGGTTCGATCACAAAGTCCTAATTGGCAGGACATGGTTATTACTCAGGCCTATAACTCTTTTTAGTAAAATGTTTACTAAACATTTTAGTAAACATTTGCCTGAAAAAATCCCTGTCCGTTGTCTCTGTGCATCTAGGTTAAGACGTCTTTGAAATATTTTATTTTCAGACCCTGTAGGAAGAGCAACCATCATCAAGAGCAAAAAATCTTGCTAACTATCCTGTAATTGAAACTCTGTCTTACTTTCTTCCACCTTCAAGTACTCTGTCTTACTCTCCCCTCAATTCCAAGTGCATAAATGACAAATGTAAATTGTCACTCTGGGAAGCATTTTTTTTTTCAGTCTGTTAAGGTCATGTTTCCAGTCATATCCTCTGTTTGGTTCAAACAAGTTTTAATACATTTTTGTAAAATTTTCTACAGGTTTGGATGTTCTTACTCTGACATTGCTGACACATTGACATGTAGCTGAATAGAAATGGGCTAGAGTTTTAGAAGAGTACATTGTGCATTTTGAGCTAAACCTTGAAGAACAAATACGCTTGGATGAGAAGACAGGAAAAGACAGGAAAAAGACATGCCAATCTGAAGAGCTCGGGATGAAAATGCAAGACTAGTAAGGACTGCCAAATGTTGTGGGCAGTACACAAGGTTACACAATTAAGTTAATACAAGAGTTTATGCAGTCAGGATGCTAACAAATATTCCGTTAAAGATGACATTTAATTACTGCCCTATATAACATTAATTTGATTCTATTTTAAAACTAATTATATACTAATAGTTATTTTGTTCTTCATTTATTTTAAATGAACTTTTACTAATGAGCATATTTTACTTATTTGTATTTTAAAAGAACTTCTTCATAATGCATTATGGTATATATTAATATTCCTAAGATCATGCTTACATTAGTCATTCCAGAGAGAGTCAACATGAATATTTGGTTGTTTTGATATATTTTAGATATTGAGGAATTAGATATTCAAACAACATAGAAAATAATTTCAAGTTTATGAGTGAATGAGTAAGGCTTCTGAAATTATATACAAATGAGTTACTGATAAATTGGCTAATTAAAAAGTATTAATATATAAAGCAAATTTCCAGAATGTTTACTGAAAAATATTTTTACAAATTGTAATAAAAATTCAGAAACATGTACCTTTATAAATTGTAAAGCTGAAGATAAATAATAAGGTATTCAAACATACTTCTTTAGAGATACAATCTCATTAATCCAAAATTAACTTCACAAATTTGTAAGAGGATAACTTAAATTTTCTAAACTCTTTTATTAAAGAAGATAAAAGCAGAACTTTGGGATTGTTACATTGGAGGGAAAAAGATATTAGATATAAGACTTTTGGGAGAGAGTCTGTGCTTCTAATGAACAAATGGGGAATTTATACTTTAATGCTGATTTTATAATTTTAAATTTTATTAAGTGCTTAATTTTCTAACCAGAGCTAGTGAAGATTTTAATTTCTGTGTAAGACTTGGATGCTGGTCTAGTGCATCCTAGCAGATGGTGTCCTAATTTGGGCTAGCAAAATTGGTAAACTTTATGACTGAATACACCGAGACATTTTGGCTTTCAGAAAGCAGGATTTTCATCAAAATGATTTCTCAGAAATTATATTTTGTTCTGTGTATATTTTTTGAGAAATATATTACCCAGTCAAAATTTGATTTGTGAACTACCACTAGACTAAATTGATTAGTATTAACATTTTTAATGTAGGAACTGTTCTCCACCCCACCCCCCACTCAGTTGATGTGGCTCTATATGTTGGAGCATCATCCCATAGGCTGAAAGGTTGCAGGTGTGATTCCTGATCAGGGCATATACCTGGTTTTCAGAGTTGATCCCTGGTTGGTGTATATTTTAGAAGGCAACCAAAAGATGATTTTTCTCTCACATCCATACTCCTCTCTGTCCTTCTCTCTCTCTCTGTATTCTTTCTTAAAATGGATATTTATAACAAAGATGGAAACAAAAATATAAGCAATTTAACAGTAATTTAGATTCAAATAAACTACAATCACAAACAGAATTAGAAAATAGTCTCTCAATTCAAAGAAGATAACAGACTACAGATTTTCTGGTTAGTAATGGTGGATGTGGATGGTGAGAAGGGAAAAAAACAACAGTTGAGTTGTAAAAGAAAAGGAGAGAAGATCTGTGATCTTAAGTACTTAATATGAACCAGACACTTAATGCATCATTACTCATTATTTATTACATTGATCTTTAAGTGTAATTATCAAGTGGGACCTCTAAGTCACTATGGAAAGAAAGTTAGATCACACTAGAGCTTAAATAGAAACCTCAGCTTGTTTGATGTAAATATAACCTGAAGGAAATCAATGAAGACACAGGAAGATGCTTAAAAGAAATTGAATACAGAAAATATATTCTTAAAAAAAAAACTTGGATAGCAGAATCAAGACCACAAAGTGAGAACAAAAGATCATCTCTCATCATTCTGTCTCATGCAAATACTTATAACATGAGGATTGAATATATATATATATATTATATATATAGTTTGTCCAAAAGGTAGACAGCCATGTAATATGAAAAATAGACATATTCATTGAAGAAGATACAAGATATAAGAAACATTGTACACAGGAGAATGATGCTTCAGTCTCCTTCAAAGTAGGCCCCTTTGGACCTCACACAGTTCTCCCGATCACTAGCAGCTGCCCCATCATATTTTTGTGAATCTCGTCAATGGTCTGAGATCTGTGACCTTTCAAAGGTGATTTTAGGAAAGCCAGAAGTTTCAGGGTGCCAATCCTGGGCTGCAGTGGGGCTGAGTCACCTGGGTGATTTGATATTTCACCCAAAACTCTATATAAGATGTGATATATGAAAAGGTGTATTATCATGATGAAGCTGCCAATCACTAGTTGACCATAACTGTGGCCTTCTGAATCATCAAAATAGTTTCTGTGGAGGAATGTTCAAGGTTAATGCAAAATTGGATGCAAATTTGCTGCTCTCCTTCATCAGTCATTTTGAATGTGACAGCCACACAGTGCACTTGCTCTCTCAATGATGTCTACTGTCCCCATTGACAACTTCAGTGAAGTCATCATTGTTCATGCTTGGCATTCCAGTCCATTCTCCTTGGTTGCCATGTTACATCTATGTCACACAAATGGTTCTCCTTATATTAACGATGGCTGGAATTTTTCTGGACTGACATATATATATAATTTATATTTATATAAACTTACAATAATTATATATAATTACAGTTTTGGCCAAGTGGCTCAGTGGGTTAGAGCATCATCTTGTGAAATAAATGATTATGGATTTGATCCCTGGTCAGGGTCCATACCTAGGGTGTGGGTTCAATCCATGGTTTAGGTGAATACAGGAGACAACAGACCAATGTTTCTCTCTCACATTGATTTGTGTGTGTGTCTCTCTCCTTCCTTCTCTTTCTAAAATCAGCAAAAGCATATTTAAGGGTGAGGATTAAAAAATAACTATATATAATTGCATAATATATTATACATATATAATGCATGTTAGTGAGTGTTTGGGTGAGTGAATTTTGGATGGCTGATATGCTTAATATTTCAATATTTTCTAATCATTTGAAATGAACTTAATTTCATGACATTTGCAAAGCATCAGCTGAAATCTTGAAACTGTTATTCTCTGTTTCACTAGGCAGCTGTTAGGAAATAAGGAAATAATGTAGTATTGCCATATATTTAAATACATTATTTAGAATCTTTTTTCTTTTATCCTCACCCAAGGGCGAGGGATAGAGAAAAACTTCAATGCAAGTGAGAATAATTGATTGGTTGCCCCCATACACCCTGAGTGGGGATTGTAGGTGCCAGACCAGGAATCAAACCATCAACCTATGTATGTGCTCTGACTGGGAATCGAACCCACAACCTTTGGGTTAAGGGACAATGCTTCAGCCAACTGAGCCACACCAGTCAAGACATGAATCTTTTAACTGGACTCTTCAGGCACAGTGATGAAAGCTGTAAGTTTGACTCATCACCTCAAGCAAAAAACACTTTTCTCCTTCCTATTTACCTTGTACTACAAACATCTCTCTTTTATTCCTGCAATATCTTTTGTTCTTTGACTGACATTTTGAGCTCACACAATTTAAAATCACACTTTAGCATCAGTGAAAGCTTTTGGAAAATTAGGAATTGAGTACTAGTTACTCAAAGTAGTATTTCCCCGTACAAAATTATTTATAAATGTGTTACTAGTGCTACTTATAGTCTTTAAATAAACATTTCTAAAATTGTATACAACTTATAAAAGAAGGAAAAAAGAAAATTGCACTCTGATACCGCTTGCTACAGTCAGATTTGGGACACGGTATAATCATTACAAAATTCCTATACGAAGAAGCCTGGCAAAACTTTTGCCTAGATCTGAAGGTATCTGTCAAGGGCAACATATCGAAGAGTAGCTGGGCCATAGCAATGTCAGAAAATATACTGAATGCTTGCTATGTTCCGGCAGCTTTGCACACACTCTATTTATCTAACTTACTTTACCTTTGTTTTTGAAATAAAAAAGAGGCAGAAATAAGCTCGTATACTCTTTAAATAAAAGTCACAAATCTGATACGGATTAACGTATGCCGCAGGGATTCCGTTTCAATGCGAGTGTGTGGCCAGATGAGAATACAGTATCAGCCAGTTTGAAGATGGCGCTGTCTGAATTTTCCATTGTACTCCTTGCCATCAGTTTTCCCCAGCCCCTGTGGCCTGTTTTTATCCCGTGTTCCCAGTTCAGTGCAGGTCGTGCAGCAATTAAAAACACAGTGCAGGGACAACATCTTCAGAGCTCTGACTCTGCAGTAACTAGAATTGCAGGTGTTACCATTCCAATGATTACTTTAGTAAAAGTCAGGATGAAAAGAAATTAACACCATAGCTATGGGACATTTACACAATGGAATTCTACTTGACCATAAAAAAGAAGAAATTTTTATCCTTTGCAACAGTGTGGATGGACCTGGAGGTCACTATGCTAAATGAAATCAGCCAATCCTAAAAAGACAAATTTCTTATGATTTGACTAATATGTGGAATCTAATGAACAAACTGAACTAACAAGCAAAACAGAGACAGACTCATAGATGGAGAACAGATGATGGCTAGTGGGGGTGGGGACGGTTGGAAGAGGAGGGATTGAGTGAAAAGGAAAAAGGACTCATGGACATGGACAACTGTGTGCTGGGTTCTGGAGGGAGGGGATATAAGAGGACTAAAGGGTAATGGAAAAATACCATAAAGATTAAAATACAGAACTTTGTAAAGATACTGATTTCTTCCAATGAACATAAACTGTAGCAGGAAATAACAGAACATTCCCATTCTCTATATTTTCAGTATCTTAATGGGAAGGAGTGTTTAAATACATACAAGGCCTGTGGTACTTAGGTCTTCGGTGTGGCAAACTGCCAGTACTTTTAGAATCTTGAGGTTCAGACATTTAACACCTGTTCCCAGTTTAGGTCCACGGAAAGAAGATTGGCAGAGAGTGAAGAAAGTTAAGCCCTTTGTTTACCTAAAGAACAAAAAGATGCTGTGAACTATATGTACAATCTTCTATGTTATCGTGATGAGACACTTCTTTATACATAGAATCATTTACAGAACAAAGGTGATTGAGATGGTGACCTTAACCACTCCATGATCTCAGAACCTTCCCTCTTGCTATATAATGTCAATGACTAATTTATTGCCCTTAAAAAATAATTCCTCCTAGATTTTCAAAGATTGAGTGTCTACACAGTCAGTATAAAATTCATAAATACATACTTAAGATAAACTCTGAACTAATGATGACAGGCTTTTAACACATTTAGTAGGTGTTAGAAATAAAGTAAAAACAAATCAGAGTTATTAGTTGTGAAGAAGTTACTTAAGTCACTATCAACTGAGCCCTTACTTATCCTTTTACTCATGTTTTCCTTCATAAAACAACAAAGAAAGTGCAATTCTCTTGTACTGGTGGCCCTTAAGAATAATTTAAAGATTTGGGACCACTCAAAAAAACAAACAAAAAAATCTCATTTCAACTCTAGGATGAAAAGAAGCAACCATTTACAGTATTTCAAATATCTCTCCATTGTTAAGTATCCATTAGGTTAGAAAGCAGGAAAGAAAACATATGTACTTATTCTTTACACATAAGACATGTCCATTTATTTTAAAATAAAAACATAGATTCAAGTTTGACTTAATAGTTTGAAAGCCTCTTTTAAAGAATCAGAAAAGAAAGCTATGAACAAAGACAGCATTCTGCGAACCTCAGTTGTTCCTGTGATAGTTAAAAGAGGTCGAATATCGAGTCCGTGGGTGTGTGTTTGGGCAGGGCTGGGAGAAATGATTGCTGTAAACGTGGTGGTGGGTAATGTAAATAAAACAGCAAAAGAAAACTATTAATTAAGCATTTATACTGCATGCTAAGAACTTGAATAAAATTTTACACAATTTTTCTTATTAAATCCTCACAGAAGACCAATGGGGGACTTTCTGATATCTGAGTTTTGCTGAGAAAATTTAGCCTGAAAAATTAAATGTATTTTCACACATCATGGATAATTAAAATCAATATGAGTCTCTCACTTTGAAACTGCATCTTTCTCTGGGTCCTGTGTGCTATCTGTGCCATGTACCTTTTATACCACGATTGCAGCATATTTTTACATAATTGTTGGCTACTCCAAATCTTTGAAACAGTATGAAGTCTGTCCAGAAGGTATCCAGCAATGCAATAAGAAAAATAGAGGTATTCATTGAAGAAGATACAAGATACAAGAAACATTGTACATAGGACAATGGGACTTCAATCTCTTTCAAAGTAGGCACCTTGGGACCTCACACATTCTCCCAGTTGCCATCAGCTGCCCCATCTTATTTTCCTGAATCTCGCTGATGGTCTGAAATCTCATCCCTTTCAAAGACGATTTCAGTTTTGGAAAAAGCCATAAGTGGCAGAGCACCAAATCTGGGCCATAGTGGGGCTGAGTCACCTGGGTGATATAATGCTTTTGCAAAAAAAGTTCAGGGGATGTGATGCATGAGGGGGTGCAGTGTCATGATGAAGCTGCCAATCACCAGTTGCCTGTAGCTGTGGACTTCTGAATCATCTGAATAGTTTCCATGGAGGAATGTTCAAGCTTAATGAAAAATTGGATGCAGATCTGCTGCTCTACTTGCTCAGTCATTTTGAATGGGACGGCCTCACAGTACACATGCCCACTCAATGACATCTACCTACTCTACTGATTAGTACAGTGAAGTCATCATTGTTCACACATGCACATTCCAGTGCACTCTCCCTGGCTGCCAGGTTACACTGATGTTACACAAACCATTCTTGTTATATTAACAATGGCTGGACTTTTTCCAGAAAGACTTCATGGAACTTTAAGAAAACCATTAAAATTGTATTTTAATTTCTCCATTTTCTAACTGTAAAATGGAAGTAATTATTCATAACTTGTCGTTATTAGGTCTTTTTAAACAACTGTGATAATGATATGAGGAAATGTGTTTTGTAAATTCTAAAATAAAAAAGTGAAAGATATCATAGTACTTATATTGTATTCATTTGAAACTGTTTTTAATTTTCAACAGAATTATATAAATTCTGTTGCATGACTTGTGCTCTTAGTTAAGATTCATTGAAATCTGTAAGACATTGTTCACAATGTTATAATCATAAAAATAAGGCCATAGAATAGAAAATGGTTATCTGGTATTATTAACACATCCTTATCACTTTAAATCTTTTATTCACAAGATATGTTTTTAACTTCCATGACTACATATAATGACTTTTTTATATTAACCAGTATAAGAATATTTCTAGGCACTATAAAAATATTACTTTACTGTGTTAAAATTAACTACAAAATAAAGACCCAACTTGAGAATTCTGAGTGGACAAAAACATTTAAACCACTTAAGCAAAACTATATGTAGTTTATTTCATGAAGATAAGCAAAACTTAACTTTGGTTATGTACTGTAAATGCCTCTGACAATCATAAAGGAAACTTAAGTTATCTTCTTAAAAATGGTATGAAAAAATCATTTTAAACCTTAACCAATTTCTGGCCTTCCGGAAATTGCTGTTATAATAGCCAACCATTTCAAAGGATAACAACTTGACTTTGGATGGCGGGCATTAATGCAGTATACATATGATGTATCACAGAATTGCACACTGGAAAGCTATCTAATCTTATTAACCAATGTCACCCCAATAAATTTAAGTTAAACACACACCCACACAAAAAGGTTAACAATTTAATCATTTTTATTTCAGAGCCATCCTGTAACTTCATGCCCCTGAGCTTTGTATGAGTTTTTATTTTTGGAAGCTCCCCATTCAAAAACTGTTCTTATATGCACCATGAAGTCTGACTAAATACTATTTATGAATTTGGTGTTTTTTGTTCTGCTGTTTCTGGATTTTTGATAACCAATAGGCTTCCATTATATTAGATATTGTGAAGGAGATTTTAAATCTCCCGTCCTCAAAGGGGAAATATCAAATACAGTTTTGCTTGGTAGCATTCCTCACTATTCAAGGAAAAGTAGCATATTTGAGGTATAGTAGGAATGTCTCAGCCATCCCAACTTCACACATTTTTAACTTATATTTCATTGGCATAACACTTATTTTGAATATTAACGAATCACATTTTTATACTTCATGATTTTTGACTTAAGTGCTTTATGGTTGTAGAAAACATATAACAATAACAATAAAATTCTAACATATGGGGTGTTTTTGGTTGCTGTATACTAATTGTTTTTGGTGGGGAGAAGTTGTGTAACACCAGATGATAAAGATTATTTTATTAGTATTATATTTTTATCTGCTTGTAATTAGAGTTGGTTCCTATGTTTAAAGATAACAGAAATACTAACAGAGTGATATTTGGGAGATTCTGATTAAGGGATGATGACTTGTAGCTGAAGGAATTATTATGAGAGGTAAAGCCATTCTTCCTACTTCTGCACAGAATTTGTTCATTGTGGATTACCAAGAGTACTTAGACATTTTAGCAGCCTCATGGAAAAGTAGACTACACACCAAAGGTAGTATGCCAGTAATGGAAAGTGGAAACAAAGAGGTTTCCTAACTCTGGGAGCAGTAGGCACAAGTAGACTCTCCACAAGTAGAGTTGAAATTAGGAAGGAGAAATGAAACACCGAGGTTCATAGAAATTATAGGCAAGTTTTTTAAGAATATGCGACTCTTCATTATGAATGTCCATAAGAACTAGGAGAACATTTTTAAGAGATATCTATTTCCCAACAATTAAGTTCTCAAGGCCACCATAATTGGGGAAAAAAAGGACATATAGCCTTGTTTTGTGGTCACAATCTTGTAACATTCTAGTCAAAATAGTAACAATAGTAGTTACAATGATCATAAAAGACATTATCAAGGCACTGTTTTTATGATTCAACATACACTCTGTCTTTATATTGATATGCAAAATAGATATTATGATCACTATTTATAGGTGAAGGATTCAGAATGTTCAGTAACTTGACCAAGGTTACATAGTAACTAAATGCTAGTCAGGATTAAAATCGGTTGCTCTTACTTTAAACTTTGTGCTTATAATCAGCATTGCTACAAAATTTGGATCAGTGCATTTTAACACATGAAAAGTGCTGTTTTGTGTATCAATATATACTTCACAGAAGAAAACAACCGACAAAACTGTCAAAATGATGTTTGAACTTGGAATAAAGTGGCATATAAAAAGGATACACACATATATACAGTCTCATCAAGAATTATCTTTGATCATCTAAAATAAAAAAATATTAAGATTTTCACTTGACATTCTGATCAGTTGTATTAGTACTATAAGAGAACATAGAACTGCATCATATGTCCACTTATATATGCAAGGAATATGAGAAATGTATATTTTTCCATGTGGTCAGCTGGTAGCTAATATTTTACTGTTATGTAGTGCAAATGAAAAGTGGGCAGAGGAGAGATATTTACATAGACAGATAGATGGACAGACAGGAGTAGATTCAGAAGCTATGAAACATGAATACTTAATTAAATATGTATTAAGAATAAATCGATAGAAATAAAGCAAAAATATTATACTTATTAAATTTTGTAGTTTCTATTTTTGTTGTCACTATTGTTTGCTCCTCTGATTGTTGCTTGCTTATTTAGAATATCTGTTATTGGCTGAAGATTGAGGAATAGCATTCCACACGATGCTGATGAGAAGACAGTGTGGGACAAGCTTTGTCCATAACAAAGCTTGACAGTGTGTATCAATGCTTAAATCACTCTTTATGGAATATACTGTCTATGGGGACAGGAATCCTGGCAGTGTTGTCCAGTAAGCTGTGCTGAATGCCAGTCTATAGACATGCACTAAATACCCCCACTTCTAGTCATTTTGATACTAGAAAAGCATCCTAAGGTATAAAACAGATATTCATAAATTATATCTAAAAAAGCTAAATTTGACTTTCTACCAAAACTAAAAATGGAAACTACGCGTATTCCAAAATAGCAGATTGTTTGAATAAATTATGACTTCTTCATAGAGTACGATAGTACAGATTTATTAAAAACAGTGATACTTAGAAATACAGGGAAATCTTCATGCTTATTGAAATAGCAGTTGCCAAATGTGACATTAAAGTGATAAGACTTCACAATTTTATATTGCTGATATAAAGTAAATGTCTGTTGGGTGTTAAATAGTATTTTGAGGTTTATTTTATCTTTACAAATGATTAACTAATCTTAAACATATATTCAGACTTATGAGGTCACTATTACTAACAAAGAATTAATTTAAATCTCACATCAGCACTACGAGGACAATACTACTCAATTCCCCTGGAAACTCAATCAAAGGAAAATAGATTACCTTGCTTCCAAAGGCACATTAAAACTGGCAGAAACAGGGTTTGAAGGCAGGGAATTAAGCTACGGAATCACTCATCTTAAACCTTCTATTCTATGCCTGAATAATTTACTTAGGTTTCACCTTTTCTGATAGAATAATTTACTTGGGTTTCACTTTTTCTGAATTACAATAACATTTATTTTTATTGTGAACATACGGTGTTTTTATAATAGAAAAGTCAAAACACAATTTATAGAAGGTGGTTGAGAAATGCTTGCTTAATTAAAGAGGAAGTAAAAAAGGCAATACATTAATATGTAGACATTTAGGGTAAGAGAAGGAGGGTTTTCAAAACCAACTATAACGGTCAAGATATCCCCATGGTTAGTAACATGATTAGAGTCTGAAGTTGACAGTGGCGTGGTATCAGGGGTCAGGGGTATTAGTCAAAGGGCTGTGGGGGACATGAGTGAGAGGAACCATAGCTGCTTATGTGAACCCTGGTTCTGTGGTCAAAGTCTCAAACTGTTTTCCCTAACACTTTGTGTTCTCTCCTCTCTAAATCTAAAAAGTCCCAACTGACTGTCACATAAATGTGAATTTGGGGTCACAGGATCAAACCATCATGTGTTTCTAATGTAATTTAAAAGTAAAGTGTATAATTCATTTCTGAATAAGCGTCAATAATGTCCTCCTGATTTTAAAAACAAATATGTAGAAAACATGTTTGGGTGTGTATTTATGTCTGCCGAAATTTTATTTAAAAATGGGGTCACCAGAATGCAAAAGTATTTGATCGAATATCCTTAACATATTCTGTATTCAATAAAACAAAATCAAATTAAATTTCTTTTATATTTCTTTTGCAACCCTTGCTGTTATTATATATTTTGCTAACAGTTAATTTTATAGAGAAGTACCGTATATAAAGAATAGGCGTTTTACATAATATTGCACATTTAAAAGTTAGACATCTAAAAACCATTAATCAGCATTTGTGTTAATAATAAATTCATTTACAACAATGACATTTTACACTAAGTCAGTTTACAACCTAACCCAGTGACTTGTTAATACATGCTTTCTTATTTTGAAATCAAATTTTCAAAAAATATATACTCTATTTGCCGATAAAATGCATATGATTAAAAAAAGAATAAGTAGTTCTGAAATTAGGATACTGTTTATATTTATTTCAATTGGTATAAAATTATTTAATTGTAGGCCCTTTCCATATGAAGTATATGGAATTGTCTTTATATTTCTTAATGATTTAAGCGACTGTAAAAAGCAAAATCTTTTAAAACTGTAACTGAATGTGCCACAGTTGACAAAATACATAATAGAATGGTAAGATATCTCGGCAGTTTAGAAAGGCATTTTTATGTTTCACTCAATTATCTACATATTTTAGGTGACTTATATAGTCATGTGTGCATATATATATATACACACATATATATATTAAATTTGGAATGTGTATGTATACATATATGAGTGAAACTTGGATTGTGTGTGTGTATGTATATACACACATACACACGCACATATATATATATATATATATATATACACACACATACTCTAGAAGGTCTCTGAAATTGTTATAGTTACTTTTACTCTTCAAGTGCAATGAAAACAAAGAAAAGCCATTCTCAGCTATTGAGTGGTAGCAAAGAGCATTTTTCCCAGGTCTCAGCGGGGCAGTCTGAGATTCTTAAACACCTAGGTTTGCACCCACAGAACAGCATCAAATCTTGACAACAGTAACTGAGAACACAAAGAGTGTCTTTGCACTCTGAGTTGAAATTTATCAATTTCAAACAAAAAGACTGAAAATTAAAGGAGGAAGTCTCATTTTTTAGTATATGACTAAAGTGTATTTTTCATCATATTGCATTTTTATCAATGCAATTTTGTTAAATAAAATCTAGGAAACATGTATATAGCAAAGTTTTTTAGAAAGTTTAGTCCTTATTACTTGTATACATTTCAGAATTTAAGTAGATTCGGTCACATTTCCTCAAAATTTTTCCAGAATTTTTGTTACAATAAATGGTTATTATTGTTTCATTATGCCCATGCAATCATATTTAATATAATAATATGCTATTTTTAGATTCATTTTTTTCTTAAATTTATTATGGTGATATTTTTACAACCCAGAACCAACCAATATAACAGAAAAATAAGTAAGGCTTTGCAAGGTAAAAAAGCTCATCCTTGTAACCATAAGGGGATAAATTTTTCATAATGAGCTCATGTTAGAGAATTTGCATTGTGGCTATAATTGTCACAATTTTTTAATTAAAATTTTTCTGTAAATGGTCAATAGATAAAATAAATAATGTAAATTAATACAACACAACTTCTTTATCCACCCACTACTTAAGAATGCATTTAATTGTTTATAGACTATTACAAAAAAAGTTCCTTTTTTGAACATTTTTGTTCATTGATCCTGGTGAACAAGCAAAAAGTACTATACTTTTTTTATCTCAAGACATCTTTACATTTTAAAAATTATTAAGAATTTCCAAAAGATTTTGTTTTAAATGTCTATATTTGTCAATATTTACTCTATTAGAAATTAAAATTAAGAAATTAAAAAACACTTGTTTATTGGTTTGTTTTATAATAATTTTATATTTCATATTAATACAGCTTCTGGAAAATAACAATATTATCCAAAACAATTAGATAAGAGAACCATTGTTCCACACATTAATAGAATAGAGTTGAGTTCTCATTTCTGTTAAAATACATTCAATCAGTTAAAATACATTTTTTTTTGTATGAAGAATGTAGAGAAAAGCTAACCTCATACAGAAATAATGTTGGAAAATGATGTTGAGAAGTATTCTAGTAGGTTTTTTTAGATAGTTGTGGCTTATTTTAATTCTATATTCCACTTCACAAGTGGAAGATTTTAAAGAATAGTTACAATGTAGAATATGAAGCCTTATCAATGAATCTTTCATGACTTAGCATTTTAAAATGCATTAATTTCTCTTTGAATGTATATTTTACCTGTGTATGATTTTGTATCATCATACATTGACCATTTGGAAAATAGTCATTCCAGTAATAAAAATAATAATTTGTAATTGTTAATATCTTCATCTATCTCGTCAGAAAACCTAAAACTACTAGGAAAATATAAAGCTCATGGAGATGAATACAAATTTTTACATTTCTAATACTTGTTTGAAATGAAAATCTTTCCTTTTTTAAAAGGATTTTATTTATTTTTAGAGAAGGGGGAGAGTAAAAGGGAGGGAAACATAAATGTGTGATTGCTTCTCACACGCCCCCTACTGGGGACCCCACCTGTAAGCCAGGCATGTGCCCTGATTTGGAAATAAACTGGCGACCTTTTGGTTCAAAGGTCCTCACTCAATCTAATGAGCTACACCAGCCAGGACCTTTTTTTTAAACTCTAAGTGTGTAGGGGTAAAGAAAAGCGACTATTGGTATAGTTTGGTGATTCTACCCTGATGTGTGCTGAGACAACAGAATTTTTATTAGTGGTGTTTTACCCCAACAGTGCAAATGTCAATACAATTATTCCAAGATAAAAACTGAACATATTCAAGAGTATTCAGCACTTTGCCTACTTCATAATCTTTTAAGTTCACGTTTGCACTTATTCTAGACCAATTCAAGCAAATAGCAATTATAGCCAGCCGTATCTGTATATTATTCCATTTGTAAGTCAAAAGTACAACCCTTAAGGCAAAATGCTAACTCAGTCTTCATGTTTTCAGCTAAATCATTAATTTGGAAATTTACTCTATCAGTGAAAAGTACACCGACATGATTTCTTTACTAACTTTTCATCTGGAAGGCATTCATCAATGTCATCTGTGCTAGGTTTTTTAATCTCTCAGCTATTGTGCACATTCATTCAACCAATGAAATTGAAAAAAATTACACTGTAAGAGACCCTATGACTTCCTCAAATGATTTTTAGCTTTTAAAAGCTCATTAGGTTTACTTTTAAAACTTTCCAGTATTTTTTATTTAAAATCAGAATGATTGGTTTCAGAATAATGTCACATTTTAACTGAGACACAGCAGTATTCAAGTATGTCTGTGGTATAAGTCACAATGATTAAAATGATTAACATAAAGCTGAGAAAAAGATGGTCTTTGTCATAGTTTCCTTTCTTAGCTACAGTTGGCCCAGTTTATTTGGACTAGTTTCTTTTCTCCATGTCTCAGAATACTCACTGAAATGTCAAATTCATCTTTTAGGTGGGTGAATCTGTGGGTTGAGAAAACAGGTTGTTTGAAGAATTATCCCTTTTAGGCCAACATTCTGGCACTAACTATTAAAAAATATTGTAAATAAATATTGTTTTATTTAGGAGACAAAATATCTTTTTCTGATAAAATTCAAGCATGTAAAAAAGTGTTTGAGTAACGTTCTAAAAAATGCAAAACAAGAATCCAAAGTGTACCTTCACATTTTCTACATTTTAATATTTACATTGGCTCTAAAATATCTATTTCTGATAAAATTCAAGCATTTGAAAAATTATAATTCAGGCAAACCCATAAAAGGTAGGCAATAGTGAGAACCAAAGCTTAAAGGTCTATTTGGATAATTAAAACAGAGTTTATGCAATTGCCTTCTTCGAATGGATATGAATATACATATTTTATTATATTATCCACCTATTTTTCAGGTGGCCATAAGATTTTCTCTGCCAAATGACATCTACATTAACAAACAGAAAAAATAGAAACAAAAGAAGCAAACAACTATCAGCCTCCTAGACTTTGCATTTTCAAATTGATGTATTACCAACCTTTTTGTCTAGAAACAGAAGGGTCTATTTTACAAGGACTATAACCATATAATTAGTTGTACATGCTTATCATCGCGACACTCTACTGTGTCTATCATTCTCTATCAGGAGTGAAAAATAAAAGAGCAAATAAAGCTTCAACGGTTATTTGAAGGATTAACTTCTATAACGAAAGACATTGTCTTGCATCCTTGACTACCAAAAATTCACTGACCAGAAATATGGGTTATCATTCTCTTAAGTCTCACATGTTGAGGTAACAATTACATGTTCAAAGACTGAGTGTCATATTTTAAAACTTTACTGACATATACAAAAGTTTATATCCAAAAGGTGTAGGCAGTTTTACCAAAGAAAAACTTCAGAAACAACATGAGAATGCTATTGAACCTCATTAGAAAAGACCATATTAGATCCCACTAGTTGAAACTCCTATATCACATTTCCAAATCAAAATGCATCATATTCCCATGATTGGGATGCTCTCCATGCTTCAAGTTAAAACTAAGTTTTTTGGGGGATTCTCTACAAGTAGACAACATCATAAAGGATTCAGTTTTTCCAAAAACCTTGGATCGAATAGTCACCTTTCAGACTGCTGTGATTATTTTAGACCCAGAATTTAAATTCAAGGAGATACTAATCCTTGTCTCTTTCTCCTCTTTTTAAAAATAATTATCTTCAACTCATGTGTTGTAATTTAAATTATAAATTTTTAGTTATCAAAGACAGAGTATTTAAGGTTTTTCCCTTCCATTTCTAATACATTTTTTCAATAGCTAATCTTGGGTATCTGACAGTACTTGACTGATAGGATAAAGAACTAAACAGGAAACTAAGAAAACTTGGAAAGCAGATATTTGCTGCTTTCCAAATTCAGAAATTCAGATTTAGTTTTTGGTTATATTTTTCCTGGCTATGATTAAAAAAATCAGTGTTGCTAAAGGAAGTACTTCAATGTGTATTAACATTTCACTTCTTATGCTCCTTAGCATCACAATTCCATATTGTATCTTGTCCAGTCATGGTGCTCTTATGTACATTATCTGATGAATGAATTCAACGGAAAAAAATCACAAGCAAACTGATAAAAACTCAAACTCAAACATTTCCTGTGGTCATGGACTTCACTTGTTTTTCAGACTTGGAAACCTTGATAGAGGTGAAAATCTGGACCCTGGCATTCAGCATAAGGATGTTTTCCCTGAGGCAAATGCTGACAAAGAGGAATGACTGAGAAAGTCCCTGAAAGATTAAAATTGCTTCACTATGACCTTTGAAAAACTTGCCTCCAATTCTTCTTTTTCATCACAGTTTTCCTGAACTCAAGCTGATCAACGAAGGGCTCTTAAAATGCAACAGCCATTTTGCTGTTCTACCATCTTTTCTTGTAATTAATGTAACACAAGTTTCTACAAATACTGAGATTTTCCATAGTGAACATTCTTGGAACCAAATGAAATGTTGGCTGATCTCCTTCCATCTGTCTTAAAATACATTTAAGCATCTTGCTGCGCTTCCTAACATTTGTCGAAGTTGGTCTCAGTTAGCAACACTTTTATAAAAGCTTGAGCTAATGACTTGGCTTGTTTTTTTCTCCTTCCACCATATGTGTGGTCATTGGGATGGTCACCAGGAGCAAAACAGAAAAACAAATAAGAAACAAGAATGTGATGTATAGAGCTAGACGTATGTTCCATGATCAATTTTCTAAATTTGATTGCCTAAAAATAAGCAAATCCATAAAGCACATTCTGCTTCTTAAATTTTAGCAAGAAAATAAAAAATAAATCCACATAAGCAAATATAAGAAAGTGCATTGTGTAATTTGGGTTCATTATAGCTAACTTAGACCAGGGGCTTGAGTTTTGTTCAGTGCAGGGTTGCAGAAGATATATTAATAATTTAAAGGTTGAAACCAAGACAGAATATAATAATGGTGGATGAAATTGTTACCATAGATATGTTTATGACTAAACCATAGAAATAATAAAGTTATGTAAGGATTATGCATTTTTTCTTATAAGCAATAGAAAATAATAAACTTTTGAAAATAATAAATCTTAACTAACTTCTGTTATAAAAATAACTTTGGAAACAGTGTATGATGGATTGGAATATGTTGGAACAGTTGAGGAGAAGGTGATATACATATGCCCAGGATATTTTAGTGAACTAGCAGTTTTCTACACTCCAAATTTGGTAGTTAGTAAAGTCAGAAAAGACATATACCAGGATTATGGTTAGTGGCAGTCCCTTCCCTTTGCAAAGGGGCTTACTGCTTTTGTGAAAGAACAACCATAAGATCAAAACAAAGTAGGCCTCATATTTCAGACAGTGTGTGTGGGGATTCTGGGGTGAACTGCACACCCAACCTTATCCTCACACCTTTGTGAGACATAAAGGAGTTGTTCATAACATGGCCAGGAACAAGGGGTTCCTTCTGCGTGTGTGTGTGTGTGTGGTGTGTGTGAAATTGCCACACGTGCGGCTGTAAAGTTGGAAAATCTGCTTCCATTCCTATCACTTTGTCATTTCTTCCTCCAAGAAATTCACTGTGGTTAGTTAGCTTCAGGACCTTCTAGTCACTTACTTCCTTTATTCAAGTTTAATGATTTCAGGCAATGCTTATTTAGCTAGTATCTGTTGCTTTAGAACTGTTTCATCTCTTTCTTTCTTTTCTTTAAAACGGATCTTACTGGCTAACTTATTTCCTGAGTATTGTATATAATTTAATTCAGTATATAGTTTACCTGGAAAAATAATCTGATTTACTTGTACTTGGTTTTAAGGAATTTCTCAGCCTTGAATCAAAGCACTACCTCTTAATCATGTACAAATTACAAAACAATCGACCTTTGATTTGATTCTACAAGTGTACTTATTAGCTTTGAGGTCACAGTTTATAAATGGATAATTCATCTGAATTAGTTTTATCATTATAAAATGGTACAGGTGACCAAAATTTTGCCACCCCAAAATGTCCCTTTTGTGATACCAATTTTAAACTGCTTTTTATGTCTTTTTTCCAAAGACTTATTATTCTCATTGTAATAAACTTTTGCAGCAATATAGGAAAATAGTTTGGTGTCTAAACAGAAAAAAAATCATGTTTTAATTTTAAATATATTTCATTATGTCTTAAATCTGTAATTATAAATAAAAATTAATCATATTCAGAAAAGTAATTCTATAAGTTCTTGCTCAAACTGCTCTTTAAAAATAAAACTAAATTTGGTTTGATATTTAAGGGTTTTTTGTTAATTTAGAATATGTTTCAAGTTTACATGCACAAGTTTTAATAGTATCACTTTTACACATATGCATTCACCATCTGTATTTTTCTCAGTTCCTAAAATATAAGTGACATATGTTTCAAAGTCACTATTTTCATTACTACTTGGAAATTTAGGTCACACTGCTTTTTTTGCCTTTGGGTGTCATTTTACACACAAAACTCCCAATGAAAAATCTGGCTCTTGGTTCTCTGCAAAAGTCCTATACAAATCTTATGCTTTGATATTCTTTGCAAATTATAGTTTAAAAACATGTAAAGATATTATAAGTAATGAAATACTTAAGAATCATCAGTATTTAAAGAAAACAGCAAGAGTAAAGAAAAAGGAAAGATTAACCAGAATCACATTTTTAATGATTCTTCTTCATACACATAGCAATACAATGAAATCTATTGTAATGAATAATCATGTGAACAGCTGTGTAAATACCACTTTAGTCAAGAAATAATAAAATATTACCAGCAACTCATAGTACTCTTCTCTCATCTAACTTTGTTCAGTCACAAACTTACCTACTTTCCAGACATCACCACTGCATTGAGTTTTGTGATATTCATTTTCTTCTTTTTCTTACTTGTATCTATGGTTTCCTTAATGGTGTATACATCCTTAAAAGAGTATAGTTTAGCATTGTTTGCTATTGAACATTTCATATACAGAACTCAGTGTAGGCCGTCTTTTTTCTTTGATTTCTCACTTAATATGTTTTTTGTTCTAGTTGTTTTATGTAAATATAGTTTATTTTTATTAAAATATAGTCTTGCTTTCTTGTTTTTAATGACCTTAATATTTATTAATGAATCACACCTCATTTCATTATTCAATTGACCAATATTCCCCCTACTTTTGAGAATTCCGCCATATTCATTCTTGTACATGTATTCCGGAACCCTTGATTCTGTGAAGTTTATTTTGAGAAGTGGAATAGCTTGGTCTTTAGGGAATGCATATTTTCACCCTTCCCATATAAACCTAGATTGTTTTTCAGTGTATGTATCCACCAATAGTGTGCATATATTATAATATGTCCTCTTTCTACCACTCCTGGACTTGTCAGTCTTTTTAAATTATCTCCACAGTAATGTGTATGCAAAGCAGTCTCATGGTTTCTGACTTGTATTTGTCCAATTATGAAAATGATTTCAGTACTTTCAGATATTTATTGGAAAATTTGGATTGTTTTAATTATAAAATCCTGATTCAGTTTTTTCCCTAGTTTCCTACTGTATTGCCAATGTTTTTCTTGAAGATTTACAGTAGTACTTATTTTGTGGTAATGAACACATAACATAAAATTTATAATTTTAAGCATTTATCAGTATACAATTCAGTGGTAGTAAGTATATTCATATTTTTGTGTGACCGTTTTCACTATTCACTTCAAGAAACTTTTTCCTTCTGGCAAAACTAAAAGTTTATACCCATTAAACAATAACTCACCACTTTCTCCTTTCCTCATTCACTAGTAACCACTATTCTACTGTTCTGTTTCTGTGATTTTGACTGCTCTAAATATATGAGTAATCTAAGTACTCCTATAGAGGACTAAGTATATAAAAATATAAGTGGAATCCTGTAGTATTTGTTTTTTTTTGTAACTAGCTTATTTCATGTAACATCATTTCCTCAATATTTATCAATGGTGTGGCATATGTCAGAAATCCCATCCTTTTCAAGGCTGAATAATATTCTGCTGTATGTATGTAATGCATTTGACTATCCATTCATCCATCAATGGACACCTAGGTTGATTCCATGCTTTAGCTATTGTGAATAATGTTACTAAGAACATATATGTATAAATACCTCTTAAGACCTTGTTTTAAGTCTCTTTGGAATATATGCCCAGAAGTAAAGTTGCTGAATAATATGGTCATTCTATTTTTAATTTCTGAGGAGCTGCCATGTAGTTTCCCCAATGGGCTTTGCCATTTTACATCCCCACCATAGTAAATAAGAGTTCCAATTTTTCCACACATTCTTCAACACTTATTTCATTTTTCAAAACCATCTAATATGTGTGAGATGATATGTCAGTGTATTTTTATTTGTATTTCCTTAATAATTAGTCATGTTGAACACCTTTTAATGTGATTATTAGTCATTTATGTTTTTTTTGAGAAATGTCTATTCAGATCTTTTGGTCATCTTTACATTGGCTTGTTTGTTTATTTGTTGCTGAGTTTTAGGAGTCTTCTGTACATTTTGATAGGAATTACATTGAATCTGTAGATTGTTTTGGGTATTACTGACATTTTAACAAAATTGTCTCCCAATTCTTTAATAAGGACATCTTTCCATTTATCAATGTATTCTCTAATTTGTTTCAGAAATTTTGTAGTTTTTATTGTACAAGTATTCCACATTCTTGGTTAAATTAACTCATAAATATTTTATTATTTATGATGTTGTTATAAATGTCATTCTCATAATTTCCTTCGAGATTATTATTTAGTATATAGACATGAAACTGATTTTTATTTGTTGGCTTTGTTTACTGCTACTCCTCTGAATTTGTGGAGTCTTTAGGGTTTTCTACATGTCATCTGTGAACAGAGATAACTTTACTTCCTCCTTTCCAAATTGAATGACTTTTATTTCTTTTTTCTTCTAATTTTTCTGGCTAGAACTTACTATATTGAATAGAATTGTCAAAGTCAGAGATTCTTGTCTTGTTCCTGATCCCAAAGAAAGAGCTTTCAGTCTTTCATCATTCAGTATCCCCTAAAATGAAGTCAGATAATTAGAAAAGATGCTACAAAAATCTGTCCCTTACTTTAACTGAAGTGATCATTTATAACAGTTGGATTATAGAAGGCATTTAAGTCAAATTCAATATTTAACCAGGGTTCTTATGGATGATAGAATTGTCCTAACATTCCAATTTGCAGGCCAAAGTGGAGTCTGCACACTACACATATATTCAAGAAATGCCCCAGGCCTAGGGGAAAGATCAATACCTAAGGAGAAAGTACCTGACATTCTAAAGTTGATGCTGATGGTTTATTGAAGTTCAGTGGACTGTAAGTTGCTATGCTGTTTTTTAACCTTTCTGGATAACTCTTAGTGAACGTGTTTTCCGGTATTGCCTCTGTCTCCTGCCATCTCTCTTTCTACAGCTCTCATTAAACTCTATTAGACTTCTTCATTTTGTCCTCCATTTTTTCATTACTGCCATCACAAAATGGTCATTGCTGTGCATCTGAGTATTCTATCTAGATGCTTTATTTTAACCTAACTTTCAGCTCCCTAGTTTTCTGTATTTTTTTCCTCTTAAACTTATCTGCTAAGTTTAAATTTGGTCACTGATTTTTTTTTTTACTTCTACAAGTTTTATTTAAATATGTTTCAAATCATCTAATTCAAATAATTCTTCTCCACAGATATGTTTAAGCATGTCTTTTTTAACATCATGCAAATTATTATTTTTAGAATCTATGTCCGATAGTTCCAAATATGTATGATGATTGTGTGATGCCTATTTTTTTCTGCTTGTTCAATGTTCTGTTACTTGTGTAATTGGTTATTTTTGAACTTTTATTAGTCACCATCCTTGAAAAGTAATTTTTGGGCTTCTGACTAGACTTAAATGTACCTTTTCTGGAGAGATTTTGTCTCTAGAGGGAAACACCTCTTCAACAAATTACAACAGTTGAATTTCCTTGGTCTTTCCAGAATGTATCTTTAAGGTGTTATATCACATAGCAGTCTGTACATGTCTATAAATTTCTGAGGCTGGGCCTGGGGTAGACGTATTTCTGGCTCAAGATTACACTAAGATTGCAGTTAGTGAATGTAAATTTGTGTCTCTCACCCTAGAAGGCCTTTTTCCTTCTATCTTCCTGACTGTGTAAGACCCAAAAAAGTGAGAGATCAATTTCTGAGGGGTTTGCACATGCCTTTAGTACATGTGTACTGCCTAAGAGTGATCTCTTGCTTTCTCATGTTTTTACCTTATTCTTTTTATTATTGTATCATCTTTTGATGTTTGCAATGAAATTTGTAAAGGTACTTTTTCAGAAGATTTAGCTGTTTTCAAAAAAAAAGTTTAGTTTGAATAACATTGAGTGCCATTAGAAGAATGCATAGCTGGAAAATATTTTACTTTGGTTTTGTTTTATAATTGGTTTTAGGTTAGTTATAGTTACTTGACACTTATTGCACACCAGGTTTGGTATAAAGTAGATATCTGTTTTTAATTCTTGCAAAAACCCTATGGTGTATATTTGAAAAAAAAGCTAGATCGATGTCATTATATGCACAAATAAAAATATCTATGTGCAAGAAACACATTAGCATATGAAATATGAAAGCATTTAAATCTAGATTTCTCAGTTATCCAATTACCATGAGAAAGTACATATACATATACAGAAAATAAAATATAAACTAATACTACCTAGAGTACACATTTTATTACAACTCTTTTCATTGCTCTGGAGAAATAATATTTGAAACTTTACCTATTACAACAAGTGAAATAGCATATTCACATAATAGAGGCAAAAAGAACTAGCAAAATACAATATGTAGATAAAGCGTAAAATTAAGAGACAAGTTATACTAAAGTGAATCCCAGATTCATTCATTATACCCTTGGCTATGGAGCTTCAACCAAGTTATATAACCTTTGTGTACCCATTTTGTCACCAATAAAAACAATAATAATGCTGGTTTTATGTATTGTTATATAGATAATAATTGTGATATGATAACATAGTAAAAGTATTCTAGACTCTCTAGGCCTGTAACTGCCTTATAGAAAATGCCAAATAAATTACAGTTAAAAAGCAAGCAATCACAACAGAAAGTGTCTGTATGACAATAAGAGATGATATTTCCTGGGTAAAGTAGGTGATTGGAGAATATATTGAAGGCAAAGGGAACTCCATTTTTCCTATTGTTGGTTTACTTTATGAGCAGTGGTCTCTATGGCTATGTATTTGATGGCAGCCATTAAGAATGACTGAGCTTTTAGATATTTCTGATAGGTATCCTAAAGAAAATTTCACATCAATATTGAATCTGATGATGGAAAGTTATAACATTCATTAATGGCAATAAGAGATGTATCAGTAGACAGCAGGAAGTCTGCATCACAAAAATTCAATTCAACTTTTCTTTGTGTGAATTCACAAAGATATTTTTGTAAGCCACAGCTAGCTAAATATTGTATTGATTAAAGCAAATTCCTAGTTCATCTGTAAGAAAGATATATCTGTAATATCTGTATGTATGTACACAAACACACATACAAATTATGTCCAGAATGTATCCAGCCACGTAACAGGAAAAGTAGAGACATTTATTGAAGAACATAAAATATTTGAAAAACATTGTACATAGAACAATGATACCTCAGTTCTCTCTGACTAGGTACTTTAGAACTTCACACAGTTCTCCCTGTCACTATCAGCTGCCCCATCATATTTTCATGAATCTCACCAATGGTCTGAAATATTTTCCCTTTCAAAGGTGATTTTACTTTTGAGAAAAGTCATAAGTTTCAGGACACAAAATGTGGGCTATAGTGGGGCTGAGTCACCTGAGTGATTTGATGTTTTATCAAAAACTCCCCATGAGGTGTGATACATGAGTGGGAGCAAAGTCACTCACGATGAGCTGTCAATCACCAGGTGCCCATAGCTGCAGCCTTCTGAATCACCTGAATAGTTTCCATGGAGGAATTTTCAAGATTAATGTGGAATTGGATGCAGATTTGCTGCTCTACTTGCTCATTTTGAATGTGACAGCCACACAGTACACAGGCCCATTCGACAGTATCTACCACCCCCACTCACTGGTAGAGTGAAGTCTCAGTCATTGTTCACACATGTGCATTCCAGTCCTCTCTCCTTGACCGACAGGTTACACTGATGTTGCACAAACTGTTCTCATTGTATTAACAATGGTTGGACTTCTTATGGACTGACCTCGTATAGAAATATACAGCTATATATGTAAGTTTTACATATGTATATATGATTTATATGAAATATATAACTCTATTGACTTTATATATTTAATTGTATGTACCTTTGATTCCAAAGTAAGAATTTAGTTATTCTAAATTTATTCTTTAAAAATTGTTTAAGCTTGGGAGTTAGAAAAATCCTGTTAGATACATATATTTGTTCATCATATGGACCCACGTGAAGTTTACAGAGTTAAAGTTCTGCTGACCTGTGAGAGTTGTTTCGGTAAATAAGTATCATCCTGAATAATAGCCTATTCCCTTTGAGTGTGTAATTTTTTCAGAAAATAACATGAGCGGAGAAATACTACAGGGTAATTATAATGTAGAGAAAACAGTAGAAAATAGAGCCAAATTTTGTATGATTCAGTTAGGAGATAGAGACTCAGTAACAAATGGTCAAACCAATATTTTTCAGTAATTGCAATTCAGATGCATTTTCATAACATATCCTGAGCTGACATTTATATATCCAAATTAAACTAAAATCTGACTTTTACCCTGACACCACTTTAGAGAAGGGCATAGGATTCTAGTGACATACTAAGAGGTGCTTGAAAACTCAGGATGTTTAATTAAATAATTAAGTTTATTCTATGATTCCTTTGCAAATAAATTATGATGGAGAGTCTCTCAGCTTGTTAACTCTAAATAGATCTCTAGTATTATAGGAAGAAAATTTAGAGACGTGAATTAAAATTAGGATTGCAAAATATGTTAAATGACCTTGGGAGGCAACACTGTCAGTTACTGCATTTGTTTCCATTAAACATTAAACAAGACCCCAAATGATTGTCAGAAGAATGCTTTCAGAGACCATTATCAATTGACTGAAGTTGACCGTGAGATTAAATCTATTCAGCATCCTGATTAAAGATATCAATATGTTCTTGATTTGACAGTGTTTTTAAATTAAAGACACTTTTTATTTTTTATTTATTTTGTCCTTTTTGCTTTTAAATTTAAGAAGCAGTAAGAATTTGAAGGTGATGCAAGTATTTATTAAATATTTCACATAAATCCACAAAGAAGTCCAAAACACAAATTCAGAAAGATATATGCACCCCTATATTTGTTGCAGCCTGATTTACAGTAGCCAAGAAGTGGAGGCAATGTAAGTGCCCTTCAAGACTTGATAGGATAGCCTTTAATTGCACAGTCCCTTATCCCAAGTATATTATCTCCCATACCAACATGTCAAATTCCAAACACGCAGTCAAAGCTCACTTGTAGAATGGACCTCCATACAAAGGCTCTTTAGCTTGCTATTCCTTTTTTTAAATTGATTAAAGAAAGGCAGACAAAGAAAGAAAGAGATTGATTTTTTGTTGTTCCTTTTATGTACACATTCATTGGTTGACTTTTGTATCGAACCCACAACCTTGGTGTATTGGGATGATGCTCTAACCAGCTGAGTTACCCCACAGGGAAGGTTGTTATTGTTTTCCATTACAGTACTACTGCCTAGACATTGAATACAAAAATAATTTACTTTTATGGGTTCCCATGGTGTATCTATATTTTCTCTGTAGTACATTATATGTATGTATGTCATTTCTGCTATTGATATACATTTAACCTCAAAGTCACCATTTTATGAGTAAAGATTTAATAAATGATTTTATTTTTATTTACTTACATATTCACTTTATTATTGCTTTATAAAAATGCAATTTCTAAATAGTAATTTTGTGTACTGCTAATTTAGTGAATTTATTTATCAGTTCTAACAATTTTTTTTTGGTGTAATGCTTGTGGTCCTCTCTATTTAGTATCATGTTATCTGCGAATAATTATAGTTTTTCTTCTTTCTTTTCAATTTGTATGTTTTTCATATTTTTTCCTGACTGCTATGGCCAGAACTTCCTATATTATATTGAATAAAAGTGGTGAAAGTAGATATTCTTGTCTTGATCTTAAGGAAAGCACTTTTAGCTTTATTCCTATTGACTATGATGTGAACAGTAAGTGTGACATTTATGGCCTTTACCATGTTGAGGTAAATTTCAGTTAATCACTTTCCTGAGTTTTTTTTTTCTTATCATAAACAGGTGCTGTATTTTGTCAAATGCTCTTTCTGCATTTATTGATATGATGATATAATTCTATCCTTATTTTATTTATTTGTTAATTAATTTTTGGATATTAAACTAACCTTGCATCTCAGGAATAAATCCAATTTGACCATGGCACATGCTTTTTAATATATTGCTGAATTCTGTTTACTAGTTATTTGTTGATAAAAATTGGATCTCTGTTCATCAGGGATATTGGCCCCTAATTTTTTTATTGCAATGTTTTTGTCCTGTTTTATAATTAGTATAGTGGTGGCCTCATAAAATAAGCTTAGAAATTATATATATGTATATGTATATGTGCATGTATGTGTGTGTATATATACATATGCATATATATATACATATTTATGTTGTGTGTGTGTGTGTGAGGAGAGGTGTTGATTCATTAAATGTTTGGTAAAATTCATCTGTGTAACCATCCAGCTTCAGGACTTTTTTTGTTGGGAATCTTTGATTACTGATTTGATTTTGATACAAGTTATCAGTTTGTTAAAATTTTCTGTTTCTTCTTGAAGCAGGCTAATATTGTATGTTTCTAGGATTTAATCCATGTCTTCCAGATTGTCCATTTGTTGCCATATAATTGTAGTTTCTTATAATCCTTTGTATGTCTATGGTGTCAGTTGTCACTTCTCTTTCATTTTTGATTTTATTCAGTTGTGTCCTTTCTCTTTGTCTTCATGAGTTTGCTTAAAAGTTGAACGATTTGTTTATTTTTTCAAAAAACTATGTCTTTGTTTTATAAATCTCTTTTATTTTTCTGTTAAACTCTATTTTGTTTATTTCTGTTCTGATCTTTATTACTTCATCTCTTCTATTCAGTCTGAACTTTGTTGCTCTTGAGTTCCTTTGGGTGTAGCCCAGATTCTTTATGAGAGATTTTACTAATTTCTTGAGGTAAACCTGTTTTGCTATGAATTTCCCTCTTAGGACACCTTTCACTGTGTTCCATAGGCTTTGGGTTGTTGTGTTTTTATTTTTATTTGTCTCAAATTGTCTTTTGACTTCTTCCTTGATCTCATTGTTAACAAATTCATTGTCTAGTAGCATGTTGTTTAGCTTCCATGTGTTTTTGCGTTTCTTTAAAATTTTTTCTTGTAATTGATGTCTAGTTTCATATCGTTGTAGTCAGAGAAAATGTTTGATATTATTTCAATACTTTTAAATTTATTGAGACTTTAGCAGTCTAACATATGGTCTATTATGGAAAATATATTATATGCACTTGTAAAGAATGTATATTCTGCTGCTTTGGGGTAAAATGTTCTAGAAATGTCACTTAAATTGATGTGGTTTAATACGTTATTTAGAGCCACTGCATCCTTGTTAATTCTCTGTCTGGAAGACCTGCCCATTGATGTTAATGGGGTGTTAAAATAACCTACTGTGACTGTATCACTGTCGATTTTTCCCTTTATGCCTCTCAATATTTGCTTTGTGTATTTAGGTGCTGCTATGTTGGGTGCATAAATATTTATAAGGGTTATATCCTTTTGTTGGATTGCACCATTTATCAGTATGTAAAGTCATTCTTTGTCTCTAATTATAGGCTTTGTTTTAAAGTTTGTCTGGTAAAAATATAGCCACACCAACTTTTTTGTTTGTTTGTTTGTTCAATTTGCATGAAATATCTTTTCTCTTTACTTTTAGTTTGTGTGTAGTTTTTGTTCTGAGGTGGGTCTCTTGTAGGGAACATATATATGGTTTTGTTTTCTTATTCATTCAGCTACCCTGTGCCTTTTGATTAAAATATTTAATCTATTTACATTTAGAGAAATTATTGATAAGTATGTAGCTATTGTAATTTTATTATTTATATTTATGATCTGTTTTTATCCCTCTTCTTCTTCCTCTTCTCCTTTTTTTTTTCCTCCTCCTCATTCTTCCTCTTCTTAAAGAAGTCCCTTTAGTATTTTTTGTAATATTGTTTCAGTGGTCATGAACACCTGTGTTTTTTTTTGTTGCTGTTTGTTTTGTTTTGTTTGTTTGCTTGCTTTTGTCTAGGGCAATTTCTATCTCCTCTTCATTTTTAAATGATGGCCTCACTGAGTAGAGTAATTTTGGTTGTAGTTTCTTGCTGTTCATCACTTTATTTCATGTCCAGACTTTTTGATCTAAAATGTTTCTGTTGAGAAATCAGTGAACAGTTTTTTGGGAGCTCTGTTGTAGGCAAATAAATGCCTTTGCTTTGCTACCTTTAGGATTCTTTGTCTTTAACACTTG
>CM052548.1:13611085-13787480 GCA_028533065.1 Trachops cirrhosus | reverse complement strand
TAACTGCCTATGCTGGATCTGAAGGCATGTGGTGGAGGCCATGCTACAACTCAAGAACAGCAGCCACCAGCCCCAGGCCTAGGACCTCTCATCAAAAGACACAGAAAATCCTGAGGCTTGTGTCTGCCTGCCAATTGCTCATAAGGCTCATCTGCTAAAAGAGCCTTATGCTGTACAGAGTTAGGTGTGATGGGGTCTCAGGAAGTCCTCGGGTTGCAATGAGAGGTAATCACCAGGTTAATGCAGAATCAGATTTGGCCATGTGAGAGGAGGGTTCTATACAGGAAAGCTGGTGCTTGCCTGATGGCTGTGTGGGAGGAGAATTCGACACAGCGAGCATGGCAGCTGTCTCCCCCCTGTCTTCGCCCCTCTCCCCCCTCTCTTCCAGTCTTCCCCCTGAAGCCACACAACTCATTTTCTCTCCGAATGTCTTTGGTGCCTTCCAAACTACTGTTCCCTTCTTAGGGCCGAGGATGAATGCTTGAGAGTAAGTGGGGCTGTGTGTGAGCAATTTAAGAGAATGCCTGAGTTTCTAGCAGCCTTCCCTTTCACCCAGATGCATGGAATCCCTACTGATTTTTTTCTTTTTCTTTTTTAATTTTTATTTTAATTTTTGTTCATGTATAGTTTTCTGTCTTTTACTCCCATCCCAGTCCACCCCCCACAGCCCTCCCTGCCTCCGTCCCATTTCCAGCGCCCCCCTAGTTTTTGTCCATGTGTCTTGGATTTTCACAGCCAGATGTTTTAGGTGCTGTTCATCTAGACACTGGTACACTGGGATGGAGACCTCTGTGTGAGTCGGAAACCCGTTGTTTCTCAGGAGATACCCCAGCAGCTGAGACATGCCTCCCAATTCTCAATTGCCACAATCCTGAGTTATATGATTTCTATTCAACTAGGCTTCAGATAGTACAGCAGGTTTATTTTTCTATAATTTAGTTGTAATTTTGATATGATCTTGGGAGGAGGCAAGCACAGTATTTACTAACTCTGCCAAATTGACTGAAACTTAAAATAAAAATTTTCAATTTTATTATATATGTTTTATTATATTCAATTTTATTATATATTAAATTATGCATATTAAATATATAACATATATAATTTACATACCAAGTCTATTCATAGGAAAATATGTTTACTTGTACTGAACGAGTGATGTAGGAACTCTTTAAAGGAGTCTCTCCTGTTGACTTATGATCTGTTCGAAAAAGTCATCACAAATTCCTACCTAATTAGCCCACACAGTAAAGAATATTTTATGTGAAAGACAGTCAAATTTAATTATTGAAGCTTTTTCTGTCAAGATAGGCTTAGACTTATGATGACTCAATTTAAAAAGTTATATTATATTAAAATTTAGTCAAAATATTACATTACTTACATAAAAGTTATTTAATGTTACTTAGAAAAAAGATCTGAGATGTTTTGCAAAGAAATATAATTAAAACTATTTTTGTGTCAGAGTTAGGAATTAAAGTTTGCAAGTGTGTATATATTCCTTAACTGCTATATGAAGATACTATCTCATCTTTCTCTCTTTTCTTTCTCTTTCTTTCATTTTTTTATGGATGCATATCTGAGGTTTGGTTTCTGATGAATATTCACATTTTTAATAAGAAAGATGATTGTGCCTATGAAAATATAACATTAATTTTTATATAATATATGTAATATTAAATTCAAAATTTGTTAAAAGACAAAGTCTTCAAATTATTATCTTTTCTATAGATATAAAACCTATGTGGCATCAATAAAATTATATTGCAAATACTATATGCATTGCTTATTATTTTAGGAAAGAGACATACAGTTCTCTGCTTTCTAAATCAGTCTTATCCTACCTGACCCCATTACAAACTCACTGCAACAGATCTAAACAAAAATAACTGAAACATTTGTATGGGTTTGAAAAGAACATAATTCCACATGGGTACAGAATAAGTGAGGTTTTTATAGCTCCAAATATGTGTTTTCCTATTGAATTTGCACCTGCTTAAAGCTCAGCCAAATTATGGTGCATGGGCCAGCTCTATTTTCCATTTTCTTTGTGAATTAAAAGTAAAATAAACGTGCAATTGAGCCTAGACAGCAGATGGTCTGCAATAGGTACAAACATATTGTACCATATGTCTAAGTGGTACTCTCAGAAAGTATTTGGCACCCCTAAAATATTTTATTTGCAATAGACATATGAATATACATACAGTACTACAATTAAGGATAAAGTGACTGATTCACTGCTCATCATTAGGGAGAAGTATGGCTCAGAAATAGGTTTCGCACTCCATCTGGAAAACAGCAGCTTCCTCTGTGGAGCTCCGATGACTTAGAGGAAAGCAAAGTCTACCTCTGGCAGTAAGTCTGTGGAGACATTCGTGCCTTTGTCAGACCATTAACAACTATATGCCATTTCATTTTTGCCTAGCAAGTATTCAAAAGGTAGACTTCGTTATAAATCATACTTGCCATCTAAAATTACTTCATGAGTGGATTTTGTGCTTTTTAATTTTTTTACAAAGTGTTATTTTTATGCATCTGAAGAATATTTTCAAAAGCATCATTTAGGTCTGTTTGAAGGCTAGAAGGTCAATTTGAAAAGCTCTTTAGATGTTTCCCAAGTTAGAATAATTTAATCCTTTGTGAGTCTGAATTTTGGCTGCTTTATTCTGTTCTGTGGGATAGAGCACTGTATTTCTCCAAATGCCACAGGCAAACGGCATCTCCATAGAGCCAGGTTGCAACTTTTACAAATTGGAGGAAACAAAATGAATTATTTTCCATCTTTTTGGTGACTGTATAACACTTGAAACATTTAAGACTTCTAATATTTTTTGTTAAAGCCACATGGGGATCTATAACTTCTAGACATATTCTAAATAATCAACAGTAATAATAATTAATAATAATAACCAGTATCTTTTGTATAGTTTGCTCTGTGTCAAACATAAGTATTGATTTTATTAGGCTTCCACATTTATTTAACTCTCCAAAATGTTTTTATTGTACTTGGAATTATCCTCAAATTTCTGAGTAGTGGACCTAGAAAACAGCATCTTTTATACTTCCGTAGTCATATATTTAATTTCACTTGGTTAACTTTTAGGTAGTATATTTTTTAATCCATTTTCCACCTATACATGTTACTGAGACTTATTTCTTACATGGGTTTTTCCAGCCTATACACTTTTGTATATGATCTCACATATATGTGTATACATCATACATATCTCTCTAAGGTATCTTCTAACTCTAAATGAAACCACTGGTAAGTTTGATAAAGCACACCCACTGTCTCTGTGTATGGATTGCATAAATATTTTTTTATCCTAGAATAAGAGAGACTATTTCAGCTTTTATCAAAGTGAAGGTTTCTGCATTCCGGTATCAATCACTACAAGGAAGTGCATATTTGCGACATAATGTAGATCAATGCAAGAGCACATCAGTTTTACTTTAACTGTAATTTTAAGTAAAGAATGTTCAATATCTTCTCCTATCTCTGTAATTACTTTGTCTTGTAAGTCTTTATTCGAGGTTTTCGTAAAGTAGCATGTTTTTCCCCCTTAGTTGTAAGTCTGCTCGTGTACGATGAAAGGAGCAAAGACATCAGGGGAGGTAATTCAATAACTCTACAATTTCAACAATGTCATCAAAATCACAGCTTCTTTCCGTCTCTGCTTGGCTGACACAATGTGTATTGACCAAATCCTCAGACCTGTTTCTCACTCACTTGTAAAATGGCTGCCATCGACACCTGAGGCTCTGATAGTTCATTGCTATTCAGCAAAATTAAGAGATCTTGAGTTCTTATGCGTTTCCTTCGAGAACTAAAAATGCTCTATTCTCAGAAGCCCTCATCAGACTTTATCTGTTTCTTATTGGTTGATATTTTACTCAGGTGACAATCACTAATAATTATAGTTGTTTTATACCAATTAGGTAGAATGTAATAAATATCATGGAGTCAATTAAACAGTTTTTGTAAATGTATCACAGGACTTTTATGACTATGATGTTGGTTTATCTATGTACGTAAGAAGGCCTAAGACTGTTCACTGTCTCAATTCCATTTTTATAAAATCCAGAGCTTTAGTTCTTGTCTATAGACAACGTATCTTAATTTGCTTTTAAAAGTGATTCTGACACATTTTTGACAGTTAAAAGCCTTTGTTTTTCTAAAATGTCTTGTGTACTGTTATCCAGCAAGAGTCTAGAAGAAAGTATTTACTTAGTTGTGTAAATTTCAAGTGAAATTGGAGGTTTGAATCTGAGGGAAATTTGTGCAATTGAACTAGACTTTATATATATATATAATGTGTGTGTATATATATATGTACATATATATATATGTTTTAGTGCTAAATCTGAGATCTGTTAATTGTATGATCTTAAATTATATTTGTTATTTAAGCTTTGCAAATATGTTTTTATCTGCTATATTTGCATTTCACTTTTGGTATCCAGCTGTAAAACTTGATCACTTTGTAAACATACTTTGACTCTCTCCTGGCTTTGCATGGGTGCAGAAAACCCCATTCCTTTCAGTCATGAAAGACCACTATGAACCAAAGTAGAGGTGTTTCTTTGCCCGGGCTATGTGCTATAAATAAATATCTACATTTAAGATCTAATTTGTTACTTATCTTTCCAAACAGACTGGGAGACCCACACAAGGAAAACTTCCAACTGCTTCGGTAGGAGAGGCATGCTTATTTCAAACGAGATAGTCCATGAGCAAACACACACATTGTACAAGATTAAAACAAAAACAGCTAAAACCTAAGTATTATTATAGAAGCACATTGACTATAAGACACTTTAGATATTTTCAAGGTCATTCCCATTCTATGAAGATATTTTGATCTCATAAAGGACTTGTAAATTCTTTATTTTATTTTGTCCCTATTGTATTAGTGATTTATGTAAGGTATTGCTAGTTTCTATATTTTTATATATAAGAAATGACTTTCAAGATGATGAGATGAATAAACAAATACCCTGCTCTCAATGACTGATAGAGCTAAGATATCAACTGTTGTATTTTGATTTTATGTACATATATATTTATATATTTAATATATATTTTATATTTACACATGTTATATATAGATTTTTTTCTCTCATCTTTTCTTTTGCAAATTTTTTCATAAACTCAAACCTTTTCCAGGCACATGCAGATAATGTAAGGAGAATGTTTTGCATACAAATTTAGGGTTTAGCTCTATTATTCTACAACAGTTCACGTTATGATGTGCGTGTTATCCACCACTGAATTAAGACTATTGCAGACTTTATGAACATGATTAGAAAAAGAAGTCAATACATAAACTTAGCCATAATCATCAAACAATTTGCTTGTTAGGCTATATGTATGCATGTGTGTATAGGTTTTTTGGTGTGAACCCATAGTTTTATATATGAAACAGAAAGAGAAACTGTTTCAGATATAAAACTGTGGGTTCACACCAAAATCTATTTTATCCTGATACCATACAATTCATTTTGCCTTTGACGCTTCTACTCCTTATAACTCCCTTCTCGGACAAGTAAGAAACCTCACTTCATTCTAGTACAGAAGGATTACTATTGCTCTCGATGCTGTCTACCCCTCACTCTTGTCGGGCTGGCTCTTCACTCAGCTCTCACAGGCGGGCTGCCCTTCACTTGGCTCTCTGTCACATTGCTGGACCCCCGTGCTCCTGGGCCACTGCCTTGCAACTTTAAACTGGTAGGCCACTCCCACATACACTGTGGAATGGGAACGCCTACAATGGCTTTTTGCTTCACTATGTTTTTTATTGTACCTATTACTTTTGATATCACTATTCTAATATTTGCTTCATCTTCATTGTGCTGATTTTGGTCTTATAGGGGGAGATTAAAAAATTGCTGACAGAAAAGGAAGACCATCACCAATAAGCCAGAATATTCAGAAGATAGTTGGAATATGTTCATTTATTTATTTAACTAAGGTATTTATGAATGATGATATACATTTATACATGGATTGTTATACACTATAAATGTACATAAATTTGTCTATAAATATAGACAAATACAAGTACATTCATGTATGCATACATACATATTATATATATATATATATACATATATATATACATAAAGAGAGAGATTATCTTTTATATGCCAGGATCTATGCTAAGGCTTATAAAAAGGTCCATAACTGTCCTAGACTCAAATAACTGAAAGAGCAATGCACTTGAATTGTATTACAGGTGTCATACTCTCAACTGCTACCTTGTAGTGTTGGAGGTTTATATGTGTATACTATAACAATGTAATAAAATCTATCTTATAATATTTATAATATTTTATAATATATTATGCTATAATATTTATATGTTATTGTGCCTAAAGTAATTCAGTTGATTACTTTAAAACAGTGTATTAAGTTACTTCATTTTCTGAAATATAATTCAGTTTTACATTTGATTAAAAAGGAACAAAAAGAGGAAAAGAACTACTGCCCATTGTTGAGACTGAGTAAAATAATAACGGTAACAGTAACGATGACCATGATAGAACTTTTAACTGAACAAGCATCTGTGTGGGCACTAACTGAACTGACCACGGTTATCTTCAGGGGAAATCTACTGAGCAGCTGTGTGTAGAAAAAACCATAAAAATAGTTTATGTATGGCCTTCCGGATTGTTCATTTCCTCTTCGAATAGGCAGAGTATTCTTCTCAACAAAGACCTCTGTCTTTGAAGATAATTTTAACCACCAATCACACATGTAGTTTATAAATTACTTTAAAGTACAATTCCTCAGTACATAAGAATTTAATAGGGATCTCTAAGTCAGTTTCTTTGTTTAAGCTAAAACACAATACTTTCCTATGAAATTACTTTCTAAGCCATAGTTGAGGAAAGGCTGAGCAATTTTCTGCAAGCAATTATTATTGACTACTATGAGGGTAGCCTATGCTAAGAAGAAATTTATTACTCTATTTTAGGTTTCTGGATTTCCAGCTTATAGTCTAACACCATTCCTGTATCTGATTTCTATTAAGCCAAGAGATGAAGTGTATCGCATGTATTCAGGAGCCATTAAATAGGAGTTTAAATTTTGTTGTTATTTAGTCTTGACATTCTTGTATACTAAAACAGGTGACTTATTTCTAATAATTACTGCATTTTCTATTTCTTGTTTTTAATTTGTGAAGTTGTGTTTTTTCTATTGTTGATATAATTATGTAGTTCTCGTGTTAATTAAGTGATCAGTATAGTGCCATAAACTAAATAGATATTATAGTGCATTGTACTCACACGATTTTGAAATTCCCAGTTTGTAAACTGAACACTGATCTGAAAATCGGCCATACTTCATAATATAGCTTTTATTTGCAAGGTACTTAATAATAAATAGAAATAATACCAATGAACAAATAGATGAACATCATTTGTTAATTGTTATAATATGCCAGGCATTGCCTAACTTTCTCTTTTCATAAGTATTTTGTCAGTTTGTGGAAAAGAAATCTCCAGCACACTGTTTGTTAGTAGTTTGTCCAAGGTCATATAACTAGGTTTAGCAGGGCTGAGATTCAGAAACAATGTGTCAACATGACTAAACAATTACTTCATATATTGTTGTTTAGTATTGAGTAAGTAGAGGCCTATTTGTGTATATCTGGTTGGCCAAAAAGTCCGTTTACTTTTTTTCTGTAAGATGGCTCTAGTAGTACTTAGCTGTCCTTAACTTCATTCAAAATAATTTTGTTCAATTGCATTGTGATAGCTGTCATATCAGTATGCATTTAAAAAAATTACCAAAATTTGTGCAGCCATTTTAATATAGAAAATATGCAACACTTCAGGTATATTATACTTTATTATTTTAAGACAGGTAAAAACTCAACTAAAACACACACACACAAAGATTTGTGCAGTGTATGGAGAAGGTGATGTGACTGATCGATAGTGTCAAAAGTGGTTTGTGAACTGTTGACATTTTAGCCAAATAATTCCATACTGTGGGCTGTCTTATGCATTGGAAGATGTTTAGAAGCACCCTTGGCCTCCACTCACTAGATACCAAAAGCAGGAGATAGCCAACATAGTCAAATATCCCAGTCAATAAAGTTATTTGTGAAAATGAAAAAAAATGTTTCTTTTATTTTACAAAAAAAAACATAATGGACTTTTTGGCCAACACAATAGTTATTGCTTACAGTGATACTTTTTATGTTTTTATTCTAGATAACAATTACATTTCTAAATTTCTTTATTGCACTTACAAGGACTTATTTTGAGTAACTATATGTATTAGTTACTTATTGCTGCTATTAAATGGTTTCCATTGTGCTAAAGTCTAAGGCTGTGCTCCTTTGGGAGACTTTGTGGAAAGTCTGTTCCTTTGTTTTTCTGGCTATTCAGGTTGACTGCAGTCCTTGGCTCATGGGCTCATCCTCCACATACAAGCCAACAATTCTATCACTGGTACCTCTGCTTCTGTGGTCTCATCTTCTTCTCTGACTTTAACTCTTCTGATTCCATCTTACTAGGACCTATGACCACACTGAGCTCACCTGAATTATTGAGTATAATCTCCCCATCATAAAACCCTTACTTTACCTACAAAAGTCCTTTTTTTCTAACAGCTGGAGGCAATAAGTAATATCATTGCAGTGTGTTGACTCAGAGTACATGGTGCACATATTTATGATGGAGTTAATATATTCTCTAAGTGTTCAAAATTACAAATGTATTTTTGTAAAACACATCATATTTTGCTGTGTATAATGTACACATTTTTGCCCAAATGTTTGAAGGAAAAATAAGGATGTGCTTTATACATCAGTAGTGCCTGATATACCTTGTATCTCTTCTTGTGTTTTGAAATTATTTGTTACATGAAATTTCTTGTACCATAAAATGTTCAAAAATAAATGCTAAAATTCCTTTATAATAAAAAATGTATCTAAATAGAAATAAATAAAAATCAAATTAAGAAATTAAAACAAAATATTCTTTTTCCTGCAAGTTTGGGCCAAATAACACGGGCATGCATTATGCACAAGAGTGCACTATACACAGCAAAATATGATAAGTCAAACATATGAACCATAAAAAATTATTGCTTTATGAAAAAAATCACAGAAAAGTAACTTCATTCACTTAGAATTTTTACCTGTTATTTTAGAACTTAGAAATAAGATTTTCATCCGAGGGAAAGTGAGAGGTTTTAAAAAATCACCACAATATATGCCAAATTTCCTCAAAAACACAAAATGACTCCTTGTGAGAAGAAGAAAAGTTTGTTGTTGAAGGATTATTTAATGTGAAATGCATAAAAGATACCCAGCATCTTATGTTACATGTCCATATACATTTATAAAAAGATGGCTAAAACCCTGGCTGGTATAGCTCAGTGGATTGAGCGTGGGCTGCAAACCAAAGGGTCACCAGTTCAATTCCCAGTCAGGGCACATGCCTGGGTTGCAGACCAGGTCCCTGGTGGGGACCATGTGAGAGGCAACTACACACTGATGTTTCTCTCTCTCTTTTTCCCTCCCTTCCCCTCTCTCTAAAAATAAATAATAAAAATCTTTTAAAAAACCCAGAGCCAAAATTAGTTAAAAAAATGGCTAAAGATTCTTACTATTTCTGGTAATAAGTATATATCTATTGAGGAGATCGGTGCATATGGTTTATCCATATACATGGAGCCTTGTAACACAGATGGCTTTCATGGGGGAAATGAATTAGATAGGGTTATCCTATATCTGGCATTATGTTTCTCATTATAAATAATTACTATTGAATTCTGATTTATAAATCAATTATTTTTGAGGTTGTTAATGAGAGATCATGCATAGGTGACATAGTCATTATTGATATATTATACAATTAAAGTCTTGAAGCCTACACCCTTAAATTTAGATGTTAACAGACTGTGAATTCGTGATGGTAATGCCAAATTTCAGCTGGGAGATGACATCTGCTGACATCATCTTTATGTGACCAGATAGCTTTCATCATGAGCATGTAACCTTTACTTTATCAGTCATACCATATGGCCAAACACTGTTCCCATTATTCTCGGTCATCACTGATCTGTTGTTGCTGTTCATGGTTCATACTGTTAGGAAGCCAGTGCTCAAAAAGTTGAGAAATACAAATGAAACATAGAACTGTTCCAATTATATATTTTCCATTTTTATTATTTGAGTTTTTTTAGACCTGGTTCTTTTGTTAATAAAAGAAGTTTCCATAATCTCTTGACATTACAAATAGTTTCACAATTTGTCTCACGCTAGACTATAAGGTCCACAGCAGAGGCATCATACCTGTCTTTTGTTCATGATTACGTATCTATATTCTTCTCATTAGATAGCAGCTGCTCATTTAGCATATGTTAGAAAATAGTACGAGTTAGATAAAGCATGTATATATAATTAATATTCAATTATCATTCACTACTTGCTAATTCACTTATTTGAATATGTGTGCACATATTTTTATAGACATTAGAATATATCTATCTGTGTATATATATGTATATGCAGTCACACAGAAATAAACATGATTATGAGAGAGTGTTTTCAATTGCAGACCATTTCTCAAGAGAAAGGCACCCTTTGGGGCACAGAGAGAGTGCATCTGCAAATTTAGGTCAATTCCTTACTCTCTGTGTCTGTTTGAAACCCACCTAAATTATCAGTTTAGGTTAAAGATAAATTTAAGTCATCTATATTGACTTTGGAGTCACATGGGTTGCATGTCAATATAAGGTCTGTGTATTGATTGTAGGGTCTTCAGTACGCTCTCAGCAGCATTTGAGTTCAAAGACCAGTAGCAATTACATTTTACATGTATCTAAATAAGAAATGGATTTCTTTTTAAGTTTCTACTGTATGCCCTTGAACTAAAAGCCTTTATTGTTTATAGGCATCTACATTAATGATCAGCTTCCCTTCCTTTATTAGGGTATTTTAGGTAGTGTGATCTAGAGTTTACTCTTCAGAACTCTGGCATTTTCTGGGTAATAAATTTGACAACAAAGATTTTGACTTTATGAACAATTTTATACTGATCCTTAAGGGTTTACTTTAGGTGAAAGAACACACAGAAGTAATAATGCTAGCATAGGCACATTAAAAATGTCAGGGATTAGCAACATTTTTCACAAACACTAATTTGTGGCCATGCACTTATGTCAAGGGACATTTGCATTTTACCTGGTTTCTAGTCCCTTTTTATCTACTAAATTTCAGTTTTTCTTAAATCTTTGATTTGTGGATAAACTCTTCATATCCCAACACAAAATTTTCATGGGATTTGAAGTTTTAATCCCTATAGTGAAACCTGATGTTTTACCAGGATACTACCTCCAAGTTTTCAGTAAAGCTGGATGCTGATAGAATTCAGATACCACAGATTGTCCTCAGGAACAGCGTTAATGCAAAGGGATATAATAATCTATTTAAAATGCATGTGGTTTATATGTTTTTTTAAGGTACAATGATCAGTTTAACACAATATGTATTCAGTAACATTAATTTTAATATTTTTACAGGTAAATTAAAACGATTATATGAATGGCTTATACATGTATATAAACAAAATCCTAAATTATTTTTGAATAAATTAAATATTTCTGCAATTTGAAGTTTGTTGTAAATATATTGTCCTATATTTTTATAATAACCTTGATATTCAAATATTTTATTTTTTACTTAATAAATAGGAACCATTTAAGTGTATGTTTATCTATTAAATCATATTAAATGAGCGGGCATTATTAAATAAAAATACTAAGGGAATTAATTACATTAGTTATAAGTAATATTATCACATGCCAAATATACTCTTCAGACTATATTGTATGTACACAGTAATGCAAAATGCAATGGAGTAAACATGCTATCATGGCTTTTGAAATTAATATCTATGAGAAATTATAATACTTTACTTCTATCAGAATATGATATAGTCATGAAACAGGAATGTCAATACATTGATATTAAGGCACAATCTTACACATTCATTGAAATCAATACTTATTTTTACAGTAGTGCTACAATTCATACGAATTTAAACAATTTGAAAATATATAATGATAAAACACTTTTCATAAAGAAAAAACTCAAATCTTAAAAAAAAACACCCGGAACTTAAAATTATTATTTTGAAAACATTTAGAGTATTTGAGAGTGTCATTGAAAGAAGACAAAAGAATTCTCAACATTTACTTGATCGCAATTCAATAAAGCATCAGGAAATCTGGCTGTATTGTATGCTCCTTCCCACTAACAAAAGCAATTTGTGGGCTGGAAACAAGCTCTACTGCATTGGCGTTTTAAACAAATTGCAGATGCAGTAATCCAAGGTTCACATTTGAAGATATTGGAGCTTTTTTCTGAAGTTAAATGCAGCAGAGCCTATTACATTTGTGCCCTATTAACAAGCTTCAAATAGGGCCATGAAGCACTTTGTTCTTACTTTATAGGGAGCCCTAGAGACATCCTTTTGCTGCTCAAAGATTTGTCTTTGCCACATTGTTTGATAAATTTTCATTTACTACAATAAATGAAATAAGGGAAACATTTAAGTGTGTTTAAAAGGAAAGAAGACACTTTTACAGTACTTTATTGTTCTAATCAAACAATACAAAATGGCTCAAAAATGTTAAACATCTATTTGCCCCTGAGGATTTTGCAATTAAAATGGGCAACCATGATTAAAAATTAAATCCCTGAAAGTCAAATGCAATATTTAAGATGATGATTTTTTTCTAATTTTGTAAATAAAAGTTAAAATATGAACTGGCCCATGTAACTCTGATGATTGTCTGTAATGACATGTAGAAATATTATCTTTAAAATTGTACAATTTCAAACAAAATTTTTTATTGATTCCCTTGAATCAGGATTGAAAATATACATTTTACTCTCCCAAGGCATAAAGCTCAATAGAAGTTTTGACATTGGTTTGTAAGGAAACTAAAGAAATAACTTACATACAAGAAACCAGTCTGGAAAACAGAAGGCACGTTGTACTGGTTGTTTTAGGCTTTGTCAAATACCAACTATGTGCTAAAGGCATCAGAGTAAGTTGTCCTTTCTTTAAGGGCACACTGATGTATTCAAGGTATTGGTAAATTTTCAGATCAGAATTGTCTGGTAAAAGGTTCAAACTCAGTAACTTCTTGAATATAACTTGCAGAAAATTTACTCCTTGTGCATCTCAGAAATGTTTATGGGTTAAATAGTCACGAGCCTTGCTTTAGGAAGCGTTTAAGTGAGTTGAGATATAAAATATTACATTGTATAATATGTTGTGGCACATAGCTCCAGAGAAGGTATAAAAGGACATCTTGTTCTCCTTCTGTGCCCTATGATGTATCTTAACCCATCATGTTTCCAGAGTATTCCAAATCGGGGAGCCATGTTTTATTCACTTTTCAGGTCCTAATATTAACAAACAAGTTTTCATTAATTTTGCACCTAACAAGTAAATAAATGAATGCATCAAATGAATGAATGACTAAAACTAAATTGCTCTGATTTTTTTTGCATGCAATGGAAAAAAACCTCAGAGATATGTGATGTAATAATTATTATATTTATATTTGCTTCCATTAAGCATTTAAACAACAGTAACAAAGAGAAGGATTCGGTATCAGAAAAAGTACATTTGTGTTGAACATGTTTGTATTTCTATAGGCATTCAATATGCTTACTAACTTTAGAAAAGATTATTCTTAGTCTATATTATTCATGTGTTCCAAAAAATGAAAACCACTGACTTAGTCAAGCCTTCTCCTTTAGTGGTTGAAGCTATTAGGGTCAAGAGATTAAATCCCTTTGCTTTTATCACATAGGTAATTAACAGCAAAGCCGGGAACTGATCCCCAGCCTCCTGGAATGTAATCCCAGGCATTATTATTCCTTAGAGTGCTCTACTTCCCTATTTGGACCATTCCTCTCAGTGAAAGCGAGTACAGGGATGAAGGATGAATGGGACTTGGAGGGTTGATTGTCAGAGTTTCAGTGAATAACCCCGAGGTTCAAAGCTTTCAGAACAGTTCTGGTGAAAGTTAATGACCTGTTATTTTGTTTCCTTATAAATCATTGAAATGCCAGCATACAATAGTCAAGAGTTTATTCACAAGAACATAATGTAGACATAGTTATAAGGCAACACAGTTACAACTAAGAAGGTTTAGTGTGATCAGTTTAAAAAATAATACACAGAAAATGTGGTGATATTGAGTTTTTTTTTAACTTCTGGGTATTATGAAAGGGAAAACAAAATAATTTCAGAAAAAGAATGAGAAAGAAAATATAACTTTACAAGTAAAGTAGTATATTTCAAGATCAAATGGTAAAAACAGCCACAAAAGAGAATTTTGATAGAATTTGTAGTATTTACTTGCAGCACATAAAGCTAAATAAAAATTTACTTGTGACCTTATAGAATTTGCTATTCAGAAGGGAGAGTAAATACATGATAATATAGGATGGGGAAAAGTAGGTCTACCACTGTGAGTACATGAAACAACTTATTATTTTTATTATTTTGCACATGAACAACTGTAAACCTATTGTACTTTTGCCTCGCCCTGTACTTAACATATTGTCATAGATTACTATATGCTTGGTTATGATCTAAGTGTTTTGTAAACAGAATAACTTTTAATCCTTACAATAATCCAATGAGGTAGCTAGTATTGTCTTCATTTTTCACATGGGGAACTTGACAGGTAAGTAAATTGTCCACAGTGTCACAGGTCACTGTTGACATTAACAATGTTCGGAGCGGTCAGTGTCATTTTAGAGAAGTCCTGAGTAAACAGGCTGTATTACCTCTGAACCTCTATGCTGCACTTAATGAAAACAGGAAGTCAGCATGAAAGAGACCGATGTAAAACAAATAGAAAGAATGTGTAGTATGAAGTGTCAATTATTTTCAACTAGGGATTAGCAAAACCTTAACTAAAATAGTGGCACTTAAAATTGGCTTAAGGCATCTACAGGCAGAGAAGACAGACGGAAAAAATATGCATGAACGAATACACAACTAAGCAATTACTTCTGAACTACCTCAATTCGCATTGTAGCCACAAAAAAATCTTGCTACCGATCCCCTTCTAAAGTTAACATTTAGATTTTTCACATACAAAACCTTTTTGTCTACAACCTACAAGTTTTCGTAAAACTACCTAATCATTCACTTATATATTCAGCTCAAATATGGAGAATATATAGTACATCTCAACTTCCATCTCTAAATGAATACAGAACAAAGATCAAGATGTATTCTAACACAAAGTATGCAGTCTTGAGTAAGATGCAAAAATATAAAATGTTATCTACAATTTGTTACTTGATGGAAGTAAACCCAGAAGTTGAGGAGAACCAAACCAAGCCTGCTATGGTTCATAGAAATATTCCTACAGAAAGAGATGCCAAAGCAAGTACTGGAATATAACTAGGAGTAGAAGGATAGAATACACCATAACCAAAAAGAGCAGTCTAAGGGAAGTAAACAAATATGAATTATGGAGGTGAGAAAGACCACACACCATTCTCTATGCCATTTGATAGATATATCATTCAAAAGAATCCCAGCTCTACCTGTTAGACAAAGATTTTTCAGAATGTAGGATCAATGCCTACTACTACTAATTGGGTCTTTTACTTGCTAGCTTTTATCTACAACTTTTAATAAGACACAGTCTCTACAAGAAGATCAACATGGCCCAGGAGGGACTGCCATACTCTATTTTGAAATATTGAAAAACCTGAAAAAATGTCCAAAAAAGGCACTAAAAATGATCTGTGTGCAAATCAGGGACTGAAATGAATTGAAATAAATGTATCTTGTATCCTACACCTTGCTAAACAAAGAAGTACGAAATCAAAAGTGACATGCTCGCATATCAAGGCAAGAATAACTCCTGGGAGATGATGCAGTTGGCAAGCTAGCCAAGATAACCTTGCCACCTGATTAAATGTTACAAATTGCACACAGGATGTCGCTTACAAGAAAAATAATTCCAGTGAAAAGTAATGTTGTGAAAAATGTTTTGCTATTCTTAAAAATTTTCTTCAATTCTCCCAGCCAAAGTAAGATACTCACTTTTTAATGCTCCTTAACATTTGCACAAGTGAAAATTATAGCTCTTATTAAATTTTATCAGAAATTCTACATCTATTTCTTTTCCTTAGACCCTAGGTTTTGAACTAATTCAATGAATCATGTATGACTTAATTATTCATAAACTAATTAATTGATGAGAAGACTGAACCTATATGCTTGTGGAACTCATACTACTACTTCCTTTTAAAATCACTATTCTGTAAATGACTAATTTAGAACATTAATTCAAACCATTTCAATAAAGTATTTACATAAATCATTTAGAAATATTGGAAAAAAGTTTGAAGGGAATAAGTAGGCTAACAAGAATTCATCTCTGGGATTGAAAGGTTTTTTATTGCTTTTTTTAATGACATATCCAGTGAGTTTATTTCTATGTATAATTATTACAAAAATACTATTTATTCTCTTCAATGTGAAACACTCCACAATATGCATTCATTCCAGCTATTGCATTTTTATTAAATTTATTGGTTAATATTGGATAAAAATGATATAGATTTCAATGTACAATTTTATTCTATGTCATCCGTATATTGCATTGTGTGCTGACCACTTTTGCTATTTTATTTTCAAATTAAATAATAGGTATTTGCATTTACTTTTTTACATGAACTAATATCTAACTAACATAAAATATAAAACAAATAATTGCATAGTGTTTATTTAGAATATTTTAATAGTATATGCTATACACATTTTGTTATGATTATTTCAATTTTGTTAATATTCAGCATTTTTCAATAAAATTACTTAAGGTGGTACATACTAGTATATATTATCACCCAACATATATATCAAGGTATTTTTCATTAACAAATATGTCACTCAACAAATAAATACTGAAGCCCTTTTGTTTAGAATACCAAGGGTTTAGGAACATAATGAACTATCAGAGGTGTCCAACTTGTGGCCTGTGGGCTGCATGCATCCCAGGATGGCTATGGATGTGGCCCAACACAATATCGTCAATGTACTTAAAATATTATGAGACTTTTTGTGTGATTAGATGTTGCAATGTATTTAATGTGTGAACCAGGACAACTCTTCTTCTTCTAGTGTGGCCCAGAGATGCCAAAAGGTTGGACACCCTTGACTGACGAAGCCTCACTATTATATAGCGTACATTCTAGTTCAGAATTTTGTCATTAATGAAGCTCTCATCGTAGAGCTTCAGCTCTACCCCCTTATATTATATTTTTCAATGATTGGATCAGGTTTTCCAAATCACATTTTGTTTTGTCAGTTGACTTTTTTTCTGCCAAATAACTACACTGTATAAAAGGTAAGAAAAGAAAAGGTAGGTATACATTTCCTTTTCCCTCTGATTGCTATTGCAGTTGGTATTCTGCATCATTGAATCCCCACTGGGGAAACACTTGGTTGCTTTCCAGGTTTTTTTAGCACTCAAAGCCAATCTCGTTACATTTTCTCAGAACTATCATTGCTATCCAGACAGTGGTCCTTGCCCAGAGCCCGGCTCTGCAAGGTCCCCGCTGACCACTCCTGAAGTAGCAGCACCTGCCAGGAAGGCGCCTCCTTGAGGCCTGACCCCAGGTTGACAGGGACTCTTCCCAACATTACATGTTTGTCTTGAGTGTATTTGTTTGACCCTTCCAAACACTCCAAAACTATGTAAACAATAGTCTATATTAGAATCTCCCTACTGAAATACTTAACACAGTTTCCTTTTCCCTGATTGGTCAATGATTTGTATTATATTCAATACTTAATATTACTGAATAGAGAGAATCTCAAGAAAACAAAACCATGAACATGTGACTGTGGGTTTGTTTGGTTAGGTTTTGTCTTCAAGGCAGGAATGAGTTCCTTGACAATGAAACCTAAAATAGTTGTAGATTTCTCCTGATGATAAAATTGATTAAACTAATGCCTGTTATTGACTATGAAATAATGGTTGCTGGAGGGAGTCCACTGTGGCGGGAGCAAGTGGCTGTTGCACAGAAGTGTTACGTTTGTAATGAGGGCTGCGGGATTAGTGAGGTAGAAGGTTTGATTGTGAATGCCCCCAAAGAACTCATGGAAAGGAAATTACAAGCCTACAACTTTACATTTTCAACTCACATAATAGCCAGAGAACCAGAGAGCTTCTATAACAGATTTAAAAGAACTACTTAACCACTCATATTTCAATAGCTGTAGGGCACAGCTCACAGAATATCAACTCCAAAATGTAACTTATATAGCTTTCAAAATATGAGCATGTGTTTAATGCACAGATTTATTCAGTGTCTAGGGTAAAGCATTGATTTTGAAAGAATAGGCCCCAAAGATTATAGGCACATAGATAAAATTAGATGAAGCTGAGAATATTGAATTCTTACGTTTTTCTGAGCTGTCCTTGTTTCCACAGAGATGTCCGCCCTAAGGATACCAATGCCCTCCAAGGTCTAAGGAGATAAGCTTTACCTTCTTTGCCGACCCTTTATTAATCTCATCCCAGGCAGCTGACTTGCAAAGGTCTACTTGTTTCCATCTAGCCTCGTCCCAACTTTTCATTATTATATCCTCTAGGATGAAAAAATAAGTGTATCTCAGGGAGATAAGTATATTACCTGTCAGTGTTGATAGGCTGTACTGCAAAATAATTCCAGTATTAGTCTACTTTATGTTATAAGACACATGCAAATATACCTTGGAATTCTAATAATGGTAGAATAAGAGGAATAGAATAAAACTGTATAGTAGGCCAAATGCATATAAATGTACTTATAATATATGGATTTAAGATATTAGTTTGCACAGAGAGATTGGCTGTAAGAATTTTCTTGATTGTCTGGCTGAGACTTGTACTTACTGGTGGTCTACATGTAATGAGGCTGGGAAGTCAGTGCTCTTCTGGTATGATACAAGGATAAAGGATTCAAAGCATTAGGGAGTTCAATGTATTTATCATATGCTAAGTCTACCCATTCATTCACTCTATCCTCCAGTCAAGGGAGTGAGCCCAGTGGCCCTATCTTCACAAAGGCATTGAAGACCGTATTTGTGATTGCCAGCACATGAGAAATCTCTGTGGTAGATGTTCTCTGAAGGCTGGTTATAGTGGAGGCAGATAGTGTTTTCAATATGGGCTTCGGAATTGCAATAACATCAGAGAGATGGCATGCCAGAATAATGACGGTGAGTGGCAACACTTAATGGCAAGAGGTAATGTGATGTAATGTCCTTAATGAGCAGTAAGGAAAAACTGGTAAAGATATTTAACAGTAAAAGGCACTACAGCCTCTCTGAGGGGGTTAAAAATATTACTGTTACCCTCAAATAAAAGGACTCACAGACATGGACAGCATTTCTGGGGGGAGGGGAGTATAAAGGAGATAAATGTAACAGAAAAAATACAATAAAAATTAAATTATAAAAATATGCACTGGTGATCCTATGATCTCTCAATTTAAACTCACTTATTTGGCCTGTACAAGGGCAGATGGATCTTGGTAAGCGATGATAAATTTCAGTTATGTATGTTTAGAACAAGATATCTGTGTAATTATTATCAAGGAAATACTTTATTACCTTTCTCAACATAGAAAGTCCACTAGAAGCAGATTGCTATCACCTGGAAGGTACAACCATATACCTTTATGGTCTGTTTCCAAGGCTATATCAATCTTCTTACTTTTGCCATAATCTAGCCTGCAAGAATCTTGTCAGTGTTGACACACCACAGAACAATTTACACTGTTCACCTATGTTGGTGACACCTTACTTGTTCAATATCATTACAGGAAGTCGCATTGGCCATAAAATGCTCAGTAAGAAAGATGTGAACCAGATGTTAGAATCAAACGCCACAAATATTATCTTGCCATCTTAATACATATTTTGGGGTATCTACTGGTCTAGAGTGTGTAAATATCCCCTCCAGTGGCACTTTGCATCATTTATTTCAAAAGTATATTAAACATATTATATTTATAACAAATAAAACCGCCAGTGTTGAGTGAGTGAGGCCAAGAGCAAGGGAAAGTGCTTTAGGAAGTCAAGTTTTCAATAAAAGCTATGATGTCATGGGCTTTCTGCACCACAGTTTTATTGGTGTGTGAGTTGTCTCTGGCAAAAAGGGATGCTCTGTGAAATGTTTGACAAAGCACAAGAAGACACTTAGGACTCCTAAGTGTGTTTTGAAGTAGCATTTTGCTCTCTTCTGTACATGGCATATTTTCATTTCCTTATAAGAAATATTTTCTGGCTTGTTATTGGGTCCTTTATAAATTGAAAATGATCACAAGACATCAAGGGATCATACAACTTGACCTGACAATTTGGATTGCGTGTCCTCTGACCCACCAAATCATAAGGCAGGGCATGCACAGAAGCCATCAATCATCCTATGCAAATAATGCATAAGAGATCAAGTTCAGGCATGTAAATGAGGTCCAAGGAAGGTGGATGAGGAGCTGGCTCACAATCCTTTGATATTGTCTCCCAAAAACTCACCACTCCTCCTCTTTTGGCCTCTTCCAGAGTTCCTTAGGATAAATTGACACAAGAGTAAATATCTTAGGGCCTTTTTTACATAATGCATCCAACCATACAGAGACAACTGCAGTAAGAAGCAATCAGAAATGTGGCCTTGAAAGACAATGATGAATGGAAATCATCTCAGTGGCAGAATATCAATATGTAATATGTTTTGTATTTACTTCGTATATACATACACAGATAGTCATATAAATCTATATTAATTATGGGAAGCAGCTAATTGTTTGGCTATCTAGTCAGAAACTTGGAAAACAGTTGACAACAGAATTAGGAAATTGGTGTCAGTGAGTTCAGAAAAATATATCAATAGACCTTGGAGATGAGAAGAGTATAAAGATATTTGTCTATCATTGAGTGCTTACCTTATAAAGTTAATTTAATTCATAGGATGCTTTTAAGAATCAGCTGGACAATATGACCTCCCTCTTGGATATCAGTCCACATCTTTCTCCAGCTACGTTGCTGTTGGCTCAGTAAGCATAATTACAAATTAACCACGACAAACAGGATAGGGGCTCTGCATGGGCTAAACAATGTGGAATTTCCTCTCTAAGGCTCATCTTGCTGTCTCCATTGCCAAGTTCTTAACTTCACAACATCAGGGAACAGTTCTGAGGCCCTGATGCAGCACCATTCACAGGGATTATTTTATTGGATCCCGTCTCATGGGGAGGAAAGCGATTTGTTCTCGCAGGTATAGAAAGGTACTTTACTTATTTACCTTTCCTGCACATAATATTTGTATCAGCACCACCATCTATGGATATATTGCTTCTGAAAGGGAATTTTTATGTAGCAAATAAATGCAGAACTGGCCATATGCCCTAAAATCCACAGATTTTTCCACATACTCTATCATCCCAAGCAGCTGCCTTGATAGAAAAGAGAAATAACCTACTGTAGGTTCAGTTCTTATGCTAGTTGGGAAATAATACCATGAATGTTTATTGTTCTGTCTGGCAGAATGTGATCTATGCTTTCCGGTTAGTATCAAAATATGAGCTATATTTTTCCAATGCCAGAAAATATATCTTGGAATCAAGGAGTGAAATAAGGAAGGATAACATTATTATTACATTAGTTGTCTATGGCTGCCATAACAAATTGACACAAACTCCAACATTTACTGAAACAGCACAGATTTAGGGTCTCAGAATTCCACTGGTGAGAAGTCTGATGGGCTGGGATGGTTTCTTGGCTTAGCATCTAGCCAGACCGAAATCAGTGTCAGCAGTTGACATTTTTCTGGAGGCTCTGAAGCCAAATCAACTTCCTCGCTTATGCAGCATTTTATGTGAGAATTCAGTTCCATGTGACTGTGTGACTCAGGCTCCCATTCCATGCTGCTGTCAGCCAGAGTGTGTTTTTATCTTCTACAGGTCACTGCCGTGCCCTCTCTAATGGTATTCGTCCTCCACCTCAACACCAGCCATGGTGCACTGTGTTCTCATTCATCATGTCCTTCTGACCTGCAGTTCTGCTTCATTTAGCCTCTGCTATTTAATTTTTCATCAGCTGCACCTGTCCAAGTGATCTTCTGCATTTGTTTTCTGTTTCTAGTGGCTCATGTGAATATACTGAGTCCACCAGGGTGATCCAAATGTGTCACCTTAAGGTTAGCTGATCACTAACCATAATGACATCACCAAAATCCCTTCACAGAAGTACCTAGATTGACTTTTGTCAAATAGGGGATGGTCCTCTTGGTAGGGGCAGACATTTTTAAAATTCTGCCTGCCACACTGTATTAATTAATAATTCATCTAGAAACATTTTCTGCCCTGGCTGGCATAGCTCAGTGGATTGAGCACGAGCCTGCAGACCAAAGGGTCGCTAGTTCAATTCCCAGTCTAGCGCGCTTGCCAGTGTTACAGGCCAGGTCCCCAACAGGGGGCACGTGAGAGGCAACAACGCATTGATGTTTCTTTCTCTCTCTTTCTCCTTTCCTTCCCCTCTTTCTAAAAATAAATAAATAAAATATTTAGAAACCATTTTCTATACCAAAAAAATGTCAGTTCTGCTCTTTTCACCAGGACGCAGAAATATGGTCAATTGGGTTGGAGGTTGAAGTCATCACTTGGTCATTTTGATTCCCTTATTTCGCTGAATGGGCAATGAATGGTCCAGTTATGGGCTGATGTTGTTGATTATAATAACTATGAGGTAAGTGTGTTGCTATGCACATTGCGAATAGGGAGGAGTGGGCTTAGGACTCACTGATTTATCTCATGTGTCACTTAGTACTTCCTTAACTATATGTGAACATTCATGAAAGACTAAAAAACAATGAAGGCCTGACTGCTAAAATGTTAAACTTTCAAAAATAAAGGTTGGGGTTACCTCTTAAGGTAAAGAACTCTAACATGCTTAAAACAATGAATTGATAGTTGGGGAAATGAATTTTAAAATGTCACCTATAAATCTGTTTAGAGAAAAAAAGGGATTTTAGCAAGTGCACATACTCCCTTCTCCACTTGTTACACACTCATGCACACATTGGTAGATACACTATCAAATTTCTTCCTATTTCCTACTTTCTTTTTATCACTGTAGAAAGAGAAAATTGGCAGTTAGGGATTGCCTATATGTGTAGCCTTTAGATTACAATATATTCATGTGTGGTGGGGTAGAACACATCAGTGGACTAATTAAAACAAAGCAGAGACGCATAACAGGATATTTGCTGAGAGTTAAATAAATATGAGTCTTAGCATCTTGTGTCCTCATTTGGAGAGAATGTAATAACATCTGTGCATTAAAAATGACACCACCTTGTTAAGCAAAAGGATAAAGTTATAATAACCACTGTATCAAAGTTTATTATAATAAGCATACATACAATGTTCCAAATGGACATATTAATTGTTAAACTGTTGTCCCTGCCGCGGCACCTGGTTTGCTCTGCAGCTTCTTTAACGTCAGCCAGACAGCATCCCGTGCTTAGCAGTCTACACCCAATTTCCATGGGATTCACCTTTTCAAGTTCTTAAAGCACTGCCAATAGGCAGTTAGCGCTTTCCTCACACTTTTGAACCTATCATTACAAGGCTCATTCTGTGCATTTTTGAGTTCTTACACTCTCTGCCTCTTCTACTTTTCCTGTCCGCTATAGGAGTTAGTAGCTGATGCCTGCAGTTTCAAGGTCTAAAGTACTTCGGTGTGTCTGCTTTTCTAGTTCTGTAATACCTGTGAAAATAATTCCCTATATTGACTTGTATGCTGAAGTTCCCAGTGTGGTTTCTGTTTTTCTTAAAGTACTTCTTCAGAGGAAGGGAAAGATATAACAAACAATAAAACACTGTAAAAATAAAATAATGAGCTTGGAGAAAGTGAATAAAAGAGACAGGCAGAGACAAAGGTAGAGGCACAGAAAAGAAGGGAGGGAGAAAATCAGAAGAAAGGAAGGAGGGAAGAAAGAAATGCTGTAGAGTGGAATTAGGAAAGGAGTGGAACAAGGTGATAGGAAAAAGATGGCTGAGTTAAGTTGGGGAAACACTGTAGGAATGGGACACTAGAGTGAACAACATACATGGGAAAAGGTTCAGGAGTGAGAGATCAAGGAGGGGAAACTTTCTCAAAGAGGAAGCAATAACCATAAAGAAATCTAGGTAAAAATGCAATAGGCATTAAAATGGCTGTGGGACATTTATAAAAAGCATAATGAATAAAGTAAAAACATAGAAGATGAATCTGAAAAAGTGTGCAGAAGGAAGATCAGGTATGCCTCTGAGGCTGTGTTTAGAAATATTTTTTAACTAAGATGTACTTGGGGGTTTGGGGCATAGACACACACACAAAACAAAAGCAGTTTTTAGTTTTTTTTTAATAGACATTTTGTTCTAAATTTAATGAAAATATAAATAATGTATATTAATTGAACTTATGATTATTGGCTACTTTAACATTCCTATTCTATTTTCTATATCAATTGATTGTTTAAGTAAATAGCACCTCTATCTAAAAAATATAAAATATATAGTAATCAAGAGGTCATCTCCTAAGTACATTTTTAACCTACATTTAGAAGAAAATACATGCTCAAGAATTATTTATTGAATTTAATTTCATCTTTTAAAGTTTGGGGTTGAAATATATACCACGCATGTGTTAATGCATTTAATTCCCAATAGGAAGATAAATGTGATTAATATGTATTCAGTAAGGGACCTGAATCATAGCAAAGCACTAATATAACTCAAAACTCATTTTTCCTGCTGTCTAGATCAGACTACTGGCCAAAAGTCAGAAGCAAAGAAATACAATCTGTCTGCTTATGACAGAAATGCTTGAAGAAGTAATGTCTGTTTAAGTAGGGGACATAATAGCCTGACGTGATACAGATAAATGATTTTACCATCAGTTTGGTAAAGACATATTTTCAGCATGGAGCATAACGCAATGCAATACACACTGCAAAGTGGAATCAGCATGAGGATTGAGCACCGGGAGAGCTGTTATGGAAATGCACTCCCCATGCAAAGTTCCGGGTCTAAATTTTGTAGAAATCCAGATGGCTGATTTGAAGCGCATCTCAAAGGAGGGTGATGAAATGTCCTTAACCTATTGGAATATAATTGAAGTGTCATCTGATTTTTCATTTGTGAGGTAAGAAGTATTTTGTGATATCCTTTTTACTTTTATGTAAAAAGACTGAAAAGCATGTCTTAGTGGAACCAGAAGGCTTGGTAATGAGACAGAACTTTCAAAGCAATAACAGTCAAATTGAAAAGTTGTTTTCCACACAAGACAAAAGAACAAAATATGATGGAAAGAAGATGGAGACATCTAGACAAAAATAAGTTTCTTCCACTGTGAAGATAACTTGTTCTGTGAAGTTTAATTCTCTTCTGTGTATTAATCCATGTAATTTTGTAGTATTTCTGACATATTACTTCATTCTATCAATGCAAGCATGGCATTTTTTGAGCAATATTATAGATGGATGATCCAATTAATAACATTGACAGCAGTAGAGAAGAGATAAAAAATTAAACTGAGAAAAAACAGTTTTTCTACCTGTTTTAGCATCTGTTGATAGTTATTACTTTCTGGGAAAAGTTAACTAGTGAAAAAACTTGAAAGTGGACTGAAAGTTTAGTAGTTACAAATAAGAAAATAGATGTCATTTTAATGTTTGTGTTTATTTTCTTTTCAATATGAAAGTTATAGAAGTAATCACAGTCATATCATTTTAGGGATAATAGGAATAGAGAATACATCACCAATCTATATCCCTAAAAATAATTTTCTTGGGAAATCATGAAAAGCATTTTTGCTCAACAGAAGAAAATTTACCCTCCAAATAAAATTGTTTATGTTTATCTCTTCATAATATAAATTGATTCAAATTCCTTAGCATGTGGATTTCTGGTACCAATGAAATTATGACACTTTGTATTTTATTAAACTATTTTATAATTTAGAGTGGGCTCACCCAATTTAATCTATTGTTTCTGAAGATGTTTTGAGAAGCTTCATTATGTTTTGTGTTATTTTAGGTATGAATATACAAAGATAAATCAATTTGCTCATATTCCAGTGAGTCAGAAACCTAAACATGTAATGATAATATAAAATGAGGTTTTTTTAATATCAATAATAAAAATCTATAAAAAGTGCCTCAGGAACTTGGAGAAATTTAGTTCTGTCTGATTTTAGACACAAAGGGTTTTGTTTGTGTTTTTTAAAATAATATTTTTGTTTTTAATTATAGTTGATGTACAATATTATATTAGTGTCAGGTATACCACATAGTGATTAGACATTATATAACTTACAAAGTGATCACCCCAATAATTCGTAAACCCATCTGATACACCATACATAGTTATTAAAATGTTATTGATTATAATGCTTTGATATACTTTTAATCCCTGTAATTATTCTCTAATACCAATTTGTACTCTTAATCCCCTTATCTCTTTTACCCATCTTCCTTATCCCCCCCCCCAATTTGGCATCTGACAGAATGTTCTCACATTCTATGAGTCTGTGTCTGTTCTGAGTGGATGATTATTTTGTTTCAGATCCCACGTATAAGTAAAATCATCTGGAATTTGTCTTTCTCTGACTTATTTCACTCACCACCTAGCTTCTATGTTCATTCTTGTTATTGCAGATGGCCAGATTTAATTCATTTTTTATAGCTGAGTCATATTGCATCTTATATATACACAGCACTTCTTCATCCATTCATCTCCTGATGCACGCTTATGTTGCTTCCATATAATAGCCATACCTTGGCTATTATAAACAATGCTGCAATAAACATCTGGATGTTTATGTCTCTTCAATTTAGTGTTTTGGGTTTCTTTGTATCAGTACCTAGAAGTTGAGTTGCTGGAACTACCTTTATCTCTTGTTATATAGTCTTTGTTTTAAAGTCTAATTTGTCTGGTATAAGTATTGCTACACAATGTTTTTTTTTATTTCATGTTTTCATGAAATATTTTTCCCACACCTTTACTTTGAATCTTTATGTGTCTTTTGATGTGAAATGAGTCTTTCACAAGCAATGTATGTAAAGGTCTTGTTTTATCGTACATTTGGCCACTTTATGTCTTTTAAATGGAACATTTAATCCATTTGTATTTAAAATAATTGTTTATATATGTTTATATAATATATAATTGTTTATATTTATATATATGCATGTGTATATATAGCCATTTTATCATTCATATTTTTTATCTTGTTTTTTTCTTCTTCTTAAAGAAGACCCTTTAACATTTTGGAATACTGGTTGGTGGTAAAGAACACTTTTTAGCTTTTCCTTATATTAGAAGCTCTTGATCTGTCCCATGACTCTAAAGGATGACTTCGCTGAGTAAACTTACTTGTAGATTCTTGTTCTTCTGCACTTTAGATATTTTGTGCCAATCCTCTCTGGTCTAAAAAGTTTCTGTTGAAAAGTCAGCTGACATCCTTATATGAACTCCCCTGTAGGTTACTGGATGCTCTTCTCTTGCTGTTTTTAAGATTATTTCTTTGTCTTTACACTTTGGCATTTTAATTGTTATGTGTTTTGGTGTGGGCCTTTTTGCATTCATTTTATTTGGGACTCTATGTGCTTCCTGGACTTGTATGTTTATTTCCCTCACAAGGACATGCAAGTTTTCTATCATTATTTTTTCAAATAAGTTTTCAATGTTTCACTCTCTCTCTTCTCCTTCCGTCACCACAATGGTGTGAATGTTGGTACACTTGAAGTTGTCTCAGAGGCTCCTTATACTATGCCTATGTTTTTGAATTTTTTTTTCTTTTTGTTGTTCTGATTGGATGTTTTCTGCTTCTGTACCTTCCAAAACACTGATTTGATTTTGGGCTTCATCTACTCTATTGCTAATTCTCTACAATATATTCTTCATTTTTACTGGTTCTTTTTAATGTTTTCTGTCCATTATTATTGGACAAAAAGAATTATGTTTCCTAACTCTGTTAAAGTTTTCACTGAGATCATTAAGTATCTTTATAACAAATGTTTTGAACTTTGCACCTGGTAGATTGCTTGTCTCAGGGTTTTGTTTTGTTTTTGTTTTTGTTTTTTATTCCTTTTTCTGGAGTTTTGTTCTCTTCTTTCATTTGGGACATGTTTCTTTGTTTTATCATTTTGGTCACTTCCCTGGTTTTAAGCTGCTTTGTCTCCCAGTCGTGGTAGAGTTGCCTTACATAATAGGTGTTTTGTAGGGCTCAGTGATGCACCCTCTCTGGTTCCTTGATCTGGGTGTTCCAGCTCTATTCTCCGTGTGTGCATTGTGTACCCTCCTACTGTAGTTGAGCTTTGATTGCTGTTGGCATGTCAATGGGAGGAATTTATCCCCAAGCCTGAGACGGCTAGCTGTGACCACAGCAGAGGAGCTGCTGTGCTGGGACCCACCCCACAGAGCAGGACTCACTTCAGCAGGGCTCTGGTAATCAATGGGTCTGCCCCTTGAGTGTAATTCTGGAGGAGGTAGGAGGTGTTCTCCAGCATGGTCTGAAACCACTGTATGTGCTGGCTCTGGGACCTCTCTGAGGTGCAGATCAAGGTCAGCTGCCCCCTGTGTGATTTGCCTGGGGTCAGCCTGGTATGATCTACAAAATGATCTGCAAATGGTTGCTAATTAAACCTAGGCGTGGCGGTGTCCAGGTGAGGCCAACCTGTAAACCATAGTTGGCTACCATTAATGCCAGGGCTGGGACTCCTCTCTCCCCAAGGGACACCTCCACAGCTGATATATCCCTCCAGACTTTTAACCACCACGTGTGGGTGTGGACCAGCTTGTTTCATGTCTCCACCCCTCCTACCAGTCACAATATAGCCTCTTCTTTATATCATTTTTTGTGGGGCTTCTGATCAGCTAGAATTCAAGTGGTCTTTGATGAAGGTCGTTTTGTAGTTTAGTTGTAATTTTAATGTGGTTGTGGGAGGATGTGCGTACAGCATTTATCTAGCCACCATCTTGACCAAAAAGTGAGTTTTTGTTTTTTAATCTGCCATGTGGCATTTCCCACTGAAGTGGTGGTAACCTAAAAAATAGTTTATTGTACATTATAAAATGGGAAAAAGTTCTAGATATTGCATAATTCAATTATGTAAAATCTATATGTATTTGCATATGTGTTCATATTACTCAGCAGATCCATATTGCAAAAATTATACATGAGTCACTATTTATGTTCCCATTTGCTTCTAACATGGATGAGAATGATTCTTAGAAGAGCTCTAGAGACTACCATTTAAGAAATCATTGACTTCTTTAAATATCTGTTTATTAGATATTAACAAAGTATAACTATTTGAATAATACAATTACAAGATATGTATTGAAAAAGCATTTCATTTCCCTTTATGTATCTACAGGATGAGATAAAAGTAGCCTTACAGTTGATGTATGGAAAATAATACCATAATTAATAAATAATGATACAAGAATAAACTCTGTTTTTCATACAGCTGTAATCCTATTTTTGTCCCACCCTCTATTTAGTTTTTTTTTATTGTTGCTCTACTACCGTTGTCCTAATTTACCCCTGTTGCTCTTCCCTGCCCCATGCATCCCCCACTTCCACAGGATTCTCATCCTGTTGTCCATGTCCATGGGTCACTTATACTTGCTCATTAACTAGGCCCTTCCCCTTCTTTTCTCCCTTATCCCTCTTTCCCTCTGGTCCCTGTCAGTTTGTTCCTTGTTTCCATGCCTCTGGTTCAGTTTTGCTTGTTCATTTTTTTTGTTCATTAGTTTGCACTTATAGGTGAAATGATATAGTATTTACTCTTTTTAACATTTTTACCAATAATTTTCTTGGGTTCTAGAATTTCCAAAAAGTAAGAGAGAGATGTTGCTTTCCTAAATTGAAGATTTTCTTGTTATAAACTAATTCATCTCATATTTATAGTCACAGAGATTTTATTGCATTTTTTATCCTAAGTTTGATGAATTAACTTTACTGCCAGTTGCCAAAACCTTTCTCTCAAAGTCAGACCTAGGAAAAATAAGATAAGTGCACTTCATGCATACATACACACCATTTATGTTGGACATATTAGGGAAAATGAGTTTAAAAGTTATTTTATTGTTTTTAATAAAATGAGGTAGATGTAATAGCTTCCAAATGCAACTTCCTGTAATAGATATGACAAGAATAGTGTAATGGTTTAAGACTACCACAGGTCTTTTAAATTTTCTGTAATGCTATTGTAATAGTAAGCTTTTAAGTTCATAAGAAAAGAAAAGATAGCCCTGGCTGATGTGGCTCAGTGGATTGAGTGCTGACCTGTAAGCCTAAGGATCCTCCATTTGATTCCCAGTCAGGGCACACGCCTGGGTTGCAGTCCAGGACCCCAATAGGCAACAACACACTGATGTTTCTCTCCCTCTTTTTCTCCTTGCCTTCACATCTCTCTAAAAATAAATAAACAAAAAATCTTAGAAAAAATGAAAAGATAAGGGGAAAGGTCCAAGCCTGAGAGCTATGAATCTTTTACCATAAATAGATTTAATCTAAATGTAGGTTATGTAACATCCAAAATAATTATAAAGGGAACTGATTTATTTTAAAAATGGATCTAGAAAAATTTCCTTATGTCTAATCATTAATTTAAATGGTCAAAAAATCAAATTAACCCATGATAGTAAAAATACAATAGATTAATGCAATGAACTTGTTGGCTACATGAGCATAATTATTGATTTGAGTACTTAAGAAACCAACATTAGATTGAAGATTAGTTTTCAGAGAGCAATTAACATTGAGTGCAGAGGGGGACGATTATGAAACTGAAAGTTCTCCATCTTCAGGTAAGCTTGATTTTAAATCTATTTATTATTAAAAAACAGAATATTTTGTGACCGTATGGATGGACCTAGAGAGCATTATGCTAAGTAAAATAAGCCAGTCATGGCAAAACAAATACCATATGATTTCACTCATATATGGAATCTAATGAACTAACTGAAGTAACAAGCAAAATAGAGACAGACTCATAGAGAGCAGGATGACAGCTGAGTGGGGCATGATTTGGGGGGAGGGACTGAACAAAAAAGAAAAAGGACTCATGGACATGGACAACAGTATGGAGATTGCTTGGAGTGGGAAGGGGCATATAGAGGGACTAAATGGTAATGGAAAAATAAAATAAAAGCAATGAAAAAAGAAAATATTCTGGTAACATGGAAAATATAAGATAACTACCATGTACTCCTTGCTAAGCAGACAATTGTTTTCAACGATAGATTTTATGTCTGCTTTTTAAAAAATAACAACTAAGACGAATTTTATAAAAATACTTCTTTTATTTGTCATGTGGATATCCCTGCTAACTGGAAAATATGTTTGGGATTTTTGCAATTTCTACTGCAGTTGCAACAATTGGTTATATAATGCGTTTTATTTCTGTGGCTCTTAACTTTAAGCCCCAGCCTAGCTGGGCCATGGTGCTCAGATATTTGCTCAAACAATATTCTGGCTAGTTTTGTGAGCTTTTAACCAGATGAGATTTAATTTAATGCTGGGGACTTTTTTGTTGTTGTTGTTCAAGTACAGTTTTCTGCCTTTTACTCCCATTCCAGCCCACCCCTCAGCCCTCCCCACCTCCCTCCCATTTCCAGCCCCCCTAGTTTTCGTCCATGTGTTCTTTATACTTGTTCTTATAAATCCTTCCCCTTTCCCCCTGAAATTCCCCTGAAATTCCCTCCCCTCTCCCTTCTGGTCACTGTCAGCCTGTTCTCTATTTCAGTGTCTTTGGTTATATTTTGCGTGTTTGTTTGTTTTGTTGATTAGGTTCCTGTTAAAGGTGAGTTCATATGGTATTTGTCTTTCACTGCCTAGCTTATTTCTCTTAGCATAATGCTTTCCAGTTCCATCCATGTTGTCGCAAAGGGTAGGAGCTCCTTCTTTCTTTCTGCTGCATAGAATTCCATTGTGTAAATGTACCATAGTTTTTTGATCCATTTATGTACTGATGGGCACTTGGGTTGCTTCCAAGACTTGGCTATTGTAAATTGTGTTGCTATGAACATTGGGGTGCATAGGTTCTTTTGGATTGGTGTTTCAGAGTTCTTAGGGGACTCTGAGTAAAGCAGATTGCCCTTCATACTGTGGCTGAGACTCAGTCAACCAGCTGAAGTCCTGAATACAACAAAAGAATGACATCCTCTGAACAAGAAGGAATTCTACCGGCAGACTACCTTCAGGTTTGATTTGCAACATTGGTTGTTCCTGATTCTTCCACATTACTGTCTTTGAACTTGAATTGCAACTAATACCTTAGCCTTTAGTCAACCAGCCTCATCTATCAGATTTTGAACTTGTCAGGTCACCGCAATTGTATGGGTCTATTCATATATATATATATGAATATATGTGTGTGCATGTATATATACATATATATGTATATATTCATATATATGGATATATATAATATATATTCATATATGGATATATAATATATATTCATATGTATGTTTTCTGAACCCTTTGGTTCACAGACCAGCACTCAATCCCCTGAGCCACACCAGCAAGAGCAGTTTACATTTTTATTGTTATTCTATTACAGTTGTCCCAGTTTCCCCCCTTTGCCCTCCTCCACCCAGCGCAGCCCCTGCTCCCACAGTCAATCCTCACACAGTTGTGTATGTCCATGGGTCATTCATACATATTCTTTGACTTGTTCATTAAATTCCTCCAATAAGTGAGATCATTTAATATTTGCCTGTCACTGATGGGCTTATTTCACTTAGCATAATATTCTCCAGTTCTGTCTGTGCTGTTGCTTTCTGCTGTGTGGAATTCCATTGTGTAAATGTACCAGTTTTTTGTTCCTCCCATCTACTGATGGGCACTTAGGCTCTTTCCAGGACTTGGCTACTGTAAATAGCACTGCTATGAACACTGGGGTGCATAGGTTCTTTTGAATTTGTGTTTTGGGATCCTTGGGGTATAATCTGAAGCAATTCTATTTTTAGTTTTCTGAGGAAATTCCATACTGTTTTCCACAGTGGCTGCACCAGTCTACTTTCACACCAACAGTGCACTAAGTTTCCCTTTTCTCCGCATCCTCACCAGTACTTGTTTGTTGATTTAGTAATGATTCGTGCAGTGTACAATTTGGTCTTTTGGAATAGTAAGATGCAAGAGCTCCTGCTGATGTGGTAAAGATTTATTTCTTATTTTTATGCAGCTTAATGAGAAAGCTACTGGCAATGTGGTAAATTTTTCATTTAGTTAAGGTGCTTTAATTTAGAAGGGATTTATTCAGAAATTTTGTCTTTCTCACTCCTTAGTGGTGACTTTTTACAGTACACTGTATAGATTTATTAGATATGCAATCCTGTGTTTTGTCCCAATTAACACTTTTGCTCCACAAAAAATAAAAAATTTGGAGTTTATATATTAGAGGTATTTTTCAATTTTTACTTTTCTATTATATGATGTTGTAAACTATGTGGAAAGCTCACATGGAATACATTTCATGTTTATATTATAATATTAAACTTTAAAAATATTGAAATTAAAAATTTATTATTGAATAAAGTAGCCAGCAATATGAAGACACAACCAAATAAGCTAAGACAGGTAATACAATTGATAAGATTTTCTTATGCTGCAAGTATTGGTGCCATTTTGTCATAGACTGGTAGTCTGAAAGGAGAGTTCACTCTTTTCAATTTCCTATTCCCTTGCAAATAATTCTCTATGGTGATGCTTTTGAAGAAATTGTATATAAGTTTTTCTTTGTACCAAGAAACCACATTCTCTTGAAAGGAGCTAGTTAAAGTTAATGAATTAATGATTGCCTAGAGAGTGTGGATCACAGGATCATTTGTGAATGCACATTACATGTGAAATAAGATAAAAGAGAAAAAACACAACATAAATAGAAATTCAAGTATCTTTTTCATAGTGCTTTTTTCTTACAAGAAGAAAAAATATGCCTGGTATGTGCCAAGCTGCCTTCCAGCTAGATGATGATCATATACTATCTATCTTCAACCTCAAAATGACCAAGACAAATAGAGATCATTAATTCATACTTAACAGCTGGGAAAATTTAAATCTCAAAAATTTAAATCTCAAAAGGTTATTTTATTAACTTCCCTCACTGTAATGTAACTAGGAAATGATGAAGAAAAGATTCCAAATAAAGACTACAGCACCTCTAGGGGAACATTTTGCAAGGTATTTGACTGCCTAAACACTAAAGTATACACCTGAAACCAATATGAAATAAAATTGAAAAAAAATGGCTACAACGCCTCAAAAGCAATGCTCCTTAAGGACATAATTGTTTAAAAGTTGTGTGCATTAGTAGCCAATTTCAAAAGTGTTTTAGTGTTATCAAAACTGAAAAAATATATGATAGGGGTATTTTAACATGTCCTTATCATTGCTAATATATGTTTGATTATTTTTTAAAAATAGTAAATGCTTCTCCTGTTATCTCTCATTCTCCTGCAATCACACAGATCACAACAGGTGGTAAGAACGTAAATAGTTTGGTCCTACTGAATATAATAACATTTGGATTGAGGGCACTTCATTGACTACTTCTGGACTCATTTAACACTTCAAACTTTCTAGAAACCAACATTGGGAAAATCAGTGCAAATATTGCTTACATTAGCATCCTTTGGCTCTTTTAGTTCTGCATTCTGTTCTACTTATTTCTCATTTTTATAGTCAACATATGTAATTTTATATTACAGTTCTTATTTTTCTGACACATTAATCATTCCTTTTTTTCTCCTACTTACATTTCTGAAATATGCTAGAATGAGTGATGGTTACAGTAATGATATGAAAGCAACAATTTGATATTATAATTGATATTTATAAGCCTTAGCCTTATCTATTTTACTAATTGTGATCTTAGAAAAGATACTTAAAGTACAAAGCATTCAATTTTCTAACCTGAAAAAATGAGAAAAATAAAATTACTTATTTTATTTTTTAAACAACTTTTTAAAAAAGATTTTATCTATTTATTTTTCAAAGAGAAGGAACAGGAAGGGAGAAAGATAGGGAGAGAAATATCAATGTGTGGTTGCCTCTTGCGTGCCCCCTACTGGTGACCTGGCCCGCAACCCAGGCCTGTACCTTGACTGTTAATCAAACTGTGGACCCTTTGATTCACAGGCTGACACTCAATCCACTGAGCCACACTAGCCAGGGCTAAAATTACTTATTTTATAAAGCTGTTGTGAGAATTAAAGTATAAAATATATTATAAGATTATCTCAGTGTGTGGCATATTGTGTTTAATATATATCTTAGCAATATTTAATGATAATTGTGTCATGGGACTTAGTGCTTAATATAAAATATCAATTGTGATAAATCCTATGGTAATTCATGCACCATCTCTTGCAAGATCATTATAAGACACTCTACCTGTCCTGATCCCAGTTACTTAAGCTATACACTGTGAAAGTCCAGGTAGCATTATACACATAGATTACAATAAGGATTGTATCTCATGATATAGCACAATGCATTGGTCCCTGAACCTAGTAAGTTTGCAAAAGAATAAAACCAGAAACTCCCCAACTGAGGATCATATCCTATCTCCAAATCACTCATATCTAACGTGATAGACATATTTGCCCATTCTAAAGCAATTTCATTTTTTAAAAAATTTGTTATTGAATTTACTGAGGTGATATTGGTTAATAAAATTATATTTGTTTCATGTGTACAATTCTATCTTACATCAGTACAATATCTGGGACCACTTAGCAAGAGATACAGGGGCTGGAGACTCACTGAGGCCAACTGTTGCTTGCTTGAGAGGATTTAGAAAGTTATAAAGCATGACCCAAGACCAGCCATTCATATAAAAAAACCTCTTACCAGCTTGGGTGGGGCTATAAGATGGGTGGGATGGAGTCTCAGGGGATCTCCAGAGCAGGGAAAACAGTGTTAGCCAGGTTGACAGAGTCTCAGATATGGCACCCACTTGCTGGCTCTGTGACTCTGTAGATGGAGGGTTCAGAAAAGGAATAATGTCTTCTGCCCATTCTACTGTCTGGGAGAAAGCTATCCCCCAGCTTCCACCTCGGTGCCAGACACTTTAGTCCCTCCCTGTATGTCACTGGTGCCTTTCAAGCTGCTATCCTGGTGCTCAAGCTCAGAGGGAGTAAGTCAGAGTAAGTCTGTGTGTGTTTTTTTAAGAACTGCTTGGAACTACAGAAGTTTCTTCCACCGACTCAGTCCCTGCTAGTTTTTGCAGCCAGAAGTCATGGGGACTTATCTTCCTGGAACTAAAATCCTGGTCTTGGGAGCCTGGTGTGGGGCTGGAGCTTCTTGCACCTGAGATACTCCTTCCAAATTTTTATCCACCACAAGTGGATGTGGAACCAGCCCATTGCACATCTCCACCTCACCTGCCAGTCTGGATGGATGTGGTTTCTTTAATCCTGTAGTTGTAGAACTTCCATTAAACTCTAGTTCCGATGGTTCTGCATAATGGTTGTTCTTTATTTTAGTTGTAATTTTGATGTGGTTGTGTGAGGAGGTGAGCCGTTTTTACCTATGCCACCATATTGAACGAAAGTCTGGTTGGTTCTTTTTAAACATTTGTTATGTTTAAGTAAGTAGAGACTTTAACTTGTTTACTTTATTATTAACTAGAAAATTCCTTGATTAAAATATATTTTTAAAACGTCCCTTTAAAATAAAACTTTAGAAATATAAGTGGCATGTGTCAAGCAAATATTTTATGGATCTCTTTATCAATGCACTAAAATGTATTTATATTAAACTTAGATTAAAATTTATTAATATCCTGCAAAATATAATATATATTTAGTTTAGGTAATTCAAGCTAATTATAAATTGAAGATTCTGAGTAAAGATAATGGCATGTAAATGAATACTTTCAGTCCTATATATGTGAATTTTCTTTTTTACCAGAAGAATGAGTATTGTAGTTGAATACTAAATAATGTACTTAATAGAAAAATAATTATGTAGATACCCTATACTCTAGACTTGTCATAACTAGATAGCTAACAAACATTTTTTATCCTTTATTGTGCATTAAATGTGGAGAAAAATTCATCCTTCCTTGAAACTATAGCTAAATAGTATGTGATAAGTGATAAATTGAGATAGCTGTGTAAAAATATTTATAAACACTGACTTCTAAATGTCAAGATAATGAACCACCAAATTAACTAAGATGTAGTTTCAAATCATGCCTACTATATTTTATTCTATTACATAAAGAGCTCCCAAATCACTAAGGCAACACACAACAAAACATTTTTAATTGCTCTTTTTTACGATGCCATTCTGATAACAAAATTTTATTTAATAGTTCAACAATAATTTTCAACTGTCTTAGGAGTACTGCAGAAATACAGAGATAAGTAATATATGCTTCCTCAACTTCAAGCTGTTCATTAATGAGAAAGATACTAACCAAACCTATTCTATTGCAGAGCAGAATGGAATAAATACTACAATAATATGAAACATCTATTAAACAGCAGAGAAATGCAAGCAATTTCCCAAGGGGAGAAATCAGGTAGCCAGTTTCTAGATTTAAAGCTCAGTTATGAAATAACTTGGGAAAAATTACTAGATAAATCCAGCTAACTTTGTTAAAATGTTAGTGAAGAGTTTTCTTAGAATTAAAGGCATGTTATGCAATAATCTTTTGCTTCACGAGGGTTTTGACTAGTTTTCTTTGTCTTCACAAGGATTTTAGTATAAACTCAAAGAATCGCCAAGTAGTCTTAGCCCAATGGCACTTAAAATGTGTTGCTATTTTATTAAAATATATCACAATGATATCATCTTTCTTTTCCAGTTGACCACATGTCTTCCATCTTTTATGTGGTCTGATTAAATGGTAAAATGGTTACATGGACGATATATACTAGACCTATTATTGAATCCATTCACTTTTCCTGATTTCTTCATTTTTTCCCCACTGTTCCTATTTTAGTTTGGGACAATGACAGTGTCTTCTGCAAGGAGACCCTTTTTAAATTTTTCTGAAGACTGTTTGCATGTGTGAGGGATGGCATATCTGGTGAGTGTGTTGGACAGAGCTCTTGCCTGCATCACACCCATCGCGCGTGCGCACACACACACACAGACACACACACGGACATCCTGGCTCAAATGTGAGAACAATGTCTCAGATATTTATTAAATAAACACTGAAAGCAAAAACGGGGACAAAAACAATTGAAGCAGAAGATGTCTTAATCTTAAATCCAGATACAATAAAGGTGAAAACCTCATAGTTATTAAGAGTAGATATTGATTCATTGGATATTCATATTCAAATGGGAACTGATGGGGCTCTGAAACTGGCAAGATGCAGACAAATTCTCATTGTTGCGTTGTTTCTTTTAGTAAAGGCACAGTCCTTCTAATTGCCCATACGTTGCTTCCTGCCATCTTTTTTCATACACACTGTTTAGTATTTCACCATATTGTACTCCTACTACTTGGCAAATGTTCCCAGGTCCTACAGCCTCTTCTCCACTCACTAAGTTAGTTTTCTTTCTTCTGTTATTTCAGTAATATCCTGACTTGCCGTCTTCATGTTGGATTCCTTCTATGGGATTTTTTGCTTGGCCATCATAATGCTATTCTTATAATGTAAATCTGAAAAAAAAAAGTTCCGTGATCTTCCTCTTCCCTTGTATTCCATGGCTCTCCATTACCCTTAAATAAGTCTTACACCTTTAACAGACACATAACATCATTCACAATCTCATCTCTTCTCATTGCACCAGCATTATTGCATTCCTCTTTTTCTATTTTCTTCCTAATTCTGTCTATATACTGAGCCTTTACAACGGTGATCTGTGCTCTACTCATAAACATTTCTGCGGCTCCACCAGCATGAGAATGCCCACTCTCATGTTTTTGTCTTTGTACCTTGTGTCCTTTTGCTTCAGGATTTCCCAAGCATCCCACATTTAGGAGGCTTTCCTCCCTTTCCAACCAATGCCCCCTCATTTACTCTGGAACATGTACCCCTTTGTTTTCCATAATGGTGCACGCACCATTATTAAAGAACTTACAAAACTGAGTCATAATTGCCTAATATCGTGGTACTCCCCCTCACTTTGTTTCTGCATCTACTGCTGCAGTGTAGATGTCCCATGGTTGCTTGAGGAATTAGTAAATGAATTACATTGCTGTGAGCTGTGCTGGGTGAGAAAAGTCTTTATGATCTTTATACATTTATTTATTCTGTCTGAGCCTCAGTTTACTAATCAGTTAGTTATGGGAAAATTACACAAACTGGTCTTTAAAGCCCTTATACAGTCCTTGAAGTGGCCTACAAATCCCTTCAAATTCTGAGCCACTCATTTCTCTGACCTCATTCTCTGCCCGTCTCTCAGACTGTCTTAGCCATGCTAGTCTCTTTCTGTTCCCAAATATATCAAGCATGCACCCAACTTTGAACAGTTGTATTACAAAATTTTTCGGAACTATGTACTCCCCCTATTATCCACATAACTACCTTCTCATTTCATTCAAGAATTTCTCATTGAAATATACTAGAAAAACTAATATATTTTATAAACAATATAGAGAATGGAATATCATTAATAAAGGCTCTAGCCCTGGCTGGTGTGGTTTAGTGGATTGAGTGCCAGCCTGTGAACTCTGGGGTTGCTGGTTTGATTCCCAGTCAGGGCACGTGCTTGGGTTGCAGACCAGGTCCCCAGTGGGGGGTGCATGAGAGACAATCACACATTGATGTTTCTCTCCCTCTCTTTCTCCCTCCCTTCCCCTCACTTTAAAAATAAATGAATAAAATCTTTTTTAAAAAGGAGACTCGTTTTGTTCTCTATATCACCTTTTTTGGTAACATAACATTGTTATTCTATTTCATATGCTTATTAATTATTGTCTAACATCTCCTGCTGGAATGTTGACTCCTTGAGGGCAGATGTCTTTGGACAAGAATATATTTTAAGTATGTAGAAAATTGCTTATAACATCAATAATTATCTGTTGACAACATCAAAATAGGCAATAATAACTCCACAAATAGTCAAAATCTTAGGCTGCATTTCAAAAATTTTATAATCAGTATGAAACCCATTTTTCATCCTTAGCTATACTATTTCAATTTAAAAGCACTTTTCTACTGCCTGCTCACATGACTTTACAGGAGGTGAAAGTCAGAAAATATAGTCACTGCTTTTTTAAAAAAATATTTATGTAGAATCGCTATTGTGTCTGGCTGTGCTCAACTTGTCTACCTAGAATTGGTTCCTCTAAATTCTATGTGCAGTCAGACAAAGAGAAATACTGTCTGATTCCACTTTTGTGTGGAATTTTAAAAAATGAAAGCACAGAAAACATAGACTCATAGAAACTAGGAACAAACGTGGTTGCCAGAGGGGAAGGGGATGGAGTGATTAGTCAAAAAGGTTCAGGGGACAGTGTCAATAGCAGTGCGGTAACTCTCCCTGGTGACAGGTGTTTACTAGACTTAGGGTTATGTGCTCATCAGATCGTATATAAATGCTGAGTCATGGTTGAATACCTGAAACAAATAAACTATTGTATACCAACTCTACTTTAGTAAAAATAAAAAATACAATAAACAAACACATCTCACCCATTCATTTAGTTTGTGAAGTCCATACCAAATTGAGATTAGAATGAAAAAAAATCTCTCAATTTTTCAGTAATTTCTCCTTGCACAAAGTTATGAAAGCTTTATTAGTTATTTATTTGACTTTTAATAATTAAAGCTAATGCAAATTATTACTTGGTGAGACTATTGCATATTTTATCAACTAAATTATCACTTTTCCCTGTGTAATTTACATATATATTTATATTACATTATATATGTATATGTATATGCATAATTTTACTGTTTTTGTTTTCCATAATTAAAATCACAAAATTAGATATCAACTATGTGAAAGTGACCTAATGCATTACCAAAAAGAAAATAAATTATATGTACTACTTAATTAACCCACAAAGAATATTTGTACTATTGTTGTAGTTTTTTTAATTACCAAATAAAAATATGTAATTTTACTTTGCCTCTATGGGATAGAAAGAACAAGAAAATTATTACTTAAAATGAGTTAGATATAATTAGAATGTTGCTAATTATATCCTATTTTAATGGCTACCAATCAAAGATCCACTAAAGCTCAGTAAGTTCATGTGGAAGGTTAATGGCTAGAGAAATTAATTCAATTTAATTCCTAATTCAAACTGAAAAGTCACAGGAAATTTTTTGTCCTCTGTTGATTGAGGAGCAAATGTTCCAGTAACAATTCTTATAGCATATTAATGATACAATGAATAGAGAGCATTTTATTTTATCTCAAAATTTTAGCTTGAAGGTTCTCCTGTTCAATAATTATAGTTATATAGTAAAACAAAAATAATTAATTCTAATCACGCTCATCAAAAACATTCTATTGAAACAGAGGACTTCAGTTTTCTTAAAGAGATAAGTACCTAACATCTTGTCTAATGACTTCCCCAGTTAGAAAAACAATCCACATTCACCTCAGAGCAAACACAATACTCAGGTTGGATTTGTATTAAATGTTATTTATCATTATTTCACATATCTTATTGCAATCCATTAAATGCTCAGACAAGTGCATATGCTTTAACAAAAATTTAAGTTTTTCTCCCCTAAGTTTTTGTTCAGGAAATATCTTTTACTTTTTTGATTAAATTTATTGATAAGTATTTTTTTTTGTTTATGATGCTACTGTAAATGGGATTGTTTTCCATTTCTTTTTTTATGTAGTTTCTTATTAGTGTCTAGAAACACAAGTGACTTTTGTAAGTTGATTTTTAATTTCCATTTCCCCCTACTCCTCCCTTTAGCCAACTAGCAAATTGTTCTCCATATCTAATCATTTGTTTCTGTATTGGTTTTTATTCATTTATTTTATATTTTTGATACCACATATAAGGGAGATCATATGTTATGGTATCTTGTCCTTGTCTTACTTATTTCACTCAGCTTAATAACTTCTGGGTTCATCAATGTTGTCACAAATGGCAACATTTTCTTCCTTTTTATTGCTGAACAATATTCTACTCAGTGTGTGCACATGTGCATGTATGTACCACTGTCTTTTCAAATCGCTGTTCTTCAGATAAATATCCAGAGGTGGATTTGCTGGATCATGTGGCGGCTCTCTTTTTAAAATTTTGAGGACTTTCCATAGTGTTGTCTATAGTGGCGGCACTAATTTACAGTCCCACCAACATTACTCTAGGTTTCACTTTTTTCTACATCCTCACCAGCACTTGTTATTTGTTGATTTACTGAGGATAGCCATTCTGACAGGTGAGAGGTGATATCTTATTGTGGTTTTGACTTGCATTTCCCTGATGATTAGTGATGTTAAACATCTTTATATGTCTGTTAGACATCTGTATATCCTCTTGCGAAAAATGTCTATTCAGGCTCTCTGCCCATTTTTTAATTACATTGTTTATTTCTGGGGGATGGGCAAGTTGTATGAGTTCTCTATATATTTTGGACATAAACCCCTTGTCTGGTCTCATTCAGTTGGATTTATTTTTGTTTTGTTGATAGTTTCCTTTGCTGTAAAAACCGTTTTTTGTAGTTCCATTTTTTGTATTTTTCTTTTGCTGCCCTCACTCAAGAAAATACATCCAAAAAAATATTGTTAAGAGATGTCAGAGAGTTTATTGTGTAAGTTTTCTTCCAGGAGTTTTATAGGTTTAGGCCAACATTAAAGTTTTTAAACCATTTTTACTGTATTTTTGCATACAGTGTAGGGAAAGGGTCCGATTTTATTTTTTTGCATGTTATCTGTCCAGTTTTGCCACACCACTTATTGAAAAGTTTATCTTTGCTGTATAGTATAGCCTTGCCTCCTTTGTTGTAGATTAATTTACTCTGTAAGTGGAGATTTATTTCTCAGCTCACTATTCTATTCCATTGATCTATACATCCGATTTTCATGCCAGTACCATATGAGTGATTATCATAGCCTATAGTATTGTTTGATATTAGGGAGCATATACCTCCCACATAGCTCCTCCTCAAGATTGCTTTGGCTATTTGGGGTCTTTTGTGGTCCCATATGCATTTTAGAATTAGTTGTTCTAATTCTGAGAGGAATACCATTAGTATTTTAATAAAGATGTCATTGAATTTGTATATTACTTTAGGTAGTGAGGACATGTTAACAATATTAATCTTTCTCATGTATGAGCAAGGTATATGCATATAGTTTTCAGAAAACAGGTCTTTCATCTTTTTTAAATAAATTTATTCCTAGGTATTTTATTTTTTTATTTCATTGTAAATGGGATGGTTTTCTTAATTTCTTCTTCTTGTTTGTTATTGTTATAAAGAAATGCAACCAATATCTGTATATTGAATCTGTATCTTGCAACTCAAGTCATTTATTTGTTCTAATAGTTTGTTAGCAGAGTCTTTAGGATTGTCTATATGAATTATCATGTCATCTGCAAATAATGATAATTTGACTTCCTTCTTTCCAATTTGGATAGATCATGCAGACATAAAATTAGTAATGATATAATATCCTTAAATGTCACATTATATGAAATCAAATTGAAAGACATTTTACAGCATTTCACCCGAAAACTGCAGAATACACATTTTTTAAAATGCACATGGAATAATCTCCAGGATAGACCATGTGCTAGGCCACAAAACAAACTTCAATAGTTTTAATAAAATTGAAATACAATGAAGTGTCTTTTCTGATCAGAATAGCAGGAAAGTCCAGAAAAATCAACTACAAGAAGAAAATTGAAAGAAAAAGAAATATGTGGAGACTAAATAACATGCTACTAAACAATCATTGTATCAAAGAGGAAATCAAACTTGAAAACAAAAAAAATATCTTGAAAGAAATGAAAATGAAAACATAACTTTTCAAAGTTGTAAAATGCAGCCAAGACAGTTCTAGGAGGAAAGCTGATAGATAAATAGTCTTACCTCAAGAAACAAGAAAAATCCCAAAACATATAATCTAATTCTACAGCTAAATGAACTAGAAAAAAAAGAAGAAACAAAATTCAATGTATGTTGATTTTTTTACCCTGCACATTTACTGAATGTATTTATTAGTCCCAACAATGTTTTTGGGAGAATTTGTGGGTTTTATATAAAAGTTCTTTTCATCTGCAGAGACAATTTTATTTCTTCCTTTCAACTTATGTATTATTTTTCTATTTATTTATTTATTGCCTGATTGTTCAGGTTATGATTTACAGTGCTGTGTTGAATAATGATGAGAGTGGGCATCCTTGTCTTGAACTTAGAGGAAAAGTTTTCAATACTTTACCTTCGAGTATATTAGCTGCTGGCTTGTCATGTATGACCTTTATTATGTCAAGGTCCATTCCCTCTACATCCAGTTTGTTGAGAGTTTTTATCATGAAAAAATGCTTAGTTTTGTCAAATGCTTTCTTTTCATTGCTTGAGATGAACATAGGATTTTTATATTTTATTCTATTAATGTAGTGTATCGCATTTATTGATTTGTATGAGTTGAAACATCACTGTATTACAGGAATAAATCCCACTGGAACATAGTGTATTATTTTTTAATGTGCTGGTGAATTTGGTTTGCTAGTATTTTGTTGATAATTTTTGCATTTATGTTTACCAGAAATATTGGTTTGAAATTTTTTATTGTGGCATCCTTATCTGAATGGTATTAGGTGAATGCTGGCCTTGTAAAATGAGGTTGGAAATGTTCCTTTGTCTTCACTTTTATAGAAGAGTTTGAGAAGGATCAGCATTTCTTATTCTTTCAATGTCACTCTCTAGCCTCCCTTTTAAAATGGGGTCCATGGTAGATGTTCTGCAATTGGGTGGGGCTCCTGGGTGGGCTGACAGCCTGGGTAAGGCCACAGGCTTTGTTCAAACAATCTGTGGGGCTTCTTGTCTACCACTGGGTGAGGGTTTAGCTGGGCTCTGTGTATGAGGAGTACCTTAGTCTGGGCTCCAAAGCAGCTTAGGTCACTGTTCAGGCCCTCTGGCCATGCAGGGCCTGTGCTCAACAGTTGGGCAGCACTGCTTTCTTGGCTCCCCGGCAAAGGGAGGTGTGTTTGAGGGTGCCAGGCATCTGTCATCAAGCCTTCCTGTGGGGTAGATCAGGACCGGAGGCTATCCTCAGTGCTTGAGTGGGGATGAAAACTGGCTTTCCTTCCCAGGCCCATAAAAACTGCTCAATAGCCACTATGTTCTCTTGGCTTGGGATCCAAATCAGACAGAACTGCCAGCTGAGTACCATGGCCACACAGAGCCACAGAAATGGATGTACAGATGGGCAGAGCCACTGACTGGGATTTCTGATCCAGCAAGGACTGCTCCAAGCAGGAACAGGGTCTGCCAAAATATGGGTGCTGTTTGCTCAAAGTCCCACACCGCTTTTCCATTTCTTTCTGATTCTCATCACATGAGCTCGACAGATTCTCCCAGTGATCCCTATGAAGGGAGGCCCTATGGGGCCTGCTGGGAAGCATCCCACAATGCTGGGGAGCTGGATGTCCACTTGTCCACATTTTCCCACTGAAGAAACCACATGCTCAGGGGAGAACTCTTGTCACAGTGCTGCCCTGGCTTCCGGGAGGAGCAGTACGGTCAAAGTGTAGCCTCTTCTCATGTAATTCTCCTTGGTTTTTGTTGTCAGGGGGCTACTTCAGCTTCACCCACAGGTTCTGAGATGTTCTTAATGGTGTTCTGTCTATAGATAGTTGCTGGTAGGTGTTTTACTGAGAGGGACTAAAGCTGGAAACAATCTGTGTTGCCATCTTGATGACATCACTCCCCTGCAACATACTGATTTTAATGTGTTCTTGAAGTCCTACCCATTCTGGTTCTGAGTGTCTTAATGAGTGCAAAGTATAGGTACTGTCCACACTCAATTATAAGAAACATTTATTTAGGTGTGGTGGATAAATAACGTTTTACACAAAGGAGATGAAAAGGAACACTTAGAAAGGGATTATGAAATCAAGAAACAGTGGTGCAGTATAAGCCAAAAAAAAAAAAGAAGAAGAAAAAACAGTGCCATGAGTATAATAAAGGAGCAATAGGGCTGTATGTTACAGATATATCAGCAAAGATGAAAATTAATTAGATGTATATAATAAAGTAGCATGATACAGCTGTTGGAATGTGAAAATGCTAACATATACACACTTTATGTATCAGCAAAAGTGATGTTATATTAACTCAAAATATGATAGAGTGCTTTTAGTAAAAGGAAAACTTTAGGATGAACTAAACATAAGGTAGTTGATAGTGCAAGAACCTTGAAGAGAGATAAGAACAGAGAGTTTATAAAAATATAAATTTTTAGAATACTGGAAACACACAACCAAAAAAAAAACCCATCAAATACTATTTGAAACTATAATAGACAGTCTTAATGTCTGGATGCCACCATGCTGATGAGAAAACCGGAGGTGAGGAGCAGGTTGTGATACGGACTGTCAGCCAAAGATTTTCTATTCTTGAGGGTGATTTTTATGCCTAAAAAAAGTTTATGTTATTATTTTTCCCACATTTTAATAGTTGTTCAAGTACAGTTGTCTCCATTTACTGTCCCTCAACCTACCCCCCTTCTTTGGCTTTTTATGTTATTTTAAAATACAAAATACACACAAGTCATTTTCAATCACAAACAAAATAGTAATCTCAAAGTTTCCTGTCACTAATATAAATCTGACCAGTGTCAAAGGATGCTTCCCCACTAAAGAAAATAATTAAAATGTACTGAGTCAAGCAAGGATTAGCTTGTACTCCGACACACTGAGGTTACAAATCGCTGAGTGGGAAGAGTTCTGCATGAGATGGGTTCTCTTTTCATGCTCATGACGATGATGGCGCTCACTGAACCAGGGAGCCCAATCTAAAATAGTGATAGCAGGGATGCATTTGTCTTTAAAAAATCCATCTTATCACCTGCTCTATTGTTTCTGAGGCTAGGAGTATGACCTCCTTCTCAAGTCTTATTTGTTTCTCTAACCAAAATGTATGTTGTTTTACCATTTTATGAAGTTCCATTAATATATTAGTTCACTCATTTTATGTTCAATTCATTTTAGGTTGTTGCTTTTCTTTGAGCCAAACTTACAAAGAAATTTAAATGATACAAGACTGGATCCTGAGTATTTCAGTATTTTGTATTACTCTGTTTTAGGCTTTTAAACGGCAGAGTAATGTGGAATGAAATGTGTGAAAAATCAAACTTTCTGCTACAGTTAAATGTCATTAGTAGGACTTGTAGTTTAAAACCTACGTAATCCTGATTTAGGAATGCATGCAACAAGTTTAAACTAGGTTAGATGTACCTGGTAGAGATTATTAAGAGATTTACACTTACTGGAAACATATGAATTTTTAATTTTCCTTACTTTGGTCTAACAACAAAGCTTGTCTAAAAATGTTAACAAATTCTGCTTGCTGATTAAGGGTTTAATAAAATTACAGAATTAATAAAAATCAAGTTTAAGTATATATTTTCCACTTTTGTTTCATCAGTATAAAAGATGATGAATTATACACTTTATATTAAGAATATAAACACATTTTCTAAACAAATTCTGTACTTAGGTAAACAAAATTGTTTACAGCTATTGGATGTTTTATTTAAACCTTTATGCTAATGTGAGAAAGGAAAACCAAAGACCTTTCAGGAAAAGTAAGGTATAAAAAGCCAAACATTTAGAGTTCTTTAAAAAACATTAAAAACTTAAAGAATAGAGCCATTAAATATCTTTTTTTTGAGAAGCTAAGCATAATCAAGAGACAGCAAGAGTAAAATCGTTGGAGACACACAGTGAATTACTAAAATAATTGTGAACATTGAAGTGTTGGAAGCATTCATTACTGTGACTGACTAAAACATATTTGTAATAAATTACAGGTAAAATTGAACCATAGAAATGTTAATAATTAAAAGCCCATTGAAAATTATCACTTTTAAAAAGCATTCTAATTCAGCAAATTGTTATTATTGTTATAACTCATGAGAAGGTAAATTTTTAAGAATACTTATAATAAGATGGAGTTGTAATGGAAGGTGCTCCAGATGGTCAGATTGAAGTCTCAGCAGTTAGGGGATTCCACAGGTGGAAAGCTTTTGATAATATAGATATTTCAAAGTGCTTATTGAAAAGGGCTCTAGTGTTTTCTGTGTGATGCAACAGTAAGTAACTCTTATTCACAACAGTGATTCTATTATTCTGACACATTGTCACCCAGTGAAGGACAAGTTTGATCATCCATGGAAGAAAAAATACATGAATTTAGGCATGTATATTATTATTTTTCTTTTTAAGACTTTATTTATTTTTAGATGAAGGGGAAGGGAGAGAGGGGGAGAGAAACATCGATCAGCTGCCTCGCGCACACTGGAAACTGGGGACCCGGCTCACACCCAAGCACATTCCCTGACCAAGAATTGAATTGGGACCCTTTGCTTTGCAAAATGATGCCTGACACACTCAGCCACACCAGTCAGGGCTATAATTGTTTCTGATGTAATCTCTTGGTTTAGAAAAATGTATGAAACAGAGAAAGACTCAAAAATGTTTCTTGGCTAAAACTGCCAATATTGTCAAATTGATTTTCAAAGTAGTTGCTCAATATGCAAATTCCAACTGTATAGAAGTGCCTGTTTTAACATCACATTTATTTATGTTTTGTATTATAGGTTTTTTTGGGAAATTGTCAAATAGAAACACATTACTACTTCAAATTATATTTCATTAAATTATGGGGTCTGTTGAACATATTTCCTTTCTGTCTCTCTCTTGCTGTAGCTACCCATTCATTTTTTTTTTTTGCTCACTTTAGACCAATTTTGTTCTTTTTACTGATTTTCAAAAATTCTTAATATGTTTAAGAGAATTGGTATTTTGTCTGTGGGTTTTACTGCCCATATTCTTCCATTTTTATTGATTTCTTTGTGCATTATTTTAAATTAGTATGCTGCCAATTTTATGTATTTTAACTTATCATTATTGTTTATGATCTTATGAGTTATGTAATATGCTTAAAATGTAAAGGGGATTCTTTTAAATTAATATGTTAAATGACAGAGGAAATGCCTATTTAAAAATAAATACAAATGAATTGTGCTGAACCATATTCAGTTAACTGAACAACTAATGTATATATATTAACCAAATACAATTTATAAGTAACAATATTATCTCTTCACTAGGTAATTTGAGTGAGCCATATATCTAGATCTAAGAAAAATATCAATTGTTGCTTTTTAAATTATCTTTCTGCCCCATTTATTTGGATCCTACTTAGTTTTCTAACAATTACCCACATTGTTCATAATGATGCATTTATTATATTCTTTTTCCTGAGTGATTATGGGTGAAATAATTATGGGAAAATTATTTGTGTGTATTTGTTGGAATATTATAGTGCAATTGCAGTTGTTAATAACTTTAAATCAGCTTAATATGCCATTGAAATTTAAAATATAAACATTCTAGGAGAGTGTCTACCACTCTTGCATTGTGCAAGCATCTGGACTGCTTGCCTGTAGGGATGATGGCATCTTCTGTGCCACCCTGCCTTTCGGCAATGCCAGCACCTTTGGACACGACAATGTATACTGAAGGGGAAAAATCCTAGCCTGAACATCTCTGAAAACTCAGACATTTATATCATATACTTGTCCAAGAGTTTCTGTTTGGTAGTATAAGTATAAGCAGTAAATATTTATAGATGAAATACAGGGTTTAACTGATTCAGTGACTTATCTAATATTATACCATTACAGAGTACTCAAATAACACTTGAGCTGCTGCTATATAAATTTAATTTTTTTTCCAGTATTTCACGTTATTTTGGCTAAAATCCATGGAAATTCACTGACCTAATTCAAATATTTGAAGGAGAAATTCCTTCTGTTCCACCTGTAATCAGAATAAAATGAACTCAGACCTCTTGATCACCAGAAGGCACCCATGCAAGAAATGCATTTGAACTTTCCAAACAGAATAAGGGAGGACATTTGATCAGAAAGAAAATGAATTTGATATAATGAAAGAAAAGAGGAAAACCAGTGAGGCAGGAGAAATGGGGTGTAGTTAGAGGTGGAGGTCAGTGTTATTGTTATAAGAAAACAGTGAAGTACACAGAAGCCAGATCTTGTAGACATTACCTCTTAGCTTATTTGTTTGCTTTTCTATTTAATTGATGTGCAGCTAAAAACATACTTGATAGTTGTATTTTCCTATGAGAACAGCAGCAATACAAATCTACTGAATCACCAAGGGTGGTGGACTAGAGTGAAATACACAACCTATGAAGATATTATTTAGTTCTGTATCATTCAATATAAAAAATGAATGTTCTATATCTGATAAATTTCTTTCTTAAATTCTGTCTATATTAGCATTTAGGGTATAATAAATGTGTGCTTGTATCAGTTTATCATTAGCATGTTATTAAAGCTGTTTGAAGATTTTAAAATACACATTGCATACAGCAGTATGAATGGATAATTTATACAGAAAGGAGATTTTAAGGATATTAAACTGATAAATTGTATTGTTTTGCTGTAGCACTCTAAATTTTGTGATTAACAAATAACAGATTTTCATTATGAAAGACAAGTCAATCACTTAGCAACTTTGAATAAGTTCTTAATTTCAGTGCTAATTTAAAATGACTCCATTGTCCTACTACACTAGGAAAGGGGAAATAAATGAGTCACCTTGTTTCAGAATGTGAGAAAGTGTCATCTTTGATATTATTAGTCTCTGCATTGTGTTAGGCAAGCTGATTTTATGTGCTGGAGCAAGACCCATGGCTCATAAACTCAGCAGAGGTGAGTGAGTTATGATAGTCTTGAAAATACATTAATGAAATTCCGCAAACATCAGTATGGTACATTAGTCTTCATCACATTGACTTTATTAAATGCACAGATAGATGGGAGGCTGTCATGTTTTGCTTTTTCAAAATGACCTAAGGAAATATAAAAGGTTTTCTGTTTTTTTCCCAGTTATTTTTAACATCCGTGTAAATGATGAAATTTCATAGTTTGGTGATTTAAAGAGTGGGACAGTTTGGGATTTTGTCATCATCATGATTAATATTCATCAAGGATCTTATAATAGGTTTGACACCACAGGGGGAAAAAAGGGCGCGGCAAAGACACAGTGTCTGCCCTTAATTTATGTTTGCTTATTTTCTCTAAAGACTAGAGAAAATGTGTTTGCTTCAGAGTGCATGCATTGGAAGCTGAAGTTTTCCATCAGAACCAATGAGGCTTAAACCAGAGAAAGGAATAGATTCATCTGTTCATTTCAAAGCAAAATAGACATTAAAATGAAAGTAGACCAACTAGTAATACAATTCGAATGCTGAGCTCTACAGCCCTAATTACGTGAATGTTCAGTTTTGAATTAAAATTAAAGACAATGTACAATTAGGATTTTTTTCTTTTGTGTAATATATAACAGATTGTTTAATCAATTTAGATGTTAGAACTAAGTGTTTCAGTCACATTCAAAATGTAATGTGATATGTACCCTAAAACATTTTATCAAATATATTCTGTGTGCGTATTTTAGATCTAGGATATGCCTTTAATATATTCTTTATATTATTTTCAGAGTAATGTATCTCAAGCACCAAATTCATTTTTACTTTCAAAGAGAGTGTTCATGTTTCTTGAATATTTATTCTCCCTAGAGCCACATTTAATTTGTGTATATATACACAAATTTAATTATATATTTAATAAACATATATATTTATATGTGATTTATATATTTAAGTATATAAATATATAATTTAACTTATTTTATATAAAATTTAATTTAATTTAATTCAATTAATTTATATATAAAATATACATAATTTAAAAATATGTATATGTACTACTACCTTTTGTCTAATTTGCTTCTTTCATACATGGCAGGTAAGGAATATGTTATACTAATGGTGTCTTAATAATGGAGAATTACACAAGTTCTTCAGGGAAAAATGCTTTTGTTTTAGATCTAATTGGATCTAATTAAGTTATGGATCTAATATTAGTAAGATTTGTATGTAAATTCAAGGTGAAGTTCAGAAATAAAGAGGCACATTTGTGAATCATCAGTTTAACAATTGAATTTAACAGCGTGGTGTGGATGAGGAGACTGTGCAGGTGATTGCAGATACACATGAATGGTGATTTAAGAGCTGACTTTGGCACCATGTTTAAATATTGAAAAGTCAAGAAACAGTCAAGGACAACTGAGGTAAGTACTGGTGATGCTGTTCTGGGCTGGTAATTGAGTGAACAATATGTTTAATAAGGAGGTGGACAGATGACTTCAAATGCTACTCACGGTTCAGGACTGCAGATCAGCCTCCGAGTTTGTCAATGTGGATATCACCACTAACTTCAATTACAAATCATTTTGGGGAGAGCTGTGTACAAAATCCTGACTGGAGTGGTAATAAATAATATGAGAAATCTTGGTGATTTCAAATATAGATAGTATATGAAAGTCATTCTTTCTTTTTATTTAATGATACCTTGACCAAGTTCTGAAGCATGGACTATAGATCCATCAAATTACTCTTCTTGGCAGCTAAATAAATCCACACCCAAGAATTTCTCTGATCTCCTTCTCCCATTCTGGGACCATTATGCATTTATCTGATCACTCTAAGGCCAGGTGCTAGACAAGTAGGGGAAGCTGCTGTTCCCCAGAACCCTCAGAATCACTGAAGTTAGCCAATTCACAGGGAGCCATGAGACCTAATCCATCTTTCTTGCCATACATAAATGGTGCCTATAGCTCCAGCTTACTCAGTACCCTCTATCCTGAAGTAGAAACCCTTTTGTGGTCTTGTGTGACAGCTTTCTCTTCTTTAGAACTGCAAGAAACAAAGAAAGAATTTTACCTTCATCTGTCCAAATGAAATCAGAGCTACTGTGCTGTCTTGCCATGTATAGAATCCTTAAATTATAAAAAAAAATATATTTTGTGAACTTTTGTTATTGGGGAAATAACTGGGGTTATAGGAAGATTTGAGAGAAAGGAAAGTTTTTTTCTTTCTCTTTATTAAAGTGGGCAGAAACAGTGGCATATTTGGATGCTGATGAGAATAATTTCACAAGCAAGGAAACGTTGTTTCAAGAAAACGTGAGACAGTTGAAGGACTGATAATTTCTGATCAAGCCATTCATACTGGTTGATAGATGTGAAGGTGAGAGCAAAAGAAATTTACAATAAAACTGTTACTTCTAAAATAGAAGCAAAAATGAATATTTAGTGACTGTAATATTAAGCTTATGCTACAATATCAATGTATACAGGCTCCCAAGAGAGTGCAGTTCAGCAAAACACAGTTAAAGCTTCAAAACACTAATGTGCTGTGTTATGGATCAAGGAGTTTCCTTTAGAGTGTGAAAACTTGGTTTCTCATTACATTAAAAATCATGCTGCAAGAAGTGCTGAGCTCTGCGTTTCTGCATGGAAATTAACCAATTTGAACAAACAAAAAGCAGTGAATATATGATTCACTCACAATTAAGAGGACTAGCTCAGTGTATTCAGCATCAACATACAATTTTTCTTTAGATTACCATTGTCCCGAGAGTCTTCAGTAAGCGTGTAAAGGGTCAGGCTTATTAAATATTTCCACATCCTAATGGAAACCTGCTGCCTAACCACATCTTTTCTGAGTGGCATTGCAGCAAAGAGAACTGTGCAGGGGTTGGTTTCTTGCATATATTCTCAGCATATCCAATTTTAAAAACTTGAGTCGAAAAATTGTGCTTGATATTTATGCATAGTAAATTTTTCTTTAGCTCAGTAAATACATTTAAATTATCAACCTCAGATTTTGATTTTGCATACCTGTCATGTCTTCATTTTAATAATTTTGGTGTGAAGCTGACAAATAAGCCTTTGAACTCTCTCAAATAAGTTTTATTTTCTTGTTGTCTATTGTTTATAAGTACTCTAATAATAATTCTGGCTGAAAATAGAGCTAATAAATGAGCATTTGCAAAAGTAAAAGAGTTTCGAGATAAAACATTAAACTATCGTTTTGTTTACTTTATTAACAGATATTTTGAATGAAACATGTATTTCCTCTTAAGAAGCAAATTTTAAATATTTCCTGGATACTTCAAATATTTTGATATTCCAATTAGTTATCTTTAATACATAGTTTCTTTCAATTTTGAAAATATCCTAAATGTTAATAGACTGAATCATTACTTCATCTTTCCAACAGTGTATTACAAACAAATTAAAGAGACAGATCAGAATTCCTACAAAATTAGATTTTCTTTGACTGAGGATTGTTTGCTAGTATTAATATATCCAATATATAGTGAAAATTATATTAATTATCTATGTGAAAATGCATTTTATGCTTATAGTGTCAATTATTTGATTATAACAATAAGAAAAATATACAATTATGTAGAAATTTATTTATTTTATAAGTGATTTCACTTCAGATATCCTTTACTGAAATGACATTTACTATAAAATCTACTAATATTATTTAATAATACATTTGTTTTACATACTAGTTAAAATACATGTAAATAGAATGTTTTACCTTTTAGAGTATAAGTTCTCAAAATTTCAGTTTCTCAAATTAGACATTTATTGCAGAGGCTGAGAAGAGAGTACATGTATAATGCATATATACATACATATGCATATTTAGAACAGAATTTGGAAATATTCAGTTGCATTTATTTTTCAGTTTTACTTGCAGATAGATTTTTTTAATTTAATGTTTACTTCTCAAAATTTTAATTGATCTCTAAAATAAAATTTTTACCTCCAGTATACAATGACAATAATTTCTGAGACAAAGATCTTTAGATAAAAATAAAGAAACAATTGGGTGTTGTATTGCAAACGCTCTTTTTTTAGCTGACTCTCTTTTAGAGTTGAAGTTTGATTACACACTCAACCACATTGAAAAACAGAACTGGTGACTTATATACTGTGCATGTAAAAGTTGTTATATGCTAGTTATTATTATCTTTAAAATAATTTAATTTGGTTTTATTAATAAAACACTGAGGACATTATTATTTCTGTTTCAAGTAGATTGAATGACTGATTAGCTTAAACTTACTAAAATCCAGATGAGGAAACAAGACTGTTTAAATACAAGATTGAACCTGATTTGCTGGCAATAAGAACCTAAATTTTGACCACAAGTATGAAACAATCTACATTATTGACTTGGATTAGTCAGCAAAAAATATTTTACTGTAAGTGAGCATATGATTTCTCAAAGACAGTTTTCTTTATATAACATATTCTCATTAGAAAACCAGGTTTACTCAACAATGACACTGATGGTTTAGTGAAAATTTAGAATAATTTTCACAGGGAATTTTTGGGGGCATGTTTTTATTATTTCTGTAGGAGGGAAAAGGAGAATTTTTATTTATATATTATTTAGAAAAGTTCTGTATATTACTCAAGCTGGTTCTCGCACTAATTTTTACCTTCTTTTACATGAAGGAAACATGGACCTAATAGACAACAATATTGAGATTTGCAGCCAATCTGACGTCAAAGCAATTCTTCCTAACATAGTCTGTTCAAGGTAATTCGCAGATGTGACTTTATTTGGATGCACCTTAAGCCAGATTCTCAGAAGTCATATTTAGAAAAGAAGAGTAAGCATATTATTCTTCCTTCACATATCTTATGAGAAGTAACCTTACTAACATAAAATTAAAAATATCTTGATAAAATGTGGTTTGAAAAAAATAGTCAAACAAACAGAGCTTGTGTTTCATTATTTCTTGTTTATCAATGTCCAAAATATATTTTACTGACAACATCACAAGTATTTTCTATGCCTGTTTTATTTATTTGTTTATTAGTCATTGTATTGATTATGTCATATTGCTAGTAAGATTTCTTTAACTCTAATATTTATATACTTCTATTTGTCGATATTAGAAGACAAAGTAGTAAAAAAACTCCACAGAAAAATACTGCTCAAACTTAAACAGAAATGAAAAAGCTTGAATTCCTGTAGATGAATAGGTAAATAGATACATTTCTAAGAACATGATTGGAGATAATACATGTTAATGAATTCGTTACAAATCTTTTGTTTTATGTATGCATAGGAACAGAATGGTCAAAAATCTCTTTGAACAAATATACATCTATCAGTGAAATATTGTTTGATATTTGGTTTATGAGGACCAAGATTTCTACATGTCGAACACAAACAAAATTGATAAATGCACATGCAAGATGGCTTAAAATGTTTTGCTTAAGTGTAGGATAGAAAAACTAGAAAAAAAAACAGAAATTCAGATCATTTGTTACATAATTCTGATTTCAGATTCTTTGGCAAATTTATCATGATGAATTAGCAAGTATTTCTTTTCTCCAACCAGCTTAAAATGTGTTCTGCTTTACAATCTAGTTATTAAACATGGAAAGGTCTAGAGATAGAAAGAGATCAGATTTTGCACTTTCTCCGGGTAGCTGCCAAACATTATTCCTCCTGAAAATGCTTTTGATGTCTTCTCTAATTCCTGACTTATGACTTTGATTTATTTTTTTAATGTAACATGACTTTTTCCTCCCAACATCCCTATCAAACTCCTGGTTGTATTCAATGCAATAGTAATTCACAAAGTCTTAAATCAAATAACTATTATACCATGGAATAAATGAAAATAAGAGAAAGCTGGCCAGTCAGATGCCTTAGATTATAGAGGAGAAGGTTTTTTTTTTTTTTTCAAGAAAGAGATGACAGGTCTATTCAACTGTAAACTTTGGGGCGGGCTGTACAGTAACTTACTTCTAGAGCAGTGAGCTACAGCAGGGAAGGCCAAGCAAACCTCATAAATCCTGACACACAGAATGCCAAATACTATAGTGCACTCAGGTTATGCACGCTTCAAAATGAACAAAGTCAGAAATGGTAGGACACCAATATACCCTTGATTCTGAACTGTGGTTTTAGCAACACAGGCACATTCTCATGAAACATACATATACACATACAGGTATAGATATAAGATAGCTAGGTATAAGATAGGTATATTTTAATTTTTATGTTGGGTTGGCCAAAAAGTCTGTATGGTTTTGCTGTAAAATAAAAGGTGCATTGTTCACTTTCACCAATAACTTTATTGATTTGGGTATTTTGAGTATGCAGGCTATCTCCCGCATGGTATACTGTTTATTGTTCTCACTGTCTTGATTGATCACTATCAACTTCAGCTCGTCTACTGGACCATGGAGCATTGTTCAGTGAGAAATCTCCAGCACAAAACTTCATGAACCACTTTTGACATGTTCGATCAGCCACAGCATTTTGTCCATACATTGCACATATTTTCTTTGCACTTCAGTTGCATTTTTATGTTTCTTGAAATAATAAATCATCATACACAAAAATGTTGCATATTTTCTTCTATCTTCCATATTAAAATGGCTACAGAAAATATTCAGCAAATTTAATGTTTTTTAATGCATGCTGATATGACAGTTGTCACTATACAATCTGACAAAATTGTTTCAGCTGAAGTTAAAGATAACTAAGTGCTATTAGAGCCATTTTACAGAAAAAACAAACTTTTTGGCAAACCAAACTTGTTCACCTTGTGGTATTGAGTCCAAGCATATTTTTTTGTTAAAATTTAATCAAAGATCTGTTACCACCATGAGGTCCTTAAAAAATAAGAATTCACATTTTAAAAAGTTGAAACTGGAATGATTCAAAATTATCCAGATTTACATAAATATGTACTTAGATATAGACCAATAGAATCCATGGGAAACACTTCTTTTATTTCTTTACTCAGTAAACTTTGTAGCAAATGTTTCAATAATATCAGCTTTGGATCTATATCAGGTATATGTACCAGGTCTGCTATTTGCAACCTCTGTTATTTCATACACATTTGAAATATGACAAAGAAGTCACGTTACAAAAGGGGCACAAGGGACTTTTCGCAGGTGACGTAAATGCTGTATACCTCGGTTGCTGTGCTGACAACACCAATGCACATATTCACCCAAACTCATTGACCTGTACGTGCATTTTATTGTGCATAAACTATGCCTCTGTAAAGTTTATTTAACAGCAAAAAGCAAGTAAATAAACAAATATACAAATGATCAAAGTAAAGTTGGTATCAAGTCCTCCAAAGTCTAGAAATTCCTTAGTCAATGTCAGAGGGCAGCAAACTCTTATAAAAAATGGAACAAATAATAATGGGAAATCACAGGTAAAAGTTTAAGGAAATATCATATATTTTCTTTTCCTTTTGGACAAATATTATGCTACATGGTTTATACATTAAAGTGTTTTAATTGGTTCTAAAAGCATGATGATATTATTTTCAAAATATATTTTCTTTTTAAATAGCTCATAAGTAAATCTACAATATTAAGCATTGTAATATAAATCACAAAATTAACACAACCATTTATTTAAACTTTATAGTATTATTATTTCAATATTTTTTGGCTGGTTTTAACTAGCAACAAAAATACATCTCTCTTCTCTGAAAATCACATTTGTCATCCATCTATCTCAAACCCTACATTAGCCAAAGATTAATAATATGCTACCAAAATGTTATACTTGCAAAAACTGTTGAAAAATGATCTGCGTCCATGTGTGTGTATCTTATGTATCTTGTTCTCCTGAAATTTACAGATATGCTTCAGTGAGTGGCAGCTGTTTAAAATAAATATGACATTAAAGTTGCTCTTTCCCTCACCACTAATAGTTCTCTCATTCTGAAAATGTTTTGTTTCTTTTAACCCCCATGGAGTATATTTTGGTGCACTACTTCCACATTAAATATTTCTGAGTAAGACACAAAAACAGAAAGCTGACACCTGAGGGACCAACTTGGGCCCTGCCCAGAGATATGTGTGTAAAACTGGTACTACTAAAATTTAAAATAAAAACTAAATTTTAAAGAAGCTTGGTGCCTTCAAGGAGGTCATTTGCTTAGTTAAAATTTAAATTATCTAAATTTAAGCAAAATAAATAACTCTTAGCACAATAATGATTATTTCTGTTACTTATTGATATATCAAAGTATTTTCTATAATTTATTGAAGAAAATACTTAGCATACATCATATATAATTAAAAAATTAAAAAAGTACAATTTAATGATTTCAAGCTAATTTGCCATTTTACAAAACAAAACTCAGTTTTATGGAATTTTCATCACTTCACTAAAAATCTCTTATACCAATTTAATCCTTGTTGCCACATCAGCCTCAAACAATCACCAATTTATTTTTATCTCTACAGATTTGCATTTTTCAGAACATTTTACACACACAAAAATATACCTTATGTTGTATCTCAAGCCTGGCTTCTTTCAGTTTAAAACCCTCAAGAGAGGACATAATCTTATTAAACATCCTGTAATCCAATCCCCACTGTGCTTTCTACTACCTTCATGTAATCTTCCTTATCTCCCCTCATTTTTCCGAGTGCATAATAGAAACTGCCAAACTGCCATTCTCGGGAGCATTTGAGATCTTGCTTCCCGGCACTGTTATCAGTTTGGCTCAAGTAAGATCTAATAAAATTCTCTACAGGTGTGAATAACCTTATGCCAACACAATGTAATAAAATATTATTAGGAACAATGTAAAAATATAATAAAGGCTGAGGGGTATGGGATATCTTCTGAGAATAGGAGAAGTCTTCTCAGTAAGACAGTGGAGATGATAGCACAACTTTGTGAGCATACTTAAATCAACTGGATTAGATATTATGCTTTAAATGGATGCACCTTGCAAGGTGAATAATGTCTCAGATGACTGGTATAAAGAAGAAAACAAAAGTTCACAGAAATAATAACAGAGCAAGATGCAAATTATTCTTTGTGCAGTTTTCATGATCTGTGGTTTGATTTGCTTTTCTTTGGAGAAAAGAAAATTTTAAAAAACTACGTGTGCAACAATGTTTGTATTCAGTCTGGGAAGTTAGGTAGATAGTGTATATAAAGTGAAGCATTCATTATAGACATCTGAGTACTCTGGTATGCTTGTGTCTAGAGCAGACTTCTAACTCCACAGGAATTTTAAGTGACTACTGATAAAAATATAGATATGGTGTCAGGAAAATAATATCACGTTATTTTCTATTGTTTGATCAGTCTAAACAATTAATTTTAGAAACCATGAAAATTCAAACTATCCAATCATCTGGTGATTTCTCTTCTTATCCAAATAGAATAAATCCTTTCTTAATCTTTTTGTACATGACATAATGCAGACAGGACAAATAATGCACTGAGAAAACTGTGGGAGCAAGAGTATGCTTTCAGCTGCAAAATGGCAAGAAGATGTAAAGGTAGAGAAAGAAGACAGGTGATACTGTTTTTAAGAAATAGTAGTGGTAATATGTGACTATTTACTAGGGTGAAAAAATATATGTCATTTATTGTAATAAAAATTATCACTTCCTCCCAGTAGCAGTTATATCCCTTTAAGGGTATTACTTTACAAAAAAAGAAAAAAGCACAATGTCATTTTACTGTACTTACTGTTTACTTTCAATTATAAAAGTTTGTTTTTCTTCTCTTGCTATATTCTGGTAGAAATAATAAAATAGAAAAACAAAATAAAGGCTATGATTCATAGACTACACTATACAGAGGAACTCTATCTCTAGGAAAATACATGGGAAACAAAGTAATGCCAATAAGAAATATTGATAAAAAGCCCATCTGAATATAGGAGAAAGGTAAACAAATTGGTTTTAGTTATAGAAATTGATGCTATTGACAATAAATTGAGAAATTTCATTTCAGCCTGTTCTTTCAAAGAAAAAAGACAAATCCAAATGCAATGCAAGCATAATTAAGAATGCTTTATATTTGGAACAATAGGTGACAATAGCAAAAAAAATGATAGTAAAATTAGAATGTCTTGGTTACAGCTGTTCTTCATATACTGTACTTCCAAACTTCCTGATAACAAGACTCTCTCTTTATGGTAATAGCTCATGCAAATATGGTAAACACTAATTAGGAACCAATTAGGATAGTTCTATATGTTGAAAGTGTTTCTATTCAATTTAATTTTCACCTCTGAGCAGGTTGACTTGTGGTCTAAGAAGCTGAAAACTGATCTGTTTCACGAATATGGTGTCATAAAGGGTAATTAGTTCTATGATGGATAAGCAAGAATTGAATTAAGCTGGCCTGCTGAAAAAGTAGCTCCCAGGTACTTAGGAACTGTTATCTCCCCTTTTTGCTTCAGTCTTAATGAATCTATTAGTTATGCATTAGTTATCTACCCCTGTTGTTTTTGCTATTCTCATCCAGTATAGCTCCATGGAATGAAAGACAAAAACAATTCACCCTTGTTAAACGATCATTCCCTTATGCTCTATACCGGGATTCAGAGCCATCTAGGAGTCTGCTGATTGGATATGCATGCCTGTAAATTCATTATCTTCAAGGGTGCAGGACTAGGAATGTTATCAACCTTTTTGTTGATATACATTAAAGAATTATGCAAAGATACAATGCATATTTATGACTATAATATACAGTCAGCCTATAGTTAAAGTATTTATTTGTACAAGTAAAATGATATGGAAGAACTTTTAATGAATTGTCAGCATTGTTGTAATGAGATGATATCAAAGGAGGCCCAATTTATTTTATGTGTCATTTACATTTTATAACTAAACATCTTTTTATTTAATAACTTTTTCTGAGTCAATCATAGTTACTAAAAATTGGCTTTTTCTTTCTCTCTTCCAATTTCTGGGTTATGAGTCACTGAGAGAAGTATTAGTTATGGAAAAACCAATAGCTGATATAGTTTGATGAAGCAGGAACACTGAATGAAAATGTAGCCAGAAAACTACACAGGTGATGTGATCATCAGTAACTCTCAGTATAAATAAACGTTACCTTAGGTGCATTTTTGGTGCCTGAGGTCTCCCAAAATTTGAAAAATACGAATATTTTTGAAATGCTTTTAATTTTTAAGTGAGTAATTTTAGTCACATATATTTACTTAATTAAAATTCATGTTTTAAAATGGTTTACCTATAAGTTCACACATTTTACGTTCATATTGTTACTGAACAAAGTGGAATTCAGCCACCTGCCACAGCACACAGGTGTAACACAATATATGTTGGTGAAGGAAAAAGGTTTGTATTAAAAGTTTGCCTAATTTTGGGGAGCTGTTGACTCTCCAGTTCCAAGACATTCTCCTCTGCAAAACACAGAAAGAAACCAGCCACTCCAGAAGCAGACTCAGTGTCCAAACACCTGGTTGCATTTTTATCTGTCCTGCTGGGACCCAAGGCTCTTTCGGAAATAGGTCTCCATCTCTCCAGCTCCAGGTTCTCTCTCTCTCCTGGAGTGTGCACTTGTGAGCTGGCATCTCCATTGCCTCACTATAGCTTCCTCTCTCTCCTGGGGCTGAGGCCACTGCCAGATTGTTGCAGCAGGCCGTGCAAGTGGCTTTGTCCGTGGGGTCCTGGTGTCCAAGGCTGCTCGCATCCCTGGGGCCAATGAATGCTCCCAGCCTGGTGCCTGTGCACTGCTCTCAGAGCAAGAGGAGGGGCACAGTGGGGGACACGTGCAGCGTGGAGCCACAGCGTCTCGTGGGCCCACCACTGGGGAGGTGCATCCCATAGGCAGGGAATCAGCCTTCCCGAGCTGGCTCCCAACCCGGCATACGGGCAAAGGAGGGGGACCCCAAAATGGATGAGTCTCTCCACATCCTCCATGTAAATCTTTTGCCCCCAAATCGTAAGTGCTGTGGGAGTGTCCAACCTGTTAGTCAATTCAGACTAACGTCCTTCATTCATGTCAGCCACATAACATCTCTGCCTCTCCTCCTGTTGCCATAATCCAGAAGCGGGTAAGAGGGTTTTTCCTGAATTTAAACATTTCACTAGCCTTGCGCATACTCTGTGCAAACTTCCTTCTGCTGTGTCACATCCTTCTGTTCAGTTGCCAGGGCAATGCCTGCTGGCACGCAGTGCTAGCTTCTTTACTGTTGCCGTGGGCAACCTCCTTCTATGACCCCTCCCTTTTCCAGGAAAGGCAGGCTCTTCCCCCATCTCGGGGATCCTGGCTCCCCTCTGCACAGCAATTTGGCCTGATCCCCCCCCCCATTACCATACGATAGCAGGGGCTTTAACTGGTATAGGAATAAAATACTTCAGGAGTCAAATGTCTAAATTGGAGTTATTTTACGCTCTTTTTTATTTCAGGCATGTATACTTCTAGTATTTCCTCGTGCTGTGTTCAGCTTATTTATAATCTACTAGCAGTTCTTTCAAAAAGATGCCTTCCACATTCTTCCACATGGCATTATGCCTTCTTGCCTAAAGACCTGTGGAGTTCAGAGCAAAGCCTCTAAGAATAAACACTACAGCTTCAGTGACTGAAACATTTTATAGCCTTATATTATCCCTAAGAATATTCACCTGCTCCACATGTTTATTACCTATTGATTAAATAGTTTGGATTTCCATAATAAAAAATTAAAAAAAAACAATGTGGTACTTCAACTGGTCATTTTGGGATTCCTTAGAAAATATTGTCTCCTTTTCCCTTTAGCTCTTTTTTTGGGGGGGTAAACCATGGCCATGAATGATTTAGACGTTGTGAACTGGTGTTAACTGTGAGGGAACTACGAGGTTTTAGATCTGTCGAACAAAAAACACAAAGCTTTTCATAAGCCAAAACTGGAGCAGAAACAAATGGTTCTGTGGCACATACATTGACGTGCAGTGCTCGGATTTGTTAAATAATTTTCCTGCTATCTTATTTTAAACTCGTGACCAAATGGAATTAAAATTCTGGACTGATTTCAATATTACAACATAATATCTTTTCGCTGAATCCAAGAAACTCTTTCCTTAATAAGCCTATTCTTTTTAGGATTATTCTAAAGCACTTGGGGTACTTTAAAATTCACCATCAACTTATTTTTTAGCACGGCCCTGAGAAAATGAAAATTCACTGGTCCTGAACTATTCATTGATAACTGTGTCCGCAGGGATTTCAGGAGGAATAGTTGCTCTGGCAGTTATCTACAAAGCATACTAAAGGGAGGGATTTGTTCTAGAGACATTCAGCACAACCACACTTTCCATCTTCAATGAGATCAGTCACTCACTCAATCACACATCATATTAATTGAAAGGTTATTATGAGTCATATCTATGGTAGCTGGTACATCTTCTGTAAACTAAACGTCACTCAATGCCTGATATCTTCTTTATTTTAGTAGTGTCTCCTCTGCTTTTACATTTTGACGTTGCACAGCACTAGTAATTCCGTGTGATTGTTATTCAGGTAGTTTGAAAGCTACTCATAACGCTTTCATGTAAAATGCCTTAAATGTTTTCTTAACAACGCATATAATAGCACATTAAAAATAATAAACCATTGAATAAGAATTTACATTACCATCGGAATTGTAGGGAAAAAGTATGATGATATTAAACTAATTCTGAATTTCCAAGGTTAAATCTTTTAACTTCATATATTCTATTTAAATGTTAGATATTTTTAAAAGTAAATATAAAATAGGAATTTCATTCACAAGGCATAACTTGTCCTCTTCCTGAATCCAATGTCCCATATGATCTGTAGGTTGCACTTCCCCAGACAAGTTTTGAAAAATTTCATTTTTACTTTTACTTTTTCACGTGTAATCAAACTGCAATTCTTTCTTGGGCTATCATATTCCACCATGTTATAAAACAAGTCCACATTCTACTGCCTTCATGATCGCACACCCAATTATTATAGTTTACATTGTACTTGGCTGAATTTTTGACAATTTCTTGCATGGGTTGTAATCCCTGCTAAATTTTCAGAATATTAAAGGCAAGGCTACATTTTACTCATTATCATAAGTTTAAAAGTACATACATTAATTTTATAAACTAAAATGAACAAAAAACTTACTCCTAATTAGTTCAAAATACATTATCTTAAACTTAAGTGGTCTGTCGAGCATCAGGAATTGGTACTTGTTGACTTAGGTGTTATACAGTCATCAATGCTACAAAATGCTTAATTTTAATTTCTTTCTTAGAATTTTATTCTATTAAAATTATTTGAAATCTATTGACAGAGAGAAAATAATATTTTATATGAGTACTAAAATTACTTTTATGTAATTATGACAATATATTTTTGTTGGAAAATATAAGGTTAGTTTATGTCAAATTGTTGAAATATATTCTTAGTGTTTCTCAACACAATAGCCACATAGGGGAGCTCTAACCTAACAAAAAGTATAAATCACCTGCTAAACAAGACACCAAAACAATATTTTTCCTTTTTCACAATAAAATCCAATTAAATAATTTTTCCTCTTGGAAATATTTGCCTGAAGATTATAAAATTGCCTTCAAAATACAGTTAAACACATATTTTCAGGTTTTTGGTTTTCTAGTTGTTTTGTTTTGTTTGGCAACTGACCAATGTCCTGTTCTGCATTAACATGAAATTGCATTGCAATTGCTAAGATCGTACTTCAAAGCAATCGTATTTAATTAAAACGACTGTAAATTCAAGTAGCTGCATTGATAAGCTATATTAATTGTTTTACAAAAAGTGCCTGGAAGTTATGTAAAGATGAAAGTAATACAGCTTATCTTTAATATTGCATATTTAATTGCTTTGGTAATATGACTTTTTTTTACTCTCTGGCCTATATGGAGTATATATTTAAACAATTCTTGCCTATGTAGGCATTTAAAGTGAGCTAGAACATTTTTATTTTAAAATAAAACACAGTGACAGATTTAAAAGTATGCAAATAAAATATGCATATTTTAAATATTGAAAATTATCTTTTTAATGGCACAGAACTCTTAATATTTGTTAGTTTTAACTCATTTTATTTCATTAGCACTTCTAAACCACTTCAAGAAAAATAGATAAAGATTTGCTATTTGAGATTACTTTCTGAATGGCAGTTGAGAAACTCCATAGATCGACTCTCAGAGATGAAAATTAAAGTGGTGAAAATTAAAAAAAAAAAAGAAAAGAAAGGACAGAAACCATTTAAAGATTTTTGGAATTGTCTTAAGAGAATATAGCAAATGAAGATGATGGGGACTCAAATGTTGGAAAAGTTTTAGTTTCAGGTAATAGCTAATAAGCTTAGTAATAAATGCACGTAAAAGCCATTGTTCCAGGAACTGAATTGTCTGGGTTTCAACACCAATAACAACAAATTATGGGACCTGAAAAGAGAGGAAGGTGACCGTTCATATAAAAAGCAGGCAAAACAAATGGCCTGTGAAAAGGCTGATATGCAGAACTTAGAAGACTATAGCTTGAAAGAAACTGAAACCGGAAAAGACACCGGAGTTCAGACTGCCTGTCACTACCAAACCCAATAAGCAACGACAGCAATTGAATCTTCATGGGCGCTTTATTCAGTTGACTGGTGATCTGAGATGGAAAGAGAGTTCATACCCTAACAGGCCATCTAGTCTTTTCTTTCCAGGCCCAGGTTTTTATAGAAGGGAATAAACAAAGTGTGTTGAGGGGTTTTGAAATTCAGGGAGGGTCAGGTAGAAGAAACTGCAACATTACTGTCCTGGGCAGTCAGCTGTTCCCAGGGGCGGTGGTCATCTGTCTCTCCCTGGAGCACAAAGGCCCAGATGCCTCCAGTTGTTCCCAGAGGTAATCTCTAGCAGTGCCCCAGGAGGTCGGCTGTTTTCCCAGGAGCCAGGATGGGCCTTATCGGTAGTTTCTGAAACAAAAGCTTTAACATATACATTACTTGCTAGGCTTGTAACTATTTACCTTAAATTAAAATTTTCCAACTCTTAAGTCCCCTATCAAATCTATGTAAATATGTTCAAAAAAGAAAAAAATCATGCATAAAGAAAAAAAGGTATGAAGATAATATATCACTAAATATTGATGATTAATAAACAGATATTATTAAAAGAGGGGTCAAAAGTAGACTTGAAAGAGCAGAAGAGTCCATGAACTTGATGAAAGGTCATTAGTGATTATGCAATTTAAATAAAGAGAAGGAACAAATGACAAAAGATGAAGAGAGACTCAGAAGCAAGAGGCATTGTTAATCATTTCAATATATTAATAGGGAATTAGGAGATAAGAAACAGAAACGTACAGAAAAATAGTTGAATTGCTGAAAACTCCTCAAACCAGATAAAAAACATTATTCTAAATGAACAAGGAGTTCAGTAATCTAAAAATTAGATAGATGCAAATTGATCCACTCCCAGGCACATTATATTTAAATGATCAAAGGCAAAGGAAAAGGAGAAAATCCTGAAACAAAGCAAGAGAAAAGTGCCTCATCACATACAATGGAACTGTAGTAAAATAAAGAGCTGACTTCCTATCAGAAAAAAATGAGGTCTGAATGCAGTGAGATAACATATTCAAAGTGTTAAAGGGAAAATAAACACCAAATGACTCTGAACCAAGAATTTTATATTCAGCAAAATATTGTTCACACAATATGAAGATAAAGATGTTCACAGATAAACAAAAATAAAGATAATATGTTGCTGTTAGACCCACTTTACAAAAAATGTAAAAATAAGGTCTTCTAATGGAAAACAAGTGACTCCAGAGGGTAATCTGAACATACACACATACAGAGCATGGTAAAGAAAAATATGTATTCTTAAAAGACAATGCATATTCTTCTTTTTTATTGAGTTAAAAAGCATTTTTAAAAACAATATTAATACAATTGGATTTTGGTCCTATAATATATAGAATTATAACATCACTGATAATAAAAACATAAGGCACAAAGGAAACAGATTGGAACAGAGGTGATGTTGAATTCTATGCAATTTTTATTAACTCTTCCAATGCAATTCATGTAACAGGGTGCAGTCAAGGTGGGGGGCAAATAAGTATTTGTAATGGGGTCCAGAACTCAGGGTATTCAGGAAATATTAGAGAAAAATATATATATGATGTCCTCACCCCACCAGTCTGAGCTGGGGGATGAGACACAGGGAGCAGGGTCATTGAGAGCTGTTTTGCATAGCAACAGCTTTGCAGGTAACCTCTGGCATGGTCATTTAACATATCTATAGCCTTTAACTGGTTGCATAGATACATTAAATAGCTGTGGCCATGCTTTGAGCCAGGAGAATGGGAGTGACTTCAACCCAGGATGTAACTGGGAAGCAACTCTCTCTGGTTATAGCACCTGCATGAGAGCTTGGAGATGATTGGCTCCATGCCATAGGGCCACGCCTGCCCAGAGTTACTATGGCAGCCCAGTAAAGCTGGAAGAATACAGGAATGCTGGCAGGTGTAACTGATTGTGGGAGGAGTAGGAAATGGGGCTGCATAGCAAGATTGGTGCGGGGATTTAAAACCAGGCGTGGTAGCCATACTAGGAGAGGACCACAAGGCTTTGGAGGAGTTGGGACCATGAAGCTGTGGCAGGAGAGGGGGACCTCAAGGCTTTGGCGAAGTGGAGATCATGTGGCTTGGGTGAGAGTTAAGACCACGCGACTCTGGGGTTCTTCCTTTTGCCGCATGTTTTAGGCAGCAGCAGAGACTTTGCTTGGAAGAAAAGGGGTGAAAGGACTCTTGCTGGTGGGCCATGAGGAGATGCCACATGGCTTTGGATTAACTGGAGATCATGGTGGCGACACAGCTGATGGTGCTGGGATCCTGAATCACGGACTTCTACTTCTTTTCCTGAGATACAGTACCCCAGACTGGGTAAAGGGAAGAAGGAAGGATGTGTGGGTCTGTGGGTATTCTAAAGGACTTTAGTATTTTAATGAAAATATTAAGTCTTTACTCTAAGTCTGTATAAATTTTAAATAAATAATTCCTTTCCTTTTCACCTATCTCTGGCACTGAGAGATGTTTTTCCTCTGGTGGCAGGCAAAGCGAACCTAGTATGGTGGAGGACCCCAGGAGAAAAAGGGGGGTCCTTTTGGTAATACTATATCATCCACCCCCAGTCTGTTCTGTAAAGTTCATATTCTTGAAAGATGATAAATTTTCTTCAGTTATTTCTTTATTTTCTTACTTTTTTTTCTCTTTTCTTTCTTTCTGGTTTTGGAAAATCTTGGATTTGGCTGCTAATGTTCACTGATTTTATTGAAAAAAACTTTCATGTACAGAGTCTATTTTAATTTTCTGGAATAATTGAATATTTCCAACTTTTCCATTGAATTTTTATTTCTAATATAAAAGAGAGGAGTAGCAACAGTTGTTCTAATAATTGTTCTAATATAAAGAGAGGAGTAGCAATAATTGTTCAACATTATTAAGCAAAATGAGAACTTCTCAGTTTACAGAATCTTCTTTAAAATTCTCTTCATCTCTAGTTCCAGAAGTATGAATGTTTTCAGTTCCTACTCATTTTGATATTATTTTAATTGAAAATGCAGTTCTCATCATTTTCCACTTATAGTTTTGAATGTGAATATTTTTCCCTTTAAGTGATTGAATGGTTATTTGCTTTGTAGATTCTAAAATTTGTGGCTGTTTTCTCTTTTCCTGCTTTTGCCTTCTTTGAGGTTTAGGTCTTTAAATAAATTCATTTGCTTTCATTTTGTGGAGATTTGAGAAGGAATATATTCAGGGGCATAATTTTAGCCTGCCAGAAGTCACCAAACCCTACTTCTATATCCTGTTACTATATTAAAATTGTACCTCCTATGTAAATATCTGAGTAGCTCATGATTTTCCCTTTACTTGATTATTACATCCATTGTTAACCTCTAGATATTATTTAATACATGATTATCTATTATGTGTATTGCTTCATATGTGTTTCTAATTGTTATTGTTGCTTATTTTACCACATTCACCAACTATGAAACTTCTAGAAATCATAAGATAAAGGGTAATCAGTCATGTCAGCAAGTTAAATTTGTATGATCTGTGTGGATTTGCTTGATTTGGCAGTTTCTTAATGCTCATTATAAATCTTAGATTTTCTGAAACAGAGTTATTATAATAGATTAAATATTAATTCACATAATAGACTACATTTTGATGTTTGACACTGGTAAAGATGTTGGCATTAAATATATTAAAAAGATGAGATCAGGCATGTTTATGGTGGTATGACCACATACAGGATAATATTACATATAAACTATAATTGACATAAAATTAAAATACATTAAGATATTGTTAGTGTGAGAATGATTTAAAATTTTGTAAAGAAAGTCAAATTAATCTATCAATTTTTAATAATGTATAAATATTACACTCATTACTTGTATGAATCTTTTAGAGGTAAAACACTTGTACATTAAAATATATATTCATATATATTAAAATATGCATATATAAATATATGTTTGAATATATATGTGTATTTAACTGACATCTAGAAATAGATATAATGTCTACAAACAATACTGTCAACATGGTGATAACTAAGCATGCATAGTACACTTATCATCTCAAATAATATATAATTATTTTAATAGTTTGCAGTTTTTATCTATCAATTTATAATTCTGGAGTGATGATTAAACATGGGGAGGGACATTATTAACATTCATATTTATATTTCAGTACTGTGTGTTAAGATAAAATTAACTGATGTTACCAAGGGAACTTGGAAAACAATGCTAAAAAAAGAAGTAAGTAGTGAAGGTTCTTAGAAGTAGCATAATTATGGTTTTCCTTGGGAAACTGTGCTATTCAGGCTGTGAAACTACACTTTGGAATGGATTAAATAAAGTGGTTTTTTCTTTTCTAGAACATTTTTACTTTTCAGTCATTAAAAAGAAAACACTCTGTAGTTGTTTTCTGAGATGTGATTTTTTCCCTGAGAACTAAAACAAACTTCTGTAGTCAGGAAAAAGATGCTTCTCTGCTACTGTTCTTCACAGAATCAAGTCACACTTGATGGAGATCAGCGCTCCGTTGGTGCCACTAAACCCTATTCCCCTCATGTGAAGAAACTGAGCATTGGATTTGCTAAGGTACTTAATGTATCAAGAAAACCTTTTATCTACACTGTTTTATGAGTCACAGACTCCATCACTCTCACAAAACGACAGAAAATCATTGAAACAAAAATGCTTACTATCCTGCAAGAGCAATAAAAGGCACATTCACCCCGAACCAATACATCCATTGTCCTGTAACCTTAGGGATGTAAAGGAGTGATAAAATGAGACTGCAGGACTCCTTAGCCTAAGTTATTGGTTCAGTATTTTCTATTGGTGTAATTTAAACTCAGCAAAGACAAAGTGATTTTAACTCTATTCTTCATCGTTCCATTATAGCTTTTCAAAATTTTCTTTGTGAGACCAAATAAAAAGATATGGGGTGTGCTATATGCCACATTGCTTGATATGCATTATAATCTAAACATAAAACATAAATTAAATTATTTTCAATCTAAGAGAAAATACAATTTTTTATTCTAAAACAACTAAATATACAATAAAATATAAGGTATTAAGAAAAACTAATATTGGAGATATAAGACTTGAGATAATAGTTTCATAAGAATAAATGTAGTCTTTATAATAAATTTAAATTTTAAGTCAGATGCAGATTCGTTGCTCTACCTATTCACTCATTTTGAATGTGATGGCCACACAGTACGCATGATCACTCAATGGTGTCTACCGCCCCCACTGACTGGTACAGTGAAGTCATCATTGTTCATTCATGTGCGTTCCAGTCCTCTCTCCCTGGATGCCAGGTTACAGCAATGCCGCCCAAACGGTTCTCATTTTATTAACAATGTCTGGACTTTTTCTGGACAGACCTATGTATAACGTATAAAATAGCATTTGACTGACTCAACACATTCCTTAACTTATTTTAGAATATTCACTAACAGTAATGAATAGGCATAAATTCCAAATTTCAAAAATATTTTATTGAGGGCCTAACATATTCTACAGTCTGAATTAAATTTTCTTAGGGAAAGAAGCATAAAACTTTATTTGTTCAATTCACTAATTATGAACAAGAGCACCAAATTGATAGGTGCAGATAGGATCCCCACCACACACCATTTTTAGTCCCAACAAGCTTTGATGTTGCTGATTAGAGAGTAAAAGAATATACTTTTCCTGAAATTAAAATATATTCATACAGCCCTGGCTGGTGTGGCTCAGTGGATTGAGTGCTAGGCTGGGAACCAAAGGATCACTGGATCTGTTCCCTGTCAGGACACATGCATGGGTTGAAGACCAGATCTCCTGTAGGGGGCGCATGAGAGGCAACCACACATTGATGTTTTAGTCCCTTTCTCCCTCGTTCCCCTCTTTCTAAAAATAAATAAATAAAATCTTTACAAAATAAAGGAAAAACATTCATACACATAAATTAAAAGAAAATGTACGCAATGTTCCCAAGAAAACTGATTAATGCTTAAACTGTTCTTTGAAAATGATTTTTTACATTATGTCTTTGAACATAATAGAGGTTCTATGTTTCCCAACATCCAGTTTCTGATATACTGAAAATCCACTTGAGATATGGTTATGAATAAATAGTTCTTATCTTTATACTATGTTCCCTTATTTTTAGAAAATGTATATTTAAAAATATGGCCAAATACTACAATAGCACTTAGTTTGGAAATCTGACAAATAGTCACATTATCAGGATGGTAATGAAATGCAAACATTATTCAGTACTTATTTACACAGGAAAATGTATTCAAAGTTACAGGCACATGTTTAAATGTTAATGCTTGTGGCAAAAATCAGAATTATGTAATTGGTATATGAAGAAAATTTCATTAAGTTCTTTACTCAGGACTAATCTATGCAGAGTCTCCCCTAGGGAATACCAACTTCTATTCTGAAAGTTTAAGTTTAATTGTTAATCATCATATACGATCTTCTGTAATAATGCTAATTAGTTTCTTAGAGGCTGTACAACTATCCTTGGAGCTGTCATCTTGACGGTCGACAAGAAATATTGTGATATTTTAATGTTCTATGAGTGCAACACTGCAAAACGCACAGTGAAAAGAAAGATTGTTAATGGCAATTGGCAATTAGGAACCAGCCAAATTTTCCCTTCTGTTCCATTAAACTCCTCGATAGTATTTAATGGGGACTATAATAAAAACTTTGGAAATATCTCTGTAGAAAAGCATTCAGTAGTCTATCATAATTTTGCTTTGCATTGCATTCCACTTGATTTTTCAACTGCTTAGTTGTCCAAACTTTTAAATGGCTTGCATCTATGTTTCAGAAAATTTATCTTAGGAAAAAAGTCTGAGCCTATATTTTCATTCTCTATGTGTAAAACATGCTTACCTCCTTTTCAATGACAAAATATTTTGTAATTATAGATTATGAGCATAACATATTTTACAACTACATTATTAGTAATTTTATGCATAGTTCATAGCTAAATTTGTAGCATCGTTATGATTATGATGATGAACTAAATTGAATATGATGAAAAATGAATGAATGTGTACATGACAGACTGTATACTAAATTGAAATCTACTTCATTTAGTCTCTAGTAGGAGCCCATATAACCAACTAGACACACAATAATACCTTCAAGTTCTAACATTAAATCTTTTCATATATATTTATATACATGTGTTATTTTAATTATTAATGTGTGCATCTGCATGTTTATATCCATATAATTCTGATTATTATCTTATACATTATAAGTATACTCATGCATGCACACATTTATAATATTCAATCTAATTCTATAATATTTTAAGACAGAGAAAATGAAAGACTTAACTTTCAAAAGAATATTTACTTAGCAATGTCCACATTGCTGTAAGTGGACTGGTGGATTTTAAATGTAAAGAATTTTCCTAAAATATGGAATTAAATATAATTTATCTTTATTTCCAAATAAATCAGTTTTTAAAATATTTTTCAAATAAATATATATTAAATTTATATTTATATCCTCTACCTATCCTCATTTCTTTTATTAAATATACAAGTATACCTGCTTTATGTGAATGATGATATATTAATGTCTGCTTGTAAAATTCCTATAAATGAATAACATTGGTCATTTTATTGCCGTATGCACCAAAATTCTGAGGAATCTAACATCAAACATAATACTCTTATCATGCAGTTTATTTACATAAATGAGTATATAGGCAACAATGTGGTAATTGTAGAGGGGAGGAACATGTAAGGGGATGAAAGGTAATGGAAAATATAAGAAAAATTAAATAGATGAATAAACAAATATTGTAATTGTAAGATATACTTGTGTATATACTTTAAAGGAGTTACCTTTATAAAGTTGTAGAAATCGATTAGTCTTTGCTCTAATGTCATTGCCTTTGTGTCTGATATCGGAGCTTCAAGTGTCCAAGTCGTAAGGAGAGAAAGAGAAATAGATGTTATCTTCAGGGAAAAGAAGAAGAAGCTAAAACTCACGAGCAGGAGTTTAAACCCATGAGAATGAAGTAAAATTCGTGTCACTTCTTGCGTTCCTTGCCTCAGTAATACAGGTGTTCCGCAGAAACCAGGGCTCTATCATGGAGCCAAACACATACACCTGACCCCAGAGTTAGACAGAGGTCAAGAATCATTTAGGAAAAGACAGAGCATTTGGGGACCCAGCCTAGATCAAAGAGGTGAGTATGAAACTAAATGACAATATGTCTGGATTATAAAATGGTCCCTCTTTCAGTTCCACCCTTCTATCTCCTACCATAATTCATTTTGATGATGACCCTAACCATTATATAATGCTAACCACTCATTTATAATACTCAGACTATGATAATTAATCCAGTGCTGGAGGCCTAATTTTTGTGAAGCGCATTCACTACCTATTTCTTTCCACATAAGCATATAAACTTATGTAAGTAAGAACCATCTAGTTAAACGGTACTTTGAGAACATTCCAGAAAATTCAGGAATGTTAAACTTGGGAAGTAAGATAGATTGCTTGAACTTTATACTAAATAAAATCAGAATATTCTATTTGTGTCAAAATTCCTTGGGAAAAAGATATCCTTGGATTAGATAGAACATACACACCTCAGAATATTTTAAATTATGTTTCTTTTCCACAAAGCCAAATCATTTCTTTAAAATTAGTTATACTTGGGTAAAGTTAACATTTACTAAAATTTACCAACTCCTTTAGGTGTGACAAATACAGACAGCTGAACACACCACAAGGCCATACTACAGAAGATTTCCAGGAAGTTCTTTCACGTCTCTCGACTGTCGTTTGCTTCTTGCCTTCCACCAGCCTGGAGCATCCTTCGGTGTGCTTATGGCCACAGTATTTCTACAATTTTAGAATTTAATGCAAATTCTACGTTATGTAAATTCTATGGTTTGTAATTTTTTAACTTACTTAGTTTTGCATAATGCCTTTGAGATTTATCCATACTGAAAGTTTCACACTTATGGATTTGTATGTTTCTTTACCTCGTTTCTTCCTTTTATTTTTTAATTCAGTAACTTATGTAAAAATGTCACAAAAGACTCATTTTGTTTTCCATTTTATACTGTGCTGTTTTCAAGTTAACTGATTATTTTCCTTCTGCACTGACTAATATGTTATTCATTTTATCTACTACTTTTCTTTTTTTAGATATCGTATTTTTTATCTATCTCCAGGATTTCACTTTGAGAATTTTGCACATATTTCTTTCTATTAAGCCCATTTCTCTAACTTATTTAGCATATAAAGAGTATTCATAATATCCATTCTAATATCTTTTTCTTCTATTTCCATCGTTACTCTCATTTCTGTGTTTCTAATATTTTTTTATTGTTTCTGGGCAATATTATCTTGTTGCTTTATGTGCCTGACAGTTCTACATTGGATGCTAGAATTATCAATTTTACATTGTCAGATGTTGAATTTTGTTGCATTCCTTTGAATGATATCGAACATTTATATTATGCAGTTAACTGATTTAAATAATTTTTTTCATGATTTACTTTTTAATTTCATTATTGTAAAGTCTTAAAAACCTTAGCATACAGGTATTTTAGCCCCACAACTAAGCCGAGACACATCGGGGCCTCTACCTAACCTGTGTATGTTATAAGATCTCTGAATTATAAAATTGCAATTACTTATAAGACCTGTGAAACCTCTTATTGCTTTTCATTGATTTTATTCCTGGCTTCATACAGTCTCCAGTTCCACATGCAGATACATGCAGAGACCGTGATTCCTCCGATGCCTGCCCTTGTCCCTTCTAATGTGCAGTACTGACAGCTGTTTTCTTGCACTGTAGCCTGGAATCAGCTTCAAGGGGCTAGGCCTGAGCAAACAGAGAGACCACTTCATTTGTTTTCTTTCTCTCATGAATTACTGTCATATGCTGCCTGGTGTCAAATACGTGATGACATTGACTCATATTAGTCCTGCTTACGGGAAAGAAGTTAAGGCAAGAGGTGAAATCATATCTCATGTATCCCATTATGGCCAGAAGTGGAAATCAAGATATTATATATTACTAGAGATGTATGTGTTTTCTAATTGCATAGTTCAACAATTCAGTAACAGCATAATTTTATGAGTGTAATATCTTATCAAAATAGAGAATGCTATATTCTGGGATATGATATTATTAGTGATTTTAATCTTGTTTCTAAAAATCAGTATAATCTTAAATTTAAAGGAGAGTATTTTAAACTTTTCTCAGATCTTGTTAAATGATAAATATTATCTTTACTAAGTCTTATTTGAGAAAGTTACCTGATTTTTTGTCCAAAAAATTGAGATAGCAGGTCCTTACTACTTTTTTCATCTCTATCACTTTTAGCAAATACTTAAAACTTAATTTGATAGTGTGCCAACTCTATTTACAATTACATTCATCATCTAGTAGAACTATTTTCTGCAATGGAAGAATGACTGTTCCGATTTACTAAAGAGTTTGCCATCTTTCCAAGAACAATGTCTTTCTAAACTGTTCCTATCCGAAGCAGATAATCCATGTTTATGATTATCTATGTATGATTTAATATGCTTTCAGTATTATCGTCATTTGGACCAACTCTTTATGTTACTGCAGCTTTTCAGAGTTCACCATCTGTGATCTGAATATCCACAGTTCCTACTGAATTTCCTGAATTCATTTCCAGTCATCTCATATGTTGGATTATCATCTCCATGGTCATATTTTTACTTAGTACTTCTTCAATCCACTTGCCTATTGTTTCCAATTTTCATAGCATTTTATCAGATTTTAAAATACTACTATATAATCCTGTTCAATTGGTCTTCTTCACTTTTATTTTACTGGTGCATGTTGTTTTATTCAGTTTATCACTTTCATTTTTATCTTCTTCATCTGTCTTCTAAGTGTTACCACTTGAACTCACCCTGAATGCTTGATATTTTCCATAATTAGGCTAGTAATACCTTTCTATAGCTGCAGGTAGAGACAAAATCTAAGTTAACCCCTAAATTGTGATCCTCACTTGAGTGAAGGACGTACATTTAGCATTGCATTGCAAGCCACATCATTCCACATTGATCTTTTTTCTTTAATTTTTTTTCTGTTTTCACCCTTTATTGAGAATACAAGGCATTATTACAGTCTGGGACCACTAAGTGAACAAACATGGTGATATAGGACTGGCAACAAGAATGACCTGATGATGGGAGTAAGTGGTTTTTCACTTCTGCGGGGAGGGTATCATTGCCTCTATCAGGATAGAGTAAGAGAGACCAGAGCCCTGCAGTGGAGTCACCTCCAAGCCCACAACCTGGTAAGAAGCTCAGCATCTCCTCAACATTACCCTCCCTGTCAGCTCTACTGCTTGCTGCCTTCTTATGAATGGATATGAATGGACCTAGCAAGAGTCTAGGATTATAAGATCTGAGCCACGGGTGCATAACAATAAATACATTCTTACTTATTCAATTTTATAAGATTTGGGGCAGCATGATCGTGTCTAATGGCACAAAGTGTGAATTGGTGTTTGTGAGCACAACTCGAAACAGGCTTTTAGCTTGGACTTCATAACCATTTCATTGTACCTCAGGCTTCAGTCTCTGCGAGTTACAACACAAAGGACAAAAGAAGCAAATCTAGACTTTCCTTCCACAGAACATTCCTAGCAACCTGATTCCCTAGTCCTCTTCGGCCACAAGCTTCCATTTGTTCCAGTTGTGACCCGCCCACTCCCAGAATGTCTAGGGTTTTCATACATTTTCCATCACTTGGATTTACATTTTATCCAAATTCAAATACTTTTTCTTACATTTCTAAGATTTTACTCAGCACTTAGAGCCACTAGCTAGTTGCTATTTTCTCTCTCTCTCAGCCTAATATGCATTCAATTCTCATTTAATCAAGGAATGATTCAATATTTTTGCCTTTATCAGCCCATACAAAGAAGTAAGTCACAGTCTAAAATGCTGTATCAACTATGCCTGATGGACCATTACATTTGTCATACATCATAGTGTCCTCCACTGAGACGCAGGCACTGGTGGCCCTGGGAGTGGTCATGCACTGCCAGGCCCTGCTCAGATTTTCTCTGAGACAAATTTCTCACATTTTTCTTCCCTCTCAGTTAAATGTGTAAGGCTGAGCTGTTCATTCTTATTTTTGATCTTTTATTACTCCTTCTTGGATTCTTATGAAATATATTTTTATTATTCATTTATGAAAACTTAAAAAATGCACTATACCTGTTACATAGTTTTCTTGTATCAAAACTATTAATTTTCCTCAACTTGTTTGTCTTATTTTCAGTTGGCTGACATTCACTTCTGGTTTCTAAGAATTATTTGTTCATTAAAATTTATGTTGCTCTTAGTAGTTTTTATGGTTTGTTAGATTAATATTATTAGAGGGGAGCTGACCTAGTTCATAGGTTTCATGAAGCAAAGACAAGGAAAAATAAGATGTATGTTTAAGTCATGGTACTAAAGGAATGTATCTAGAATTGTAACAGGAAAAGACACAGGAGTTCAGGCTGCATGTCATTACCAAATCCAATAAGCAAAGACAGCGATTGAATCTTTTATGGGCACTTTATTCAGATGGCCAGCTAAGCTATCTGAGAAGATGGCAGGTGCATACCCTAACAAACCACCTTCCCTTCTCTTTCCTGGCCAGATCTTTTATAAGGGGGTGGGGGAGGACCAACAAGGTGCAGTGAGGGCTTTGAAATTCAGGGAGGATTAGGTGAGCGAAGCTGCAGCATTCCTGTTCTTGGCAGTCAGCTGTTCCCAAGGGCAGGGTGGTCTCACAAAAGGCCCAGATGCCTCCAACTTGTCCCCAGGCAGTAATCTCTAGCCAGTGCCCCAGGAGCCAGGATGGGTCTTCTCTGTAGTTTCTGAAACAAAAGCTTACCATACACATTCCTTGCTAGACTTATAACTTTTTATCTTAAGCTAAAATTGTCCAAGTCTTGAGTCCCCTATCAGAGTAGTGGGTTATATAGAGTAGTGAAATAGTGAAAAAATGATGTTTCTACTTTAGCAATCAAAACAACTAAAATTTAAAATGAACACTATATGATTTGAAATTCACAGGTGAAAAAAAATTCCTTTAGGCTTACAGAATGCCCACCAGGGGTTGCAGCTCTCAAAATTGTTTTGCTATTTTCGGTCTTCACACAACGTGTGCGATAAGGAGGATTATGGTTCACCGTTAGTTCGTTGTCTTCTGTGCAGTGTTTTATATTGAGGGTGGTGTGTCAAAAGCAGTGAAGACCATAAGCTCTGTCCAATGGTAGAAAAATTAAAAAGGAGAGATTTAGTGCAAAGAAGAGAAAATAATGTAAACATAATGCTGTTTTCAAATATGAAACATTATTTGGTAAAAATAACTTTTGCTTCTTTAGAAAAAAAATAGTTTACAATGTGTACAAATAAATATTGACATCAGGCAGGGTCCTGGTAAAGAAGTGACAGAATCAGCTGTTCAGAACTACAAAGTGCAATAGCAGGGGATACATGTTAGAAATCAGACACAGAACCTCACTCACAGAGTGGGCCTGTTGTGCTAATGCTGCCTCTGATTAGGACAAATAGAACTAAATATAATGATATGAATCTATTGGTCTGTAATGTATAATGCTTTCCAGCAATTCAAAATTTGGAAGGTTTAATCTTGTGTCATCAAAAAGGAAAAACAATCTGTGATATATGGGTCATGAATACAGAAAAACAGACTTAAGATATATGTAAATGATGCTTTTTTTCTCCATTAGAACAGTCAGAAAACCACACAGGTTGCCTCAGGAGTTTAGGAATTCTTCATGCCTGGGTGGTGGGGGAGGAAAGGACAACAAGATTTGCGGTACTCCGATACTTTGCTTCAGGCCTGAACTCCTTTAGGGGCCAGGAGCAGAAAAGGTCTGCTGTAGGAGCTTCTGCAATATCCTTTTTTTTGAAAAATAGAGGTGAGGAAAATGACATAACATTAAAAATGTGTATCGATTTTAAGGCTACTATTAAAAACAGCCTGGCAGGTGTTTGAGGGGAGGGGAGTTGGGAACTGGGTGAAAAAAGTGAAGGGCCTAAACCAGAACAAAACAAATCTAAAACGCCCCACAGACACAGACTACAGTATGGTGATTACCAGAGGGAAGGAAGGCTGGGAGAGATAGGAGAGGGTAAAGGAGAAATAAATGGTGACAGAAGGAGACTTGACTTTGGGTGGTGAACATACATTACAATAAACAGATGATAAGAGGCGAGACCCAAAAGCAAATGGAATTTATTTATAAAAAATCGTATGTATATCCTTACATGTTGAAACTTCAGTCTCCTTCCAAGTCCTCTCCATTTGAGGCAGTGTACTTATCGAGACATTTTTTCCACAGCTCGAAACAGTTTTGAACTCGTCCATTTTGATGCCTTTTAGTGCTTCTGACCTTTTAGGTTTCACCTCTTTCACATCCACAAAATCTTTCCCTTCGAACACTTCTTTCATCCAGGGAAGCAAAAAACGCATTTATGTAAATGTGTATATACACACAACCCAAGGATTCTGAAGTTTGACAATGTTTTATTATAATTCATTTTTATCTGTGTATCTTTAGCATTTTGTAAACAACCTTATACTTACACCTAACACATATCCTCCCCAAGTGAAAATTGCTAATTCACACAATACTTTCTAATTTCTAAGCACCGCTAGACCCTAAGGGAAAGAACAAATATCATTAGAAAGATTGAAGACACACTTTGCCTTTATTGATCTTTCATTAAAATATGTAACTTTCAGAGCATGGGAGCACATACAACAATTATATAATGTACATCATTTGCTAACTGGTTATAAATACTGTGCAGAAAATAGAACAAATAGTGTTATAAGGGTCATTGATAAGGAGGGACTTGCAATTTTAAATGTCATTCAGAGAGACTTCAGTAAGAAAATGAAATGTTCATTTCCTCATTTTATTAGTCAATTAAAAATCTTAGCTACCCCTAACTTCACACTAATTCTCCCCTATGCACAAAACTAAGAGGACAGCTGGATATTGGTGAATAATGACACTTCTACATCAAATTAATGCTGCTTTGAGATATGATAACATGCAACACACCTAGCATTGTAGGGCAATTACAGATATATGCAAAAAATACAAAATCAGTGTTAGGTAAATTATGCTGTATATAATAGATACTTATTATTTAAGAAGACTAGAAAGAAAAGTATTTGCAATATAAAATGCTATGCACTGGATGAAATAAAATTTGAACATATGTCTTCTCTACCAGAGATTAGGACCTGAGATTAAAAGAAAGTCAAAATAATTTGCTGAAAATTTATTTTTGACTCAACTAAACTTTTTCTATGTGCTTTCCTTATACTTATTATATTTAATTATCTGGTTATTAATTTCTCTTATCTAAGAGTTTATGGCCTTTTTTATAGGCAAAGAACCTAGTCAGCATCATTTCTAAAATGTAGCAAATGATATATTGCAGGCATTAAATTGATAGATAAATAGAACAAATTTATATTAGTGATATTAAAATCAGGCTTTAAAGTACAATTTTTTCACCTTTTATTGTGAAATGAAGAAATAATGAAGAGAAAGAAAAATGGAAAGCTACGTTTTATTTATTATCTGTAAACTTCAATTTTGGATTAAGAAAAAAGATAACTGGACCCCCTGCATATATTACATAAACTCTTAAATGGATTATTCAAGTAGTAGGGTAATAATTCTTGTTTAGAATTTATACTTCAGCACTTTTGAGTCTTCAGGGGTTCTAACGCAAAGATATTTGCCACAATTCCCTACTGAAAAAAAAGTTAAAGCAAAGATGATAACTGCCTAGCTTTGACTTGTGAGCGGAAATTGCTCTGACCACTTGGTGACAGAGAATGCAATTGCTGAAACATTAACCATAAGAAAGACAGCTGAGAAAATTACTAGAGTGGACAGTCACAAAAGGCTTTTCCAGTCCATTAGACCACAGCACATAGAGCTAGAATGTAACAGATAGTCTGAGATTCCTGTAAAATATTAATATATTCTTAAATTCAATCACGCATTTCCACAGACCGATCTATTGCACCTTTTCCAGCTAACACCAAAGGTCTATTGAAGGCGCAGTGAAAACACCAGGCGGCCCGGGCAGCTCAGCTTTTCTGGCCTGGCGCCAGCGCCCAGAACAGGCCACCGGGTGTCATTGTGATGCAAATGCCGGGAAGCCAGGCAGTCCCTGCTTTTGAGTGAATGAAGAAGGGTGGGGGTCTGGGGGAGAGCACAACAAAAAATGAAACACAGACAGGATCAACATTAAAAAAACAAATCCTGGCATGTTCAATAGCGTTTTGCGCCTTTAAATAAGAAATTCAAATTGATTTATTCAGCAGTGTCAAAGAAAAACAGCACATATCAAACATACCTGGATGTGCAGTGATGATGACATAAAAAAAATTATAATCTCTATTTCTCCTTAATTCAAATGGCTTACTTTAGAAACCTTAGAAAAAAGATATTAGATAAACATTTTTGAAAGATAAAAGAATTAAAACTATATTGGTGAGATGAATTTTAAAACATGAGAGCTAAGCAAATGAAAATAAGAATATATCAATTATTTCAAATGAAACTTGTTATAGTATAGATAAATTACATACTATTAATATTTTCAACAAAAAACCCTGAAATTAACCAGGATTAACATCTCAGAAGAAAATATATAATTTTATTGTTTCCTAAATTTCTAAGAGTATGTCGTCTGAACTTTATAATCTATAACAAAAATGAAACCCATGTGAATATACAACTTGAACATCCTCAACTTTTGACTAACAACTCAAAATAATACAATGAAAATACATTTTTAAATGTTCTATTAAAAATGTAGAATGAAAAATTATTGTAGCAGGGTGAGTCATGGAAGAAATCGCCAGAAAACAAGGAACCGCAATTCAGGCAGGGGACCCCCAAATCCAGCACAGAGTCTGCTCCTCCTCTTTTCAGGAAAGACGGGGGACAGGAAGTGTGCTGAGGTGGCAGATTAAAGCAGCCTGCCTTCTACAAATGGGGGGGTCTTCCCAAAATAGGAGATTTGCCCCAGGCAAGAGGCTGGTGTAAACACAGTGCAGTTGGCAGCAGCAGGGACAGAAAGCTCCCAGAGTGAGACCAGTTGGGGTGACTGGCTTGTGACACAGGCTACACAGCACTTGGGTGAGCTGTGGGGGCTGGACGCCCTGTGAAGAGTGACTGGAGACTTTTTCTCCTGCCCTGAAAAAGGGGCAAAGTCAAACATGGTCATTGGTTTAAAAGGTGGACACTCCCATTGGCTTCAAGGGTGCATTGCATTCTGGGAGAGAAGACTTTTTAAACAAGAAGTGGGGAGAAACTGTCTTTACGTTTTGGCACTAGGCACAGGCTCTTGGCTCCCTCTTGGTTTTTGGTTGGTGGCACATGGACTCTGGACTTTTTGTCTGCAGGTGCGCTTGGATGTTCTGGGTCTCTGGCCTTTGCTTCCTGCATGGAAGGGAGTGCTTCTGGGACCGACTGATGCTGGGTCCACCAGGGACTTAGGTCCCCTATGGTTGGAAGCCACTCCTGGAGGTAGGGCCCTGTGTGGGACATGTGCCTTGCTGGGCTCCAGCCTCTGAGACACCATGATCCAGGGCAGCAGCACATGTGTCTTGAACTCATCTGGGGAAACTGAGAGTATCGAATGTACCCGAAATCTTGAAAGAGTTGCTGCAAGAAGGTGGAGAGACTGACCCACAAGTACACATCGCAGAGTGGGTAGAGGTCTGTTTGCATTGAAGATCTGGCTTAAGCTCCAAAAAAGACAGATAAGGAAATGGAAAGATTCTGGGTGGGTTTTTGCCTTGTAATCTTTTGGGGACAAAGAGAAGTTCTGGGTCTTGTGGGAGAGAAGAGCTCAGAGCTGGAGTGTTCTCAGCCCTCCCCAAATTGGAACCCTGTTAATAAAAACCTGTTTCCTTCAACACTAAGCTTTCATTCATATATTCTGGTGAGAAATGGCCAAATCCCATGTTGCATGGTTACATCATCATAAAAAAGGATGCTGAACAAGTTCTAGACTTTTCTTTAGTCTTTCTGTGTGAATCTCCAGACTTTCCTTTGTGTTATTTATTACAGATATTTTATTAGACAGAAATCTTCAACAAAGATTTCTGGGCTATCGCTTCATCAAGGCATACAAAATTGTTTTTTCTCTGTCCCCTTGACAAAGAGAAGTTAAAAAGGAAGCTGTCATTTGGTGTGGCCAATGGTGTAATAGCTTGAGTGCTGATAGACATTCTTGGACAGAAGCACCAAAAGCCGCAGCACTACTTATCTTGTCCCTTTCTCCTACCATGTCAACCTTAGAAGCATAGTCAAGATGAAATAAAAATTGGTCTGTGTCCTCCAGGAAGGCAATTATTGAGCAAAGCAACTTATGTTGGAAAAGTAATAAAAACACATAATACATGTTTCTTTTACTAAGCCACTGAAATTTGGAAGTAGTTTGGTACCTCTGCTAAGTAAACCTGCCCCAATATAAACAGAAATGAGCAGTAAGGGAGGAGATACTGCTTTTATAAATAGCTACAATGTGGAATATATTTTAAAAACAATACAATGAGCAGAAATTGAGAAAATCTATTATTGCATGGAAAAATAGTACTTAGAACAAGAGTGACAAAGAGAAGGGTAAAATGGTTACCTTTGATGATGTGGAAGATGGATCACAGATGTGATGTCATCTCTTGAATAACAAGTTGGAAAACAAATAGTAGTGTGTGTGATTTGCTACTGAGACTAAAAATAAAGTCGGATAATAATTTTCAGGATTCATAATAGCAATGAAAGGGATAGAGAGTTCAAAAGTTTGGCAATTTGAAAAAGCAGCTGTTTCTTTCACCCAATTTCTAAAATATAAAATGAGGAAAACCTTGGGCCACAAAACATGTAAAACATTATTGCACTTATCATGAAAACAGTTATATTTAGTTATATTTAGTCTGAAAGAGGACTCAGACTAAAAGTGTGTCTGACAGTAAATCCTTTCTATTGGACAAAAATACTCAGGAAAAAGAGATTCATTATTTTTCCCACTCTAGAAATGTGGGCTCAGTGCACCTGAGATTAAACCTCAAGGGAGACATTGTGATAAGAAAGCAAAATTTATATAAATATGAGAAGTAGATTATGAAAATTATCATGAGTATTGCTATTGCTTTCACATGCTATCAGTGACCAAATAAGCATATAGACAATTAGGTTCTAAAGAGAGTTATACTGACCACTCTGCATTAATGAAGAGGCTATGAATTTTGATACTTCTTTGGTACCCCCCCACAAGCTACTGGCAGGAAGTAAGATGCATATAACTTTCTCCTACCAAGCTACTAAGGCCAAAAGAACAATGTAAATGAAGGATCTCCTGGAAAGTAGAAACAGCAATTCTGGAGAATAATGGACATGCAACTTCTTACAGGAAGCAGAGAAGTAAGATCTCATCAAGTATCCCCCTTCTCTCACAAATTCACAAAGCATCACCCAGAGATTTGGCACTTGGAGCTCAACCTCATAAAAGAACGGGGATTTTTGCCTCATTTGGGAACCTCAAAAAAGGCACAGTTTTTGTGCAACACAAATTAAACTAAATACTTACTGGATGGAGGGTTAGTCTATGATAGTTATTCAAGCTATGCTAATGGTCTGGTTTACTTTTCTTTCTTCTTCTTTTTTTTTTTTTTGGACACATGATAAGAATGTATTTCCCCAGTATCTTTAGCAGATGCCTATTCACGGGACTCCTTTCAGTCAATGAAATACGAGGAGATGATGTGTCGCTGCTGGACAGAGCTCTCACGGGCACTCTGCGTTCCCTCCATCGATTGTGATGTAATTGGAAGCGGATATGAAAAGGGAGCATTTATCAGCCTGGATCTTGGGTTGACTACCAAGAACAGAAGCCTTTGCCACCTGCACACAACAAGAGTATAAATGAAAATCATGCCCTTATTTATGTAACGTTACTGTGAATTGGTGGTGACTCTATTCTATCCTAGCCAAACCACAAATCTAGCCTATAATAGATGTATAGAACAGATGTACTTTAGTTTTCTATTTAAGAAAAGATAAAATAATAAAGGTAAAAATGTATATTCTGTGTTAAGGTGGTTGGTGATGTGGGCTGTGAAAGAATTCACAAAGAGAAGAAAGTGCAGAGAGTAAAGGTTTTTATTCACTCTCCAAGAGGGGAGAGGGGCTTAGTGTGGAGACATGCACCAGCCCTGTGGGGTGCAGTTTGAGTTTTTATTAGGTGATGGGGGTGGTTGGAGAGCAGGATGTTTCAGCTGGTCTTGTACCGGCTGCAGCTTGTTTCAATGTTATCTTCGGGTGTGAGGTCCAGTAGTTGCGTTTGTCAAGTCCCTGTGTCCCATTTCCTAAATTCTCAGAACCTCCACACCTTCAGGACCCTTCCAATAATTTTCTAGTTCTGAGAATAGAGGCTCATAGAACAAGAGTCAGTCATGCTTTATGAGGTCCAGTCAGCTCTGGCAAAGAGAGCCAGAAAATGGGCTTTAGTCCTATTATTCTATATAAATTGTTTTTGCATAAGGAGACTAGTGACCAAAGCAAAAGCATAATATTGGGCACATTAAATTGACCTTTTAGTTCAACTTATTAATTCATGTAATAAAATTGCATTAGCCAGCCCACTTTCTCTCTGACCTTTTGCTACAGATCAGGACAAACACGGTGCCCGATTCAGTTAAGAAGTAATAGAAACACACCAAGACAAAAGTGCCCAAAGACCGATTGTGAGAAGACAGAGTCCTGTTTCTATTTCTAACAATGTAACAAACCAGCTAATCTGAAATTCCTTTGAAAAAACACCACACACTAAATTCACGGGGTGATCTCTCTAAGTATGGTCTTAAATTACATAGGTTAGCTTTCAAGAGAATAGGACGAATCCTTAAACTGAAACAAAGTGTAAGTTCCAAATGGGTAATTTCTTGATGTGGCACCTAAAGGATTTGCCTGTGTTAAATATCTATAACCCGTATGTGTTGGGGGTAGGGGACGCAGGGCAGAAGATGCAGCCTTCAGCTAATCCATGATATGGAATTTGGTAACCAAGGGTGGGAATTACAAGAAATAATTATGAGGAATATACCCCTCAACTAAAGACTAGTCTTGGGGAAGGAAACTTGCCTGTCTTCCCCAATTCAGTGTCAGAAAACAAAATTCACCTCGGAAGTCATGTCCCTGAGCAGACATGTCCACTCCTGACCTTGTAAGTGAGGAATTAATGTGTTTGCTCGTGATGAGGAGGATGTACCCAGCAGAAGTCGCAGAAATGCTCTTAACTAAAGTACTAAGCAACTTGAGATACAAGAATCCATCTGAGCAAAAGTCAATAAGATAAATAAATGCATGTGCAAAAATAGATAAAATTAACAGCAAGTTTGGATATCCCAGGAATAAAATATGTATTTTTAAAATATTTAAATTTATAAGAGAATAAAATAAAAATAGAAGAGTGTCAAAGAAATGACCTTTAGGTTTAAAAGAGAACCAAATTGAAATTAAACATGCAACACTGGACTACATAGCAAATCAGCTATAATTCCATAGAGAATTGATCAAATAATGCAGAAAGTTCACAGAAATATTAAAAGATGGACAATATAAAGAAAAGTTATGGAATATGTATGATATAATAAGTTTCCTCAAGAGAAGTGAAACTTAGTTTTTAAATTGATAATGCTAATCATATTCCAGATAAAATGAAAATGACTTTCTGACTAGGAAAAAAAAATTCTGTGGTGTCTTAAATTAAACCATAGCAAAGGCTAAATTAAACCTTTAAATTATGATTTGCTAAAGCTATGCTGTAGCAAATCAGGCAAAAGGTGGGGAAGAAGAGACAAGGAGAGTTAACCAGGTAACAGAGCTTTAGGCAAAAACCAACAAAAAACTGTTCTCATAACAGAATGTATAATGAAACTTTGAACTGACTTCTAGGTGGCTACTTCAGGTCTTATCTAGAGAAAAATCTGACCACCAAATGCCAGCACATCCAATTTATGCATGAACTTTCCAGATTATTGCCCACAACCAATCCATAAGCAGCAAACTCTTCTTCCTGGAAACTCTGAACCTATCCCAGAACTAGCACTGCGTCACCTCCCTCACGTCCCCTTATCTACAGCCAATTCCAATGTAAATTATTTCAAAACAACTGATATTTTTCTTCTCCAAATACACACACACACACACACACACATGCACATGCACAGTAACCCAGGATGGCAGACAAGGCAGACATACGTGTCTTGTCCATCTAGCTCGGCTGCTGGTGGCTTAGACGGCATGCCTTGTGAACTGGCTTTATTTCTGGTTTACCTATGGCTCCATAAATTCTTTCCTTCAGGAAAAGTTTTGGCCTCAAAGGTGATTGTTTCCCACTTCAAATTCAGGAAGCACGGCGAGTATGTTACATAACAATAAAAGGAAAGCAGTATCTAGGCATCCTCATAATTAAATTACAGAAGCACAAATGGAATAAAATATCAAAAAGGTATGTAAACTTTTTAAAAGGTTTTATTCATTTATTTTTAGAGAGAGGGGCAAGGGGTGAGAAGGAGACAGAGAGAAACATCCATTGTCTGCCTCTCACACACCCGTGATGGGGACCAAACCCCAGAACTCAGGCATGTGCTCTGACTGGGAATCCAACCCTCAACCTTCCGTTTTTGTGGGACGATGCCCAAACAACTATGCCACATTGGTCAGGGTGGGTGTGTGAAATTCTTAAAAAATACATATTACCTCCAAAAGATATGACAAACTTGGCTGATACCTTATTTAACAGCAAGAAGGATAAGGAGCTAGAACACAATAAAAAAAAATTCAAATTCCAGGAAAAAAAATACTGCTACCTCACATTTCTATACCAAAATAAACTTTAAGAGGGAATGTAAAATAACATTAATACCAAAATAGAAAGTATAGCAAGTGTAGCCCTTGGTAGACCTTCATTTGAAGAACTAATAGAAGCTATGTATTCAGAAAAAGAAAAGACAGCATATGCAACTACTAAGGAGTAAATGTTTCTTCAAAGGGAACAGCTGAGAGGTGCATGAATAAAAGATCAGGCTAGCCAAGTGGAAGAAAAACGATGGATAGAGTAGGCAGGGACAGAACCATACTTCAGATGCAGGAGAAGTTGCGCTGTGTTGCAGGAATGAGATCAGAGGGCAGACCTAGAGGATATGCGTAGACTGAGTTTCAAAAGCTACATAGAAGCCATGTTACAACGTATTACCTGTTAATTCACAAAAGTGTATTCTTATTAACCAGGTAATGGGGAGACAGACAACACCTAAGTAAATTTATGACTTTTAGACTGTACTACCAAAATAGAGATATTGTAGCAGTTTTCTGTAAAGAGAAACAAAAATACATAAAATGGGAACTTTTGAACAAGTCCTGAACAAGAAAAATGGAAATGTGAATGAAAAATCTCTAAAGTTGGAAAAGAAAAATTTTGTGAATAAATTTGTAAAGAGAGAAAGAAAAAATTACATTTTTTCTTTTCTTTCTTTTTTTTAAGCCTGTGAGGATGAGGTAGGATATCAGCCAAATTTATCACTGTAGGACTTAACCAAAGGGGAAAAACTGTGGGATGATAAACAGAAATGGGCAAAATGCTTAACTGTTTTAAAGGGTAAGTATTCAAGGACTAATGATACAATTCTTTAATTTCCACCATAAAAACTGACAAATACAAGTTCTTATTCCATAGGATGAAGGACTAATTGTTTTATGTAAAAATTTGAATAAAACCAAGAGATAGTGAGTGAATCTGAATAATGAATGATGGTTTCACAAAGTGATGCCTCATTACATTTGCATATTGGTTAAAAATATCAAGAGAACAGTTTTCTACTCTTCCTTATATACAATCATAGCAAATTCCAAACTTAGTGACAATATTTTTATGTTATTTATTATTGATCTCCACATTTTAATTATGAAAAACTGTATTCCACATTTCAAGGAAAAAAATTTAGAAGACTATTTTCTTCTGCATAGCTGATCAACAGGAAAAACCAGCTTTTAAAATAATCTACCTAGAATTATTGCAAAGAATTCAAACATGCAAACCACCAAGAAAAATACCAGGCAGGGACTTGGTGACTGTGCATGTACTTAGGTTGCCACTTTTGTGCAAAGCCCAGAGGCACTGATTCCATGTCCTGGGCAGTGACAACAGAAATAAAACCTGTTTAATTTGTCACCTTCTTCAGCTGGAACCTCTGTCTTACAGGCCTTGCGTGATGCTCAAATGTTCACAAATACCTCGTAAAGGAGGTCTCCAGATCCACTGAGTTCAATTTGGCTGGGTCACTCTTATTGAGGTATACTGATTACCAAGCAAAATATATTTCCTTTTGTGACCATATTCACAATGAAAAAGCTGTGTGGCAGTGCTGTGTAGGGAAAATAACACGTGGGTTATGTAACTGTGAGCTCTTACAGCAGATGCTGTAGTTTCCAATCCACACCCCCTTCCAGAGTCAGTTTTCCATCTTCCCGCTCTGTAATGATGTGTGACAGGAACTCAGGTATACTTCTCCATAGAAGTAATATGGCCAGATGGGAGCTGCTTTATCCAGGCCTCCCATCATGACGAACTGGCATAAGGACACCGAAGGCCAGGTCGGGCCAGCCAGCCTTTCACCTCTATGTTCCAATCTGTGCTCCAGGATCTGTCTGTTTTGACAGCTGAGGATACATTCTTGCCTAGCTGTTTTCTTTTATGCTTTCCTGCTTCTTCAATTCCCCTTCTCCCAAAAACATTCCCCAAATAATTCTTGAACAAAAAATTTCCCACCTCAGGATCTGCTCCTAGACAGTGACTGACCTAAGTCAGCAACTTTTCTTTTCTCAAAGTGGGCAGTCCCATCAACATTATTATTTTGATTAGAAGTCCCACCAGCCAAACAGGCCAGAGCTTTCTGGGTTAAAGCTCACTGTATTTTCTTATTCAGCCTCTTGCGCAGGAAGTTAGATTTTCCCAGAGTGCTGGCATTTCCTAAGGGAAGTAAGAGTAGGCACTGATTATGAAGGCTTGGATTCAAGAGAATTCAACAGGAGAGTCAGGAGAATAATGGGAACAGAATGTTCTTTTGATGATTTGCTACAAAACAAAAAAATGGTCAATGGAGGAAGATGTTGGGTTAAGGATGTTTTTTGTTCATTTGTTTTTTGTTTGTATATTTGCAGAGAAATATAGTATTGTGTCTTCTAATGTTAATATAAATTGCTATTCATAAAGAAATGGGACACTTGCAAATAAGAATTCTCAGTGTAAGGGTACCAATAGGATTCAATGCACATATGAAAGCTTGGCATTGGATGGAAACATTTCTAATTCATTCATTGTAATAGGGGAAAAAGAATAAAGACATTTGGCACTGTGAAGATATGGGAAATCATTTCTGATTGCTTCAATTAGCTCAGGGGTATAAAAAGCAGAAATGTCAACTGACTGAGGACTGGGAAGAAGGTTTAGAGAATTAGTTGCACAGAAACATAGGAAAAATGAATCAATATAAGACATGCCCACAAGGAGAGTTATATTGATCAATGGCAGGTGAGAATGAAAGAGTGTGTGTGTGTGCACGTGCGCGCGTGTCCCCAGCTATATCCACATGCTGCACTGCAGGCAGGATGTTTACTTCAAGTGTGAGTGTTACTCACATGCCCTGACTCTCAGAAGTGTAACCAATGGGGAGAGAGCAAACTCGATGATACATGTAAGGGGGTAATTATAAATGTGGACAACTAGCTCTAGACCTGTAGGTAGAGAAGTGAGGATGTAAGCAGCTGATGAAAATGAAAAGGTGGGTAGCTGTAAGTCATAAAAAAGTCTATAAAAATTGAAAAACAAAATATTTGAATGATGGAACGACAAAGATAGAAGATGCTGGTTATAAAAGAGGATAATTGAAATTGAGATTCCAGAGGTGGCTCAAATATTTTTAATTAAAAATCTGGGTGTGGCAATTGGAATGTCTGAGGTGGGAGTGGAAGACAAATTCATTAGTGGGCAGGAACTCAAGAAACTATGGAAAGTAGACACTGTATTTATACTGAGTGATCACAATTGATAAAATATGTAACTAGTGGAATACAATAACATGCAGTAAAGCCTTGATTCAATAAGGGGAATTACAGAAGGAAGTAGATGACTGTGAACAGGGAAGAATCATTATCCAATGTAAAGCCATGCAGATCCAAGTCCTGGTTTATTATGAGAGTGTAGATGTTAAAACATTTGGAGGAGGTTGAGTTGTTTGTAGGGTCTGAGCTAAGCGAGAACGTTAGGTTATCTAACATGAAGAGAAGAGCTCTCTTGCAAATAGGGAGTAAGTCCTGTTGGTTATGCAAGTGTGGGCAGCTATGCGAATTATAGTCTCCTTTATGAGACTGGGCTTTTAGGCAGGAAGTTTGAGAATGGAAGTAAAGAGAAATGAAAGAAGTCTCAGAAGAAACATAAGGAGCTCTTTGGGTCTTACATTAACCCTGCTATCTTGCTAATTGTGGGAAGGCAAGAAACAGCCTTTTAGTTAACAACCAGACGGAGGCAGCACTGAGGCTGAGGGACAGCACATGACATCCTGAGATTATTTAGCAGAGCAAAGCCTAGCAATAAACTTTCATACACCAGTAGCATATATCATATGGCATTGACCAGTGTATTATTATTATTAATAGAATAATAATCTTGTATATTTACTGATTTATTATTTCGAAGATATTCTGATAGCATAAACATGTCTTCAGTGGGTAAAAAACTGACAATGCAAAAAAAAATGAAAATTATTAAACATTTAGAAATGAACTGAGATTATCAAATATATTTTATTTTTTATGAAAGTATTTTTAGCGTTAACTTTTACTCTTTACTCTTCTTAAACACCTGGGCAATTTTAAAGCAAGCATACATTTCATTTATTTCTTTGAAGAAATTCAAAATTATTATGGAGATAATTATTGACTTAGTGTAAATACATCAAAAAGGTATTCTGTTTAACAAATAAACGTGCGATTATTTTTTAAAGTAGTTGAAATTTTTAATATTTATTAAATATATATATGGAAGTGTAGCAAAAGAAAAAGCAATAGAAGTTTGGCCAAATTCACAATTTATATGAAAATCATTCAAATGCCTTGCTGTAGAAATAATTGAGTCAGAAATACCATAACAGACTGTCCTTGCTAGAGAAAAAACAGTTACTACTTTGACCATAGTAAGAATGTGGCACGTTATCTGCAGATATTATAGCTCTTCTATTCACAGTTTTTCTTGGAAATGGAAGAGTAGAAATGCACAAACATTTTATAAAGTGTAAAACATAAGGTAAAATAAAACTTGGAGGAGAGATGAGTCAAAATGAAATTTCAATGTAAGTAAAATGTTAGTTAAAATTACCATTTATTATATTAGCATTATAGCTTTTGCTATGAAATAATGTATTAAGTAGGATCACTTTAACATGTGTGGTTAAGTAAACATGAGTCAGTATTTTAAGAATAATGAATATGCCATGGTTTCCTATTCAGAACATTTTTGATTGTATGAGTATATCTTTTAACAAACATCGCGGTATTGGGTACAGGAACCAAAACCTACTCATCTTACCTTAATTCAGTTTGGGGGAGCACTTCAGCTATTTTGAATATATGAGAATGTTCAATGATCAAGAGGAAATGCTGATTTTTAAACATTACTATGTTTTTTATTTAATAATGCATTATGGAAAACATGTATAATAATATAATTTTACTATTATTACAATCAAATCATTTATGAAATAGAAATATACAATGTTTGGTTCTTGCACATATTAATGTTATAAAATGTAAGGCTTATTAAGTTGTTTTAAAAATCATTTCAGAGGCCGATCTCATATTTTAAAATGTCTATGTACTGCAAAGTCCATGGACAAAAGAAATTATTGACATACATACACACATACCCCAACACACATGGGGACTTGGGTGATTTTTACATTTTGTATTTTATATTGTAAACTCTTTGAGTTCCTATGCTTTCAGAAAGTTATTTTTAAGAGTTCCATTAGTACGAACCATGCCAAATTATAGCTTGTAGGCTTGAGCCCTATATTTTGCTCTGTGAGCTACCAAATTCATCAAATCAGACAGATTATTACCCTCTGAATATACTTTTCCAAAGCAGCGATAATAACAATGCCTCCATCATTTGTGTATTGGGACAATTTAAAGAGAGCTTGGAAATGGCTTATGGGATAGAGATACAAGAGAATATTTTAATAATTATACTAGGCAATAGAAGTTCCAAAAATAGGCCTTTGCCTTCTCCTGAGTTGCCTGACTCCTCTAGAAAGCATTACTAAATGCTCATAAACAGGCCTTTAAGTTTTATGTAAGCTTTTTGTCATCACGAAGCAATAACCTACATTCTCAGGGTCTGTACCAAGTTGTTCCGAGTTCTTACCTTAAATTAAAAGAAAACTTCCATAATATCTGGAACCCTTGATGCCTGTAAATTAAAGAGGAGGATGTCCTCGAATTCCTTGCAGCCAGAACCCACTTAGGAGGCACTAACCTAGAAAGCCCCGCTGATGTCAGGGTCATATCGTCCAGGGCCACTGGCCAGCGAGCTGTTCTGGACTCTGTGCTGCCTATCAGAGACACTCTTATTGCTGGCCACTTCACGTCTGGGACTTTCACTTGCCAGGTCCAGGAAGCTTTCTGGGAGCCAAGATTTCTGATGATTGCTGACGTTAGGGCCCACCACCAGCCTGTCACCGAGGTGCCTTACGTGGACACGCCCACGATTGTTCTGCGTAACAGAGGCTCCTCAGTCCTCTGTGGACTTACCATGCTGGGGGCCACATCGCGAGATGGGTTTGTGGTGGTGGTCGCTGGCCTGGGAGGTTCCAAACACGTGCGGTACGGCCTCCCACCAGTACCCACAGGTGGTCCCTCATGCTCCCTACTGCCACAGAGATGCTGAGGAGACTGAAAAGGTAGAGCTTGGTCAGGGCTGAAAAGGCCACGACTGAGGACAAATGTCAAGGTGAATCACCCGATCCAGCAAGCTCACTGCGGCTCAACCTGCGGTTACAACCTGATCCGAAGGCGCATGCATACCTTCCGCACCTAGCCTGCAGGTCCCTGCTGAAGACCGGGTCTGCATCCCCCAGTGCTCAAGCCACCGAATGGGTAAGGACACCCACGGGTCTGAAGCTGTTCCTCTACAGGCTTGGAAACAGAAAATGGAAATAAAGTTGATGGGACATAAAGTGAAAACATAAACAAATAGCTTCGTGTTTGCTATAGTGCTGTGGGGTTCATCAACTCAGCCCATGGTTTTCACAAGCTTGATGTTTTGGGACCTGCCCTTGCGCAGCAGTACCAGAAGTGGCGGCCGCAGATGTGCGGACCCAACGCTTGGCTCCTTAGAAAGCAGCTGGGAGTTGGCGTTCTCTCTGGATTGCTGGGCGTTGTGCAGAGGGAGGGGCTTGTAGTGACACTCAGCCTTTCCTACGTGCTTTGATGTTGGCATTTTTATTTTCTCATTGTGCAGGATTTATACATCTAGTTTCCAGAATCCTCTCAAGGGAATAGCTATGTCACCATATTGGTCCCTCTTTCTCCCCTTTTTTTGAAAACTGATAATTCACCATCCTGATTTTATCTGCAAAATTTTAGATGTTTATTTTTTTAAAATATACTTGCCACTAAAAACACATCTGACAAACAGACGTTATCCTTAGATCTCCTAGAACAGCTATTTTCAATGCTTTTCATCCCATGGCATACACAATTACTAAATTCTGTGACACACCAAAAATATATGTATTTTGCCAATCTGACAAAAATAGGTATAATTTTCATTGATGATAGTAATAGTAATAATAATAATTTCCTACTATTTTTTCTCTTAAGTAACTTTTTAAAAATTAGGTGCCTATACTTGTATATAAGGGTTTCTGGTACCAGGATTAACCAATCGGATGCAGCCTTATCATGCAGCATGACCAATAAGGTGCCGCTCTACTACAGGAGGTACATCGGCACACAGGGACAGCCACACTGGCGTGGCGCAAGAACTTTTGAAACATGCAGTACCTGACTGTATAGTCAGGGGCACTGACCTCTTTTCCCTGAGAGGGTCAAACAAAAAAATGACAACAGCCAACACAACAAGAGCAGCCTGGTGTGTATGAATAAAAATCATACCTATTATTTTTGTCAAATAGCCAAAAATATTTTTGGTATGCTGCAGATTTGAGTGATTAGTTTGTGTGTTCCATGAGATGAAAAATGTGGAAAATCGCTGAACTATGCATTTTTGGTTCATGACGGGACATTCACACCGGATGACTATTGTTCTGCTGTTTGTTGTTATTCTTTTTATCTGACAGTCTAGGAGAAAAACAGTCAGTGTCCAAGACTAAATAGTCAGGTGTTGCATGTTTTAATAATTCTGGCAGCACACTGGTTAAAAATCGCTGTCCTAGAACAAACTGTGTTTAGGAAAGTACTATCAAGTTTCAAAATCACATGAATAATAAAAATTTTGTTATGTGTGTGGCTGAAACTTTTCCTAGGACTGTAATTACTTTCTGGTATTGTACTCTGTCCTTAATAAAGGTTTTCCTAAAAGTTCATAACTCTCTTTTTAATATACTCTTATCTACAAATCAAATTATTTTAGACCACTGTGCTTTTTCATAATGTCTGAGAAAAAAAAAGATGACAACTGAGTATTTGATACACAAAAGTAACTAAGTCCTTAGCTATATGTAGAAACATATTACATATAAACCAATTAACCAAGTAACAAAGCACCTGCAAAATGATGTTTGCAATCTACCTCACTGAACCCCAGAAGTTAAAAGATGTGCATTTTTTCTTATGTCTTCCAATTTATAAAAATAATCTTAAGCATGTATCACATTAGAAATCACTGTCTTAAGCTTCCACATAGGGCTCTGGGAGATGAAGCAATAAGAAAAACTCTGGTATTCAAACATTTTTCCAATAACCTTATACATCCTTAAATGCATTTAAGAGAAAATCTGCATCAAAAAAATGTTTATTATTCTGAAAAAAGGAAGCTAAAACCAGAACTCCATAAAATATTAAGTAAAATTCCAAAAATTGGCAAGAATACTAATATCTTTTCTTCCCCCCTTTTTTGAGTAAAGACTGTTCTATGAATCAAAACAAAATATACACATACGGATTTTAGAGCTGAGAAAATCTGTTCAAATGCCTATTTTGACATTAAATAGCTGTATACTTAGATTCATTCTTTGAATCTTTGTTTTTCATTTGTGAATTGAGTTAAATCTCTACCAAATCAAATATGATTGTTTTAATTTGTATTGAATTGTGTTGTGCTATTTTTTAATACCCAAGCATATATCCTTTAGGGTAATTCATTTGTAAAACTCTATTAATATAATCTTGCTTGAGAGACATATGCTACTTGATCTAATTTTTACGGTCTCTTGAAGGTTACAGATTGTAAGATTTTTGTTATAAAATTATTTACCACTATTTTATTTAACTACAAGTTTTGGAACTTTGTTTATTGCATAAATAAATTGAATTGTTTCATAATGTATTTATTCATCTTCTAAACAATTATATTGGTACCAGGCTAAATATCATCTTCATTTTATGATGAGAAAACTATGACTTTGAGAGTGGAAGCATAATATACTGATTTTCTAAAAGTAAAAATATCACCAAAGCAAAACTCAAAGAACATTGGATTGTGCTCCAAGAGAGAACATGTAACTCTTCACAGACAATTACCTATTCTCGCAGTAGACTTGACTAAGAAAAAAAATGGTGTGCCATCAAATCGCCTTCATTTGTGTAAGTATAAAATTCAACTTTAGATTTAAATACACTTAAGCAAGAAAATAGAGTATTTTTTGTTATAAAGCTTTTCAAACGTCTTTATTGTTCTCAGTGTTGAGTTTAAATTTGATGTGGACGGTTCCCTTTTGTGAACAGAAGTGTTTCCTATTAGCATTCTAATTGCATCAACCACACACACTGGATCTGTTATTTTGTACTTATTATTTCCATATAGACTTCACTTAAAATTAGGATCTAACTTACACTATCTCAAAGGAGTTTTCAGAACATGACATTTCGACATTTGAAATTGAAGTTGCATTCTTTTTAGTGCTGTAACCATATTGGATATATGTATGTCTCTTGTCTTTCAAGCCTGAAATTAATATCTTCAAATGTGCATTTTAACTAAGATAAGCACTGAGTCCCAAAAAGAGTTTGCTTCAGTGAAGAATAGCTAAGCCATGGGCATTGCTTCCAATCTCTAATAGAATTCAGATTATTCTCAATTTAAAATGCAAAGCCTTTATTTCATAAATTGAATTTAAAGGTGATTGAAAATAATTATAACTCTTTAAAAAGTAGGTCAGTTGGAAAAGTCAAATCTAAGCATTTCTCCTAAATTACTTTAGTGCTTTTATTTAATATTGAATAAAAATCATTTTTATTTTAAGCATCCAATGTTTTGTTCCCATTTCTGAAAACTAGAATGATTGGCATGAATAATTCAACATTGTCTTCATTTGAAAAACAGATTCTGAATTTTTATTATTTATTTATTTATTTATTTTTAAATATTTATTTATTTTTAGAGAGAGAGGAAGGGAGGGAGAAAGAGGGAGAGAAATATCAATGTGTGGTTGCTTTCACATGTCCCCTGCTGGGGACCTGGCCTACAACCCAGGCATGTGCCCTGACTGGGAATTGAACTGGTGACCCTTTGGTTGGCAGCCCACACTCAATCCACTGAGCTACACCAGCCAGGGCTGAATTTTTTATTTTTAGATCAAGAAGCAAATCTTTAATATTTTTGAAACTAAAACCCTTACAGAATGCATACATTACAAAAGATCTAAATTCATTATTCTAATATTAACCATGTGTCACAAGAAAAAGGAGAAATTAAAAACAAAGGAAAGAGAAAAAAGAAAATAAGAGTAAAACATCAATGAAATGAGAAACAAACATCAATACAAAAATTTGATGACATGAAGTATATTCTCTGGAAAGATGACTACAGTTCAGATGTCTCTAGCCTGACTGCCCAAGAGAAAAGAGAGGAAACACAAATTACTAATAACAGCAATGGAAGTGTGACCAACATTATTAAGTCCATGAATAATAAAATAATAAAAATATTATGAATGGTTTCATGCCCAAAAGTTTGATAATCCAGATAAATGGACAAATTCCTTGAAAGACACAATCTAACTAAACCCATGAGGATAAATAATCATACAAGCCTATGTATTAAAGAAATTGAATCAACAAGAACCTTTACAACAGAAAGCATCCCATCCAGATGGGTTCACTGGTGAATTCTACCAAACACTTAAGGAAGAAATTAGACCAGTTCTCCATCTCTTTCAGAGAAAAAAAAAAAAGCAACTGAAATATTTTTTTACCTCATCCTTTGAGGTCAAATTTACCTTAATACCGAACTGGACAAATACATGAAAACCACAGACCTTCAACTCTCACCAGAAACAATATAGAAAATCTTCAAAAAAATCTAACCTGACAATGTACAAAAAATAACTATTCAACACCAGCAAACAGGATTTATTATAGGTATGCCAGATGGTTGGACATTTAACCACCACATAATGTAATTCATTATCTCAACAGCCTCAAAAACAAATGTCATAGGACCATATTAGTAGATGCATAAAAAGTACCATATGTCACTGAGGGACTGCGAATTAAAACAGTGGGGTAGTATTATGTGCCTATAGAATGACCAACGTCCAAAACTCTGGGTAAGAAATGCCAGCCTGGGTGTGGAGCAGCAGGAACTCGCATTCATTGCTGGCAGGAAAGAAGCTGCTTTGGAAGGTAAAAACTGTTTTTTTTTTGTTTTTTTTTTTAAAGCACACTCTTAGGACATTATCCACTCTTCAGGCTTACAAAGAAGTTGGAAGCTTATGTTCACACAAAAGCCCTTGAACAGTGCAGGACACATGAACTCTAGTGAACGCTGAGGACAACCATCAATTTTAGTTCAAAGTAAAGTAACCACATTGGTTTATCAGTTGAAACAAATGTACCCTCCTGACCCAAGATGTAAAACGTAGAGAACCTATGTGCCAGGGTTGTGTGGAAGAGTAGATGAGAATTCTCCGTACTTTCCACTACTTATAACTTGTCTGTTGTTTTCTGTGTTTTGTATGCTAGATCTCTCTTGGGTTTTTGATTGGAAGTCTGTGCCATCTGCAGACAAAGTCAGTTTTATCCCTTATTTTCTATCTGCATGCATTTTTATTTTCTTGCTTTATTGACTGGCTAGATGCCCCATGCTTATGTTGAATAGGGTTGGTAAGAATAGGCATCCTTGTCTCATTCCCAGTTTGGGGAGGAAAACATTCATTCTTTCGTCATTAACTGTAGGTTTTTCATAGCGGTCCTTTAGCTGGTGAGAAAGTTCAATTCCGTTTGTAGTTTGCAGAAGCTTTTAACAGGGAGACTTGCTGCATTTGTCAAATGCTTTTCCTGTATTTATTGAAATTGCGGGTAAGTTTTTTGGTTTGTTGACTTGTTTGTTGCTATGATTTGTTTTGTCCTTTCTCCTACTATTATAGTGTGTATGTTTATTCACTAACCTAACAAACTTTCCTTGGATAAACTTCACTCCATCATGCCATGGTGTATCTAGGTTTCTTTGTGCTGCTGGATTCAGTTTGTTCTTTTTTTTTAAATGAATTTTTGGTGTATGTTTATGATGCATGCTGGTGTCTTTTTTAATATATTTTATTGATTATGCTATTACAGTTGTTCCGTTTCTTTCTCCCCTTTATCCCCCTCATCCCTGTATCCCCCTCATCCCTGTATCCCCCTCCCTTCAGCATTCTCCCCCCTTAGTTCACATCCATGGGTTGTACACATAAGTTCTTTGGCTTCTCCATTTCCCATAATATTCTTAACCTTCCCCTGTCTATTTTGTACCTGCCATTTATGCTTCTTATTCCCTGCGTGTCTTGATGTCTTCGTCTTACATCCATGCTGAAGTTGTCCTGGCCTAACAAAGCAAGTTGGGAAGTTGGTGTAGGATTGGGATAGCTTTTCCACCTTAAATCTCTGATAGAGGTATCCTGGTTTCTTTTGTGCAAGGATTCTTAATTATTTACTCAATTGTATTACTTGATATATATCTACTTACAAATTCTATTTGTTCTTTTTTTTTTAAAGATTGATTTATTTATTTATCTTCAGAGGGGAAGGGAAGGAGAGAGGGAGAGAAATATCAATGTATGGTTGCTTCCTGTGCATTCCCTGCTGGGAACTGGCCTGCAACCCAGGCATGTGCCCTGACTGGGAATCGAACCGTGATCTCTTGGTTCACAGGCCCACGCTTAATCCACTAAGCTACACCAGCCAGGGCCAAATTCTATTTGTTCTTGATTCAATTTTGGAAATTTCTGTCTAGGAATTTGTTGTTTTTATTGAATTTATCTTATTGGTATAAAGCTGTTTGTAAGATTCCCTTTTGGTTTAACTGTAGGATTTGTCTTTAATTCCAATGAACTGAATTTTAACAGCCTTGGAGATTGAATATATTTGAATATATGTCTCCTTCACGTTGCTATTAGAGAAATTCAGAATCAATACAGCACATGGAGAGAAGCTACTTTTAATATGATATGTGACAATCAAGTTGTTCATCTTCAAATAGTTCTTTTTTCCCTTTTTACTGAATTAAATAGGGTGACACTGGTTAACACATTGTGCAGGTTTCAGGTGCAGAGTTCCACACCTCACCGTCGGTACACTGTGCTGTGTGCTCACCGCCCCAGGTCAACTCTGCTTTCGCCTCCTTCGTCTACTCCCCTCGCACCTGCCTCTACTCCCTTCCCCACCTCCCATCGGCAATCCTCACACCGTTACCTGTGCCCATACGTTCTTTCCTTTTTCTTCTCAACCCGTCCCCTCCTCCCACGAACAGCTGTCAGCCTGCTCTCTTTCCGTGAGTCTGTCTCTATTTTGTTTATTCATTCATTTTGTTCATTAGGGTCCACAAATGAGTAAAATCATATGGTACTTGCCTTTCTCTGACTGGCTTGTTTCATTTAGCATAATGCTCTTCAAATAATTAAAGGAAGATTTTTGTTCTAATTTCTTCTCTTTTTCTCTATTTTGAAAGAAATACAAATAACCTATTCACTAATCCAGTTGCATTTGAACCTTTATTCTACTGAAAATAAACCAAGTGAATAAGAAAAAGTGAGAAAAAAACCCCAAATGTCTGATCTTTATGAGTTTCTCACTCTAGAAAATAGTCTCATTATTTTTAAGGGGTATTACGATTTTAGTGATAATTCGCACTCAGTGAATCTGTTACCTTACGTAGTACATGGTGCTTTGCAGATGTGATTAACTTTAGGAGACTGTGTGGGTGCACCTTACAGAATCACAAGTGTCCTTAGGGGCAAAAGAGACAGGCAGAAAGGAGACAGGAAAATGTGACGCCTTAAGAGACTGGCCAAGGCGATCAGCGTGGTCGGTTTTGATGACGCAGAGGCTGCAAGTGAGGAGTCAGGCCATCTCTGTGGAGGGTGGAAGAGGCAGGAAAATGGACTCTATTCTGAAGTCTCAGGGAGGCAGGCGGTCCTGCAAACGCCTGCACTTAACCCGTGAGGTTTTCATGGCGCTGTGGCCTGTGGAAGTGCAAGATGATAAATTTGTGTTGTATTCAGCCACCAAGTTTATGGCATTGTTTTCACACCAGCAATAAAAACACTAATGTAACATGAGCAAATCTGATAAATACAAACCACCAGAGATTTACAGAGCGAACATGGTGACGCATTGCAGTGGACTGTAAATTTTGGCAGCAATCAGAACCATTAGAAATGGCAATTTTAGCATGGCCAAATGAAGCAGAAGTTGGGCAATTATTAAAATTCAAAAATACTTGAGTTAATCCACTCAGGTATATAAAATCACTAACTTTATATTCATTCATCATTACTGCAGTGAAAGCAGAAATAAACATGACTTGAAAGCAGGTTTTCTATCCCTATTTATGCCCAATTCTCTTTATTAAAGATTTTATTTACTTATTTTTAGAGAGAAGGGAAGGGAAGGAGAAAGAGAAACATCAATGTGTGGTTGAATCTTGTGCGCCCCCTACTGGGGACTGACTTGGCCTGCAACCCAGGCATGTGCCCTAAACTGGGAATTGACCCCGCAACTCCTTGGTTCACAGGCCCACACTCAATCCACTGTGGTGCACCAGTCAGGGCTGTACCTAATTCTTAAAAGTGACTTTTATTAATGTATATTCCAGTCAGCATACTAAATATGTATCAAGTAAAAAAGCTTATAATTGATTGTGGTATTTATTATATGTATTTTAAAAAGTGTTTTATACCCTGTTAGAATGTTTTTTATCCAAACAAATCGTATTGCTACATTTTTATGCATTCTGTGATATATAAACTATGCAATTACTTTTCAAGTATTACCCAATTTAACCTTTGCAAAAGCACTATGATATATATCACATGATTCCCATTTTAGACTCAAAGAAGCAGAGATAGAATGTTTTAATGGCCTTTGTAAAGCCCCGTCGATATTTCTTGCACCTTTTTTATGCTCCAGGTGATTTCTATCGCCGATATTTCTTGCACCTTTATTATGCTCCAGGTGATGTCTATCGTCGATATTTCTTGTGCCTTTATTATGCTCCAGGTGATTTCTATCGCCGATATTTCTTGCACCTTTATTATGCTCCAGGTGATTTCTATCGTCGATATTTCTTGTGCCTTTATTATGCTCCAGGTGATTTCTATCGCAGATATTTCTTGTGCCTTTATTATGCTCCAGGTGATTTCTATCGCCGATATTTCTTGCACTGTTAATATGCTAATATGCTCCAGGTGATTTCTATCAGCCGGTTTCTGCATCCCTGATATTGAAGGCTCTTTTACTTTTGCTAAACCTCAGAGTAATGATAAAATCTAAATAAATCCTACACCGATAACCTAAATCGGTATGCTGCATACAAACCCCAACTCCATTTTTCCATGTTGAGTCACTAATTCTGCTCCTCCTGCACACTCCTTTTTGTCTCCATCTACATACCCAGGTGTGGTTAGATTTTTTGTTTTATTAAATGCAAATACTTAATGACTTTCTGCATTATTCTTAGTTAAAATCATATTTTAATTTTTTGGATGCCTATGATGCTACAGAGAAGTAAGATTAAAGAGGCAGATCCTACAGAGAACAGCAAATAAAGCATAAACTAGGTTTAATCACAACAAAGAAAATATTAATACATGTTGATGTATAACTTTGTATATTGCAGTACTTTTCTACTAGAAAAATATCCTGAACATAACAGGAATTTTCTTATTTAATGTAGTACCTTTCCCTGTCATTCCATTACTTAAAACAGGTAATTTCCCAAAACTTCCAGCAGATGGCAGCATAGCATCACTATTTGAAGCTCAAGTTGGTCCTAAGGTCCTGGGTAATATTGTTAAACTGATTAACATTGTTAAGCTGAGTCTCAGTTTACATTTTAGGCAAAATGAAGTGGCAAAAACACAAGAATACGGACTGTTTTAGAAACATTTTGTTGGGTGAAACACATCTTCCTTCATGAATATATATGTAATTAATTACAAAAGTTTCATATTCACTTATGATTGTAAATTATATTTAAGAGTAAGAAAAGTAAAATTCAAAAACAAGGTTAGGTACCTTTCAAATTTTCACTTTTCCTGGAATCATTTTCAGTACATTGAATGAAGTTATTTGAGATAGAATGTTACTGTTTAATAAATTTAACATGGAATAAAATATGCTTTAGAAATAGGTTTGCTTTAGTTACTGAGATATATGTATTATATAATACTAAAAAGTATTTGAATATTTAATGAATTTAAATAATAAAACATAACGTTAGTTAGAACTCTTTCTAGAATGCCTAATTCTGTACAGCATAGGGCAAAAATAAATACTATCATCTAAATTAGCTTTTCTTCCCTTCTCCCTAGCTTACTGATATCACTGTCAAACAGATTTTATCAATTCAGTAAACTCAATGATTTCAAGCTGGCCATCTCCCTTTGCCTTATTCCACACATCAGCCTAGTTCTGCCGCAACAACTTTACCACTTAAATACTTAGGGGTCTCTTCAGTTCCTCTAGTCTCCCTGTCACTTCCCAGGTCTGAGCCACCACCTCACCAGCCTCAGGATTTCACTGTTACTATGTGTCCATTTGAGAGAAATTTCAAACACACAAACTGTGCCGTACCACTCTTGTTCCAAATAGTATTTAAAGATTTCTTATTGCTACTGGGATGTACTTAACAATATTTACATAACCAATGAAGGGAATTTGGTTAGGTGTTTGAGATTAAGTAGTGAATAAAAGAAAAAAATGGAACCCAACTGTAGAGTTTAAATGATTCAGGGAAAATAAGTAAGAAATAAATATAACATCAGTATTATGAAGTGTCCATGTTGGCAAAATCGAGAATGTTATAGGAGCGTCAAAGAAAAGGTATCAAAAGCGTTTTCTCTGCAACAGGCCATTCACGTTGAGGGAGATGATGAGATCGAGGTTGGAGAGAAGAAAGGACAGAAACCTGGGGGAGGGGAGGGTGAGTCTGGGGACGATCGTCTTCCACGGAGCCCGTGTGGCACACCGAAGAATGTCAGGGCAGGATTCGAGTTTTGCAGTCACTGCAGAATTCATGCACAGGCAAGTCCCTGGTTGTATTTGTATTTTAGAAACTCAGAGGGCAAGACAAGAATGACCCAGGGGCAGAAGCGAGGAGAACAAAAGATAGAGCAGGGTAAAGAGTTAATCCTCTAATTATCCGAGAAAATAGTTTTTGAAGCCTGATTTAATCTTCTTTCTCATTAGTGCTCTGTAAAGACTTTCTCTTGTGTTATGACTCAGTCCTGGTAAGTTGTATGCGGATATGTAGATATGTTTCCAGGAATTTGTCCATTTCCTCTAGTTCATATAATTTGTTGACATATAATTGTTCATAGTAGCCTCTTATGGCCCCTCTTTTTCTGTGGCATCAGTTGTGATGTCTTCACTTTCTTTTATACTTTTTGTTTTCTCTATGTTTCAAATAAATATATGAGTAACTCATAAATGTAAACATAAATATATGTGAAACATATAAATATATGTGAAACATATAAATATATGTGAAACTCTGACACTTGCTATTCTTGTCTCTTTTCAATATCCAGTACGGCCCTTGATCTGGGCTTCACCGAACACGCCTACCATAGAACGGAATCAGCAGCTAACAATGTGAGGAATCAAGGAAGACAAGGGCACACCAGCAACCACACCCAGTTGCTACCCTGCTGTTGCAGCTGCTTGAGTGGCAGCATCAGTGCCCTGTGTTCCTGGACTCAGTGGTGTAATCTGCCTTGCCTGTTCCAGGGGAAATGAGAAGGGAAATAACGTAAAGCTGAGAGAACCCCAGAGTGTAACACACACACACTGGCAGAGCCCCACGATATCCCCGTGACCACTCATACGCTCCAGCTGCTTTCTACCAGCCAGTGCCAGCCTCCCGGGATCTGAGGGTCCTTTTCCCCTAGGTTTTTTGGAAAGGTTAACTTCCTGCCTAGCTATGGCAACAGAAGAAACAGGCTAAGGAATTACAGCCCCCAGGGGCAGCCCTCAATCGATGCTGCTCACCCCATGAGTAGGGTAAAACCGAAACGTGTTTTTACTCTTTCCCAGGGATTCTCCAAGAGGTTTAGCACAATTAGCATTTTAGGGTACCACATTCATTGTTGTTATTCCTTCCCTTATTTTATTTCTTTACTTCTTTAATTATTTTATTTTACAACTAAAATTTTTATATTAAATTCTGGACTCTCAGTCTGTTTCTTGGTTAATGCATACTAAGACACCGGTTTAATACTTTTCATGCTAAGACAAATGATGTACCTTAAGAAAAGCCTCTTTTCACAGGTGAGACCAACAAAAGCTCAGATCTCTTAAGGATGAACACATGGGTCACCTCACAAGCAGAACCTCTTAGCAGTAAGGCTGCTGGCTGGAGCTGAGGATGTGCCTACGAAAGAGACAGAGAGGGAACAAAGACCTACTCTGATCTGTTGACGAGCAGGAAAACGAGTGCTCAGGCATCTGCTTATGTTCCTTCCTTGCTCTGTCACATGCAGATATATTATGCAAGCCATCCTTTTCCTCTATAACTTTCCTTATTATTGAATGAAGGTTCATGTAATCAGTAATATCAAAACAAGAACACTTACAAACTAAGATTGTAATGTGTGTGACTAAATGGTTACGGTCTATTTGTATTTAATATTTCCTAGTCCACTGAAGCCTTTTGATGGAAAGATATATATTCACACAAATTATATGTCATGCATATATGTGTATAGATATATATGCAAGATTATATACTAGATAAGACTATATTATGGTAGTAAAGTAGTTAAATGCTTAGTATTTACTGTAGAAGTGAAAATAAGGGCACAATGATTATATCAACACTGGGCAGACAAAAGTGATGGTGTTGAACGGTTTTTATTATCATCCTTCGATCCTCAGCAAGTTTTGCCACATATGCAGGGATGAGCAGACATAGGCTGACAGGTGTTCTTATGGGAATAAGTTGCGTTTCGCATACTCACGACTGTAAAGCTACTTTTGCCCACCCCTGTAAAGTTAGGGAATCTTTTTTGCTATGAAAAATGTTCCTGCTGCCAACAACAGAATGTGAATTTTTTAGTAGTATTTTTTAAGATATTTTATTAATTATTTTTAGTGAGAGGAAGGGAGGAAGAAAGAGGGAGAGAAGCATCAATGTGGGGTTGCCTCTCACACACCCCCACTGGGGACCTGGCCCATAAACCAGGTGTGTGCCCTGAGTGGGAATCAAACCTGCAACCCTTTGGTTCACAGGCTTGCCCTCAATCCACTGAGCCACACCAGCCAGGGCAGAATTTGAATTTGTCAAATCCTTACTTTCCAAATCTTTCTTGCAGACAGTGCGCATTCTTGGAAATTAGAGCCCATAAATCCCATCACCTATTCCAGACACGGAATCAGAATCAAATAATGTAAATGGCCCTGTGAGACTTAGGGTGGGACCGTGGAATCAGTAGTGTCCGCGTTCAGTCCACAGGAGCAGTGACAGCAACCGTTCACGCGAGGTCGTTCTGGGTCGCGACCATCATGAGGTCAGTGTAGTCCGCAGTGCGTGGGCCTGTTGGCAGCGGCCGTGGAACTTTCGCCAGCCGGTCCCACACTGGGCTGCGCTCACTCCTTCTGGCTGCAAAGTGTCCGAGCCAGCTAGCTCCTCCAGCCTTCTCGGAGATTCTGTGAGCTAACCAACAACTCTTAAGTAGCACTGTTACTCATTTCTATTTACCAGACAGGAGGACATTTTTTTTTTAAAACAAATTATTTGTACTGATGGGACAGTTTCTTCATTGCCCTGAGCCTAATCTACTTCACTCAAAGATATTTATGTTTTAAACAAAGAAATTGAAAATTGTGGTTAAATGTAAAGATAACAACATAGCCTTCCTAGTGGAAAGCTAACATTTGTTAATGTGACAAGAGGAATGAGAAACATTTTCACCAGAGTGTGATTCTTTGTGTCTCCAAACCACACTGCAGCCAGTGGTCTCCCGGGGCTACATAGAAATATTTCTATGTGTACACAAAGCATTTACCATACCCAGATACTTACTTTTTCCTGATGATAAAGCCTTACCAAGAATATCTGCATTCCATTAGTGCTTTAGGTAAAAATTTAAAGTGAGAATTCTCTTATTTTTATATGTGAATCAGACTTAAAAAATAGCTGAAATGAATGGTAGCCCAGGTTTGAAAACTAACTGGAGTTTCCGATTCCTACACTATGAAAAAGTACGGATTTAGATGTTGCAGTCAACTTTTTCTTTTTGGTTGGAGCGAGTTGACAAAGCCAGTGTGAGGGGACAGGTTCCTGCCCTCTCTCAGGTAGCAGGAGACGCTCAGGAAATAGGAAGCTGGCCTTTATTACGATAACGCATCACGATGGGCAAACGTCTTACCCGGCTCCTTCTATTCTCCCGACCACTCTCATGTCAGAATTACCTGTCTGAAGCCAAACCAAGGGGTGAGATATGGAGCTAAGATACATCATACATAAAAGATACATTTTTGCATGATGTGTGAAATCATTCATGTTACATTTCTGTTAGTCAGCGTGCTTTTACCCACATTGAAATGGATAGGGTAGCTGTCAGTCTTCCCACTGCTACCCTCACTCCAGATAATGATACTTGTAGAATTAGCCTGTTATTGAATCTTAAAAGATTCTAATACTTTCTGTGACTAGAAAGTGTGTGAAAAATGGGATGAGGGTAACCCATGTAAAATATATATTGTCACCCAATACAGTTATCCTGGACCACTTTAGACTCTGAGGCAGAATCGTGACAAAAAATCCTACCTCCTTGTATCTTCCTGTATTTGTCCCATCATAATAGGATGGATCTGGATGTTTTCATTATCGCATATTTTAACTCAGTGCCCATAGCCTTAACCCACATACCTATGCTATAGAAAAGTGATTTTGTTATGACTGGAATTCTTATCTTTCTCAGCAGAGAAGGATGTTTGAGTAATTTATCATTTGTATTTTTATTTTTCTGTATTTAATGAGTATATATTACATATAATACATATTTTATGGAATTGTATTGTTTTCTTTTATTTTCATTAGCTTCTACTTCTTTGATTAAAATTTCTTTACCATTCTGCTACTTAATTATTTATATCTGTTTTTTTCCAATTATTTCTTCAAACATTTAAGACACTTCCTTGTGTCTCCAACAATCAGAAGTTGTGTGATGTGGCTCCTTGATGGGGGCACTTTTTGTTCATTTTGTCCAGCACTCAGTCTGTGAACTGCAGAAGGATGGAATCAAAGCTAGGAGGTGACAGTAATCAACAGTGATGTTGCAGAGTACAAAGTCTGATAGAATAACCAAAATTGGGGACATTTATGAAGGAAAAATGGAATTTATTTTGAAATCAGGAATGAGGAAGAAAATGTGTTTATTTCATAATCTGAGCTCATTTATAGAAAGGCTGGGAGAAAAAAAATAGCTGCCCCAATTAAAATGTATGGGTAGCAATAAAAGGGAGAAACAAAGCTTCCAAAATCAAGGATAACCTTACTTAATACAGAATGTAGAGATATATACATTCAAGGGATCTTCCTGCATTGCTTTCCTAAGAAATAGACTGATAATTGAAAATACTAGTGGTATGGGTTCTGTTTCCTTCTTTTGTGCTGCAGTGAAAGACCACACACTTGACCTTTGGAGGGAAGTTTATCTACATTCCTTGGTGTGGTGCTAAGCTAAGGAAAGGGACTATTTTAGTATGAGAAGCACAGTATTCTTTTTCTTTAGCTTACCTATAAGAACAGAACGAAATACACGCAATCCTCAGGTGTCTAAATGACCATATGGATTACAGGAGTTCGGTGGTCTCATCCCTGTAGTGATGCCAATGGCAGCAATAGACACGGGAACCCCATTTTTTTCTTGCCTGCGACAAGACATCTGTAATGCTTTCTATCAAAGTTTATGTTAGTCTCCCTCAAGTTGCTAAAAAACTAAAATCAGCTTTATGGCCATAAGCCAAATAAACGAGATCTGTACACCAGCTGTGAAAGGAGAGTGTCTTGATATACGGTTTTCTTCACATCAATTTTTAGTGCAGGAAGGTTGTTTATTTCTCCCTCATTATCCCCAACATAATAAATTCCCCAACATCACCAGGGTGGGACATACGTTGTCAGTACCAACAAATGCCTCTATGCTACATAAATATTTCCTAAAAGTCGGTAGTCATCCAAGTCACGTCTTTCTATACTTCTTTGTTGACTTTGTATTCCTGAGGTCTTATCCCTGACTTTTTTATGTTTCTAACTGTGGCAAATAGAGGCACACGACCCTCTTTAAGTTCCTGAATTATAGTTGTTATTAAGCTTTAGTATTTAACTACAGAAGGGGCGTTTATTCTGCCTACCCCTCTCTTCCAAGGCATACTACCATGACACAGAAAGCAACCAGCCCATCTTCCTCCGTGAAGTACCTGAAACCAGGTCCCGCCTCCTGCAGTCCAGGTTCCACTCAGCTGGGGCGACCCTCCTGTTCCCACTTCCCTTGTGAGGTTTAGATCGTGTGTATTTTGACTAATTGCTTTTAGTTTGCCCAAGAACAGTAGGTAGGAACTTGCCTTTTAGATGTATATTTATTCACAAAAAATGTACCATACCAAAGAGAACACCATTACTACAAGTTGAAATTTCTTCCCTGGAAAATAACAGTTTCATAGCTTCATTAAATGTAGTCCCCAGACTTCTACGGGAACCCACCTAGACACAGAAATATTTACAAAGAAATGAGAGGGGCGTTGGGTTAGAAAACTCCAGATGGTATTTAAATTTTATGTCCAGTGTATAATATGCCTTTTCTTTACAGAGATGTAGTTTTCTTTGAACAGACTCTCCTAATTCGCAATTCTTTTTTTAAAAATATATTTTATTGATTATGCTATGACAGTTGTCCTATTTTCCCCCCATCATTCCCCTCCACCCTGAACAGCCTCTCTCACCCACATTCCCCCCTTTAGTTCATGTCCATGTGTCATAAGTTCTTTAGCTTCTACATTTCCCATACTATTCTTGCCCTCCCCCTGTCTATTTTCTACCTACCATCTATGCTACTTATTCTCGGTACCTTTTCCCCCTCTCTCCTCCTCCCACTCCCCTGTTGCTAACCCTCCATGTGATCTCCATTTCTGTGGTTCTGTTCCTGTTCTAGTTGTTTGCTTAGTTTCTTCTTGTTTTTGTTTCAGGTGGTTGTTAATAACTGTGAGTTTGCTGTCATTTTACTACACATTTTTTATCTTCTTTTTCTTAGATAAGTCTCTTTAACATTTCATACAATAAGGGCTTGGTGATGATGAACTCCTTTAACTTGACCTTATCTGAGAAGCACTTGATCTGCCCTTCCATTCTAAATGAAAGCTTTGCTGGACAGAGCAATCTGGGATGTAGGTCCTTGTCTTTCATAACTTGAAATACTTCTTTCCAGCCCCTTCTTGCCGGTAAGGTCTCTTCTGAGAAATCAGCTGACAGTCTGATGGGAACTCCAAATCTTCTTGGGTCCCTTTCGATGCTTACTGAGTTGGGATTAGGCACACCTATTTCTCTTTTCCCTATTGGCCTATCCCCTGCCCTGTGAAAAACACACACAGCTTCTCTTTGTGTCCTTCCTGAGAGGATAAGATTTTGTTTTTCTTTTCTAACTGCAAAATTTTAATTCAAAAATAGGAGCAACTTTTTCTTACCAAGTTCCTGGCTGGGGATCAGTACATATAATAATTCTGAACACAGTGCAGATCAAAGAGGCTTGCGCTATTAGGCCTGGTGTTGTCAGGATTCAACACTCACAGGTGTCATTAGAGAGAAGGCCTGAGATGTCTTCTGAGAGACAATGGGCAGGAGACTGATAAAGCTGGGAGATCCATCATGACACCTGGAAATTCTGATTCTAAGTGAAGGAGAGTGAATAGGCATCTTTGCAAAAGAGTGGTAGGGTTTTTTAACGTTACAGAAAATTCAGCAGGGAGATTGGACAGTTCTCTGCAGCCGAAGCTGGCTACCAGAGAAGCCTCGTGTCTTCCAAGAACAGGCCAGCTTTCGTATCGTTGCCACACTCGATCGCTAGGTGGGAGCAGTTAGTGACAAGCTTGGCACCAGTGCAAACGGGGCTGGTGGATTTCAGAGCAGAGTGGTCAGGCCCTTGGTCCGTTACACTACCCTTTTCACCGCTGCTAGAGTCGTACAGGTCAGTCTCTCCACACGAGTTTAGGAAACATCTCATCTGTGGTTCTCTGGCTTTCTTTTCTTGAGGAAAAACTTAGAAAGGTATTATTATTATGAACTTCCACCCCCGCTGATGCAAATGAACTTGAAGCTACAACTGACTCCCTCTCCCTCAGCATTGTGCATTCTAATCCCTCCCAAACTCAGTTATCTTGTCAGAGGCCCTGATGACCTCATGAAAGTGTATGGCGGGTGATCAGTACCTATTTTCTGAATTCATAAATACTAAAACTCATTTAATTAAAATCGCTATAAAAACCTATTTGAACTTGCTCTTTAGAATTGCCTATAAAGTGCAGTTATGAAGTGCCAAATAAACCCATAATTTTATTTTATAATGACCTAAAATTTTAATTTAAAAAATATTTTCCAGCTCCTATACACCTTCTATTACCAGGGGTGTTTTAAATTGTTTTGTTGTTCCAAAGAATTTATCACAGAGTATGATCAGTATAATCAACACGGGCATTGAGATATGATGTTCACATAATTCCATATAAGTCACTTCAATATCACTAATGTTCTAATAGTTAATATTTTAGAACAAGGCAGGGAATATTTTGTGAACTCATATACAATTTATTATGGCAATTTTCATAAACAGCCTCCATTTTACACAAAAGACCATAAAATAGTATCATAAAAACTTATTTGTGACAGTCTTTGAGTAAAAATTATTTTGAAGTGCATCTGTGGATAGCTTGATTACTCCTTCTCCCTAACCTGAGATTTATTTTGACCACACATAACACCCTTTCATTTCTCGTGGCTGAGTTATTTTATTTACATAATATTTTCTTAATATCAAATAAATACCTGCTTAAATAATGAAACTTTGCTTATAAATGCACGTGTTTGGTTAGAGAGATATAATTTTTTTTCTGATTGTATATACTTTTTAATATAAAAGCATAAATTTAAAAACATGAAATATATAAACCTGTGTATCTAATATAACATTTTATTTATTGAAGAATTTCTTGGAGAAACTTAAATGTATAATTAATTCATAAAACCTAATCTATTTGCAGAGTTATTCTGCAGCATATTTAATAGATTACACAATTCCCTCAAATTTCACTAGATGGTGCTATGTATTAAATAAAATGAATACTATGTTTAGTAATAAACGGTTCATTTTAATAAACTATCTCTTTTACCATTTTATTATATTCATGACTATAGAACAGGAAACTGACATCAGATGCTTTAACGGCATTTACAGACCTCATTTACAGACATAATTGGCACATTTGATGAGAAGGCAGGATGAAAGAGTGCAAAAGTCCCCCCAGCCCTCCTGCAGAGGCTGGCTAGTGGTGTGTGAGAGCTTATGCAATTTTGCACAGGTCACACTCAGCTTCTCTGGTTCCATATCTCTTCTTTGATGGCAGATTGAGTTCTAATTTATACATGCCTTATAAATCTTTTCTAGGATGTGCAGTAATTACGGATATACAGTAACTGACCATTCAGAATGGATCTAATGAGCCATAAAAAAAAATGCAGGTCCTCACTTTGAAATTACATATCACAGGTGTTATCAGGCCGAGTTTGCTGAGGACTCTGTCAAAGAAGGTCAAATAGAACACTTTGAAACTGACAAAAGTATAATCATTATCGTCAGTAAAATATTCTCTGCTGGTAAATCCAAATTAGAAAAGTTTCAGAATTCTGACTAATATGTTATTGCATAGCAGAAGCTGTAATTATTTTACTCAGTATTTAAACACCATTCATCACTGAGCTATGATATCTCCTTAAAAGATGTGTTGACCTATGAAATGAAACAAGTCTCCTGAATCAAAGATCTTTGGATTTTTAAAGTTCCCTGAGGAACTAGCTATAGAAGCTCTTTAAATATAATGTATAAAGGACAATGGCTTTGTCTTTCATTGTATCATTTTATTATGATTCACTGACCGTAAACCTAACTTTCTCACCTTGAGCGCATCTGTTACCATTTTTATACGTTCACAGTGAGTCCATTGCAGACCGACACAATTTCGGACAGTTCTAGAATCATTATTAATCTTATACCTGCTTTTCTTCCTTCGTACCAGTTATTCTCTCTGCCCAAGAGACTTTTCCCTAAGATGAACCCTTAACGTCACTATTTATTTGCTATTTATTATGTTGTGTTTTACTAGGATTTAAGCTCCAAAACAGAAGAAGGCTTTTGTGTCTTGTCCTGAACCTGGAATATACAAAACTAAGTAGTTGTTTGTGGTCAAAAGAATCGATATATTAGCAAACACCAAAGGGACTTAGCAAATAATGCATGTTTTCATTATAGCAAGTGAGTTGGAATGAGATAACATTGTTAAAAGGACATCTGTGTCTGTGTTTATAGAGTTTTGTTTCATCCTAGGTTGAGTTTCAATAGCAGCCTTAGTTTTCTATTCTTTTTTCTAATTGTGAGGGTAGAGGGTGGGGCATGAGGGGTGTTTGTTAGAGAAAAACAGAGAGAGAGAGAAAGACAGAGACAGTGAGAAAAACAGGGAGACAGAAGGAATGAGGGTAGAAAAAATAATAAAAACTTGCATTTTAGATTTTTTAAATATAAAATAATCTCACCATTTCTGTGGGCTTTTTGATCGTGTGTTTTATTCTTATTATGACTAACTTTTAAAATCACCTTTACTTTAACCCATGCTGTCAGAGAAAGGGATCGTGCTCTGATTTAGACTATTAATTTAGCCTGAGGACTGTAACTGGTAATAGGGAAAAGTATGGCTTTCAGAAAGTATAATCAGGTGAAGGATTATGAGAATGCCAGTATCTGAATGGGCAATATCACATCTTTTACTTTAGTGATGCAGATAGGATTACAATTCTGAATATAGATGTACTGTGACTCAGGTCTACCCTGATGTGCATAAACTTTCAGAAGTTCATCAACTGAAGTACGGAACAACTGCCTGGAGAGCTCCTCACCCTCAGTGGCCTTTAGATACCAAGTGTGATTGCAGTTTTTAATTTTTTTTCCGAAAATCAAATTGTTAACGCATGAGCTCTTGTTAGTTCACTTACTTCTGCTTGAAGTGTCTATGTGTTTTATGCAAATGACTTTGGTAAAGTTGACCTCTGATTGGACTAGAAATCAGATACTGGTGACCTTGTCAAATAATGTAAGCTGACATTGAGTAGAAGCTCCTTCCCCTCAGTGCTGGCCAGTGGGAACAAGTTTTGAAATTACCCTTTGAATTGCTGAGTGTTTACAATTTCTGCATGAGGTACGGATTTCTGATATTCATTCTGGTTGGTACAGGGACTGCTGCTGCCGTTACTGTTGCTAACATAAAGGAATGATTTGGCATTGCTGTTTCTCATAGTCTGCCTTTACTTCTTCAAATTTTCTCATCACTACTATCATCAGCTTTGAAATAATCATCCCAATCTCCCTACTTATCAGAATCTAGTCTCCAAAGGAAAAAAGGAAAATTTTCCTTGTTACTGGTATCTCCAGACTAGCCTTTTATTTGGATGTGAGAAAGTGAGAACATCCATTTTAGCATGTGAAAATCATTAACAAAATAAATATATATGTTTGTATATAAACAGTTTTCAAAAATTTAAATATTAAAATATTTCTAAATAACCCATGGGATAAAAAAGAAGTCTCAAGGGAAGTTAGATTAAACTAAATAAAAATGGAACAAGAGTGTGGTGATTGCTGGGAGGTGGGAGGCATAAGGGGACTAAATGGTAATGGAAAAAAACATAATAAAGATTATATACTTAAGAAAAAACCTGTGGAATGCCACTGAAGTGTGCTTAAACAGAAACTTAATACACCAACTGCGTATATTAGCAGTCAGGTGTCAAATAAATAATCTAAGTTATACCACAGGAAACAGATTAAAAAATAATGAATTAAGTTCAGAGCAAGCAGATGAAAGAAATAATAAATACGAAAGTAGAAATCATTTAAATTGGAAACAGAACAGTCAAGTGAAAAGCTGTAAAAAAAAACCTAGTTCCTTGAAAAATTATTAAATCTGTAAAAAAATTGACCAAAAAACTCCCAAAGCACAAGTTACTCATATCAGGAGTAAAGGGAGAATATCCTTGCATATCACATAGACACAGATAGAAAAATAAATAAATGTTATGAAGAACTCTATGACCATCCATTTCATAACTTACTGGGGTGGGGTACAGTAAGTTTACAGTTGTTTATATGGAAAATAATACAGTGCTTAACAAATAATAATATAAGAAGAAACTGTGCTTTGTGTATTCACAACTGTGAACCTACTGTGGCCCATCCCTATAGTTCACCTAGATGAAAGGCAAAAACCACCAAAACATACTCGGGAAGAAATACATAATATGATGATCCAAAATCTATGATATCAATTGAATTCTTATTCAAAATTCCCATGAAGGAAACTACATGCTCAGAGAGTGTTGCTGTTAAATCCCACAAATATTTAAGGGATAAATAATATCATTATTTTAAAATTTTGGAAAAAATGAGAGGGGGGAATATTTTCCAATTCTTTTTATGTGGTCAGCATTTCTTGATACTGATCCAGACAAATTTCAAGTAAAGAAAACCATGACCCTGGCCAGGTGGCTAACCTGGTTGGAGAATCATCCCATAAACCAAAAGGTGGCAGGTTTGAGCCCGGTCACGGCACATGCCCAGGTTGCAGGTTCCGTAACCAGTCAGGGCGCGTACAGGAGGCAACCAGTTGGTGTTTCTTTGTCACATCAATGGTTCTCTCTTCCTCTCTCTTTCTCATTCCCCTCTCTCTAAAATCACTAACCATATTCTTGGGTGAGGATTTAATAAAAATAAAAAAGAAAACCATAAAATAATGCGAGTCTACCAAAATCCTACAAATAACATCATACAAAATCATAACACTAAACAGTTTCCTTGAAAGATACAGAGCAAGACAAGGTTGTCCATATTCACCAGTCTCAGTGACAAATATACTGGAGGTTCTCACCATTGCAGTATGGAAAGAAAATCTGTTTACAGGCAGGGAAGAGAAACATGAAAAGTTCTCTAGTTAAAGACAACTTGATTGTCTATGTAAATATTCAAAGATACATAAAATCTTCCAGAAACCATGAGTTCATCAAGGTTTCTGGATACAAAGTCTATATACAAATATCAAGCATATCTCCAGGCTAAGAGCCTGAATACAGCTGCTGTGTCAAAGTGATAGAAAAAGGACTCATGGACATGGACGATAGTGTGGTGATTGTGATGGGGAGGGAGAGGGTAAAAGTGGAAGAGGTTGTATGGAGGATAAATGGTAATGGTAGAAATACAATAAAAATAAATAAAAAATTATCTCTGGCTGGTGAGGCTCCTTGGATTGAGTGCCAGCCTGCGAACCAAAGGGTCGCTGGTTCGATTTTCAGTCAGGGCACATGCCTGCGTTGCTGGCCAGGTCCCCAGTAGGGGGCACTTGAGAGGCAATCACAGATTGATGTTTCTCTCCCTCTCTCTCTCCCTTCTCCTCTTTAAAAATAAATAAAATATTTTAAATTAATTAATTAATGAATTTTAAAAATCAAATTATTTTCTAGAGTGGGTGCATCATATTACTTTTCTACCAACAAAGTATCAGAGGTCAAGTTAGTCTAAAATCACTCCAAGATTTTTCACATTTTAATTATTTTTTATTTCAACTGTTATAATAGGTATGTAGCAGAATCTTACCACAGCCAATAAATTGAGCACCTTTTGAAGCATTTATTTGCTATCTTTAAATCTTCTTTCATCAAGGATTTATTATAATCTCTTGACCATCTTATAATTATATTGTTTTCTTATTGTTGAGTTTATAGAGTTATTTATAAGTTAAGGACATGCATCTTTTATCAAACATCAGATTTGCAAATTAGCATTTCAGAATGTTCATTTTCCCAGAACAAAGGTTTTAGTTTTGAAAAAAAATCAATTTATCAACTTTTTTGTGGACTTTTTGTTTGTTCTGTTTTGTCATGTCTGAGAATTCTTTGCTAACCTTAGGTCATGAACAGTTTCTTGTATCAGCATACAAACCTAGGGTTTGCTAGATTTATAGCTAAGTATGAGTAATTTGTGGAGTCTTCATTACTGATATTTCTAAAAAAATTAGTTTCCAATTTTACATTGCTCTTATAAAGAGCTTTAATTGATTATTTGCATGTTGATTTTTCATCCAGTGACCTGATTGAACTCACTTATTATTTTTAAAATTTTCAATTTAGTTCCCTGGGATTTTCTCCATGTATAACTATATTCTATAAAAAAGGAATTTTTCTTTGATTTCTTTGAAGTTTTGTTACATTTTATTGGTTCTCCTCTCTTATCCCCCCACACGTGACCATAGCAGCTGGCGGTCTATTGTAGTAGCTAGAAGCTACTATACTGAATAGGAGTGGATAATGTGATGATCCTTACCACGTTACTTATGTTAGAATAAAAGTATCCAGTCTTTCACAATTCTGTTATGACAGATGTAGGTTTTTGTAGATGCGTTTCAAAAGATTGAGAAAGTTCCAATCTACTTCTTGTTCAGTGAGAGTTTTTTTATCAAGAAGAGGTATTAAATTTTGACACTTATCCTAATCATCTATGTGATCATATGTTCTTTCTTCTTAAGGAACTCATTTTGTAGTGCTGGAATTAAGTTATTTTAACCAGAAAATGGAGGAAGCTTGACTCTTAGTAACAAAAGCTCAGTTGAATGACAATATTTTTTCTTTTTTTTTATTTTAGTTTATTCAGTACAGTTTCTATCCTTTATTCCCATTCCAGCCCACCCACCCATCCCTCCCATTTCCAACTCCCCTAGTTTTGTCCATGTGTCCTCTATATTTGTTCCTGTAAACCCTTCCCTTCTCTCCTGAAATTCCCTCCCTCTCCCCTCTGGGCACTGACAACCTGTCCTCTATTTCAGTGTCTTTTGTTATATTTTACTTGTTTCTTTGTTTTGTTGTTTAGGTTCCTGTTAAAGGTGAGATCATATGGTATTTGTCTTTCAATGCCTGGCTTATTTCACTTAGCATAATGCTTTCCAGCTCCATCCATGCTTTTGCAAAGGGTAGGAGCTTCATCTTTCTTTCGGCTGTGTAGTAGTCCATTGTGTAAATGTACCATTGTTTTTTGATCCATTTATTTACTGATGGGCACCTAGGTTGCTTCCAGCACTTAGCTACTGTAAATTGTGCTGCTATAAACATTGGGGTGCATAGGTTCTTTTGGATTGGTGTTTCAGGGTTGTTAGGATATAGTCCCAGCAGTGGAATTGCTGGATCAAAGGGCAGGTCCATTTTTAGTTTTCTGAGGAAGTTCCATACTGTTTTCCACAGTGGTCGTACCAGTCTGCAATCTCACCCACAGTGCACTAGGGTCCCTTTTTCTCCACAACCTCTCCAACACTTGTTGTCTGTTGATTTATTTATGATGGCCATTCTGACTGGTGTGAAGTGGTATCTCATCAGGTTGTGTTTTATTTTGGAAGCAGTGGCATTCTTCAGATCGCCTTCCTGGCTTCTATATACACTTGGATATTTAAAACAAAAGAGCCAAATCCCACTAACAAAAGGTTTTGAAAATAGTTTATGTAATACTTGATTCTTTGTTTTTAAAATACTCATGATTGATTTCTGTGTTTTGTACTTATACATATGTCATCTCAAAACTTAGCAGAGAATATCAATTAAGGCAAGCCTGTTAAAACAGGTTTTCCTGATATTTGTCCAAGAATTACTAAAACTGTTTTAAAATGATTGTTTGCTGTCATATTTTGTTATTGTTGTTGACATTTTGAGAATCAATCTAAACATCTTAGGAAAACATCTTATAACAAGTAACAGAGTCTGTTAGTATTTTTCTATTTTAGCTAAAACAGCAGGTGAAGTATATATATTTAAGAATTTGAAGTTTTCATTTGAATGAAGATGAAGTAACCAGGAATATAAGAGATCTAGTTACTTATCAGTATGGTCCTATAAATTTCTTGTGTCTTATCTACAGATATGCATTAGTTATATGGAAGTGGTGGCTGTTACAGTAAACTTATGGATTTATGATTCATCTCTAGAAACATACAGGAATTGCAACAGATCTGAACAGTCCCTTACAATGTCTGGGCACATTGATTCTGAAGACACAGCACTGAAGGCTGAGCTAGTTCCTCATGAACCTCCCACCTGCTCATCGATACTTAACACTAAATTACCTATTGCAGAGTCTCATGGTACCCTTGCCTCCAGCCCATAAGCCATGAAATTTAGGTTTAAACTTTCTAAAGGGCAAACAAAGTAAATAGTCTGTGCGCATATTACAAATGCCATGGATTTAGTGCTTCCTGGTTTCTTTTTATCCAGGGCTGAGCTAATACATTGTTTATAAACATTGTGAATCTCTAAAAACATCCTGTTCTATGTTTGCTAAGGAAAAATGGGGCAAAAGCTGAAACTTTCTTAATGTGCTAGATATAAAGACAATAGATTTATAGAAGTACTTTCATAGTTTTCACAATAATCCAGGGACTGTGATTCAAAATATAGATTTCTTCATTGGAATATGAATAATAGTCTTAGAATAATTAATGATGTTAATTTTAATACTGATGTTAATAATACAAAATCCCCAGTCCTCAACCCAAAAGGCACTGTGGGCTAATGATATTTTATGTAATGTTCCATAATTTATACCTGGATTTATTATAGCATAGGACCCCTGAAAACAACAATAATTTACTTACATGTTTCCTTTTTTTATTATGTTTCTTGAAATAGGACTGTGTCTTTATATATTTGGATTTCTAGCAGCTATTCTGTATCTTACACATAAAATATTTAATAAATAAGAGGAGGGCAGCCATCTTTGGTAGACATTTACGGCTTCCGTTGTGAAGTAAATAATTTTTTAAAAAGTATCTATCACAGCCCTGGCTGGTGTAGCTTAGTGGATTAAGCGCGGGCCTGTGAACCAAGAGATCACGGTTCAATTCCCAGTCAGGGCACATGCCTGGGTTGCAGGCCAGTTCCCAGCAGGGAATGCACAGGAAGCAACCATACATTGATACTTCTCTCCCTCTCTCCTGCTAAAGATAAATAAATAAAATCTTTAAAAAAAAAAGTATCTATCACAATATGCTTATTTTAACTCAGAGTAGTTACACAGACTTGGAGTGAATTTCTTATAATTTCTTTTATTTCAGCCTTTGGTATATTTTCAATAGTCTATTTTTATTATATTTTTCCATTACTATTTATCCCCTGTATGTCCTCTTATACATTCACTCTCCCCCGTCTACCCCATAATCGCCACACTGTTTTCAGGGTCCATGAGTTCTTTCTCTTTTTTGCTGGATCCCTCCACACTCCAATTATCGCCTGACCACCCTCGAACTATCAGCCTGCTCTCTATTTATAAAGTCTGTCTCCATTTTGTTTGTCAGATCAGTTTCTTTATCAAATTCCACAAATAGTATTTATCTTTTTTGATGCTTACCTCTTTATTTGGATTCAAATATCATCAAGCCCAAATATATCAACTATGTGATATTGAGCTTTACATATCTACTCTGTAATACTGGGCTTATATTATCAGAGAAGAAATGGCTTTTCTTAAAAAAGAAAAAACTGAACTTGATAATGCAAGGTGTTGAGTAGATTTGTCTATTACTCACCAAAACATTTTTGCCTTACTTTTATTTGAAAGTTTTTATTAAATTAGAAATTTATGAAGATTGGTATGGGCCATTTCTGATATTTTATATATGGGAGAACTCATGTTGTTCTTCCTTGTTTTAGCATTGGTTCAAGATAATTTTCATCAATTTAATTAACCCTTAGTAACTTGATTCACAGTGACATGCCCTTCAACATATATGATGAGGGTTAAGAGTAGCTAAAGACTATAGAAGACAATGCCATTGAACTCAAACAGTTGGTGATGACTGCACCCTCTTGACTTCAATTTGTGTCTTAAAGGCAAAAATTTGAATATACATTTGTTAACTTATAAAATCTACAATGAATGAATTTGAAATAATTTCAATGACTTATGTGCTGTTATTTTGCAGTTTTTCTATTTTAAAAATCAGTCATTATTGTCAGTCAAAAATTATTTAAAAGTCATTTGGTATTACAAACATCTAAACATAATCATTTTTATTTTATTTTTCCCTTAAGGTAGTGCATCTTTAATGGGAAGTGATAGTTCTAACAAAATTAAAAATTTGAGTTACATATGCAAATAAACAAAAATGATAGATGCAGGTTTGAGTTACTCAATACTATATTATTAAATTATAGGTATAACTAAATGAATTTTAATTGTAATTTTAAATGGATTGCAAAACTAGAATTTTCTGTATAAGATGCTCAATCCTCTTCAACTTTTATTAACTTTGGTCTGATAGAAGGGTTAGAGACTTGACCCATAGAATTGAACTCTTAATCTTAAATACTTCTCAACCATAAAAAAGGCCAAGATTAGTAAATGATTATTACAATTTTTTAACAATGGACTTATGTTGAGTTTTATTGCTCACTACTACATACAACTGAAATTATATTTATCTCTGATAAGTGTTATTATGGTAACAAAAATGGAGAAACAAAACCTAAAAACAAACTGTGGATGTGGAATGGAAACATTACTCAACTATTGGATCTCACCCACTCAGATGCCAGGGACAGGCATGTAAGATAAACAGCTGAAGAGACATTGAGAAAAGTGCTTTTTCTGTTAAAGTCAGTTAAAAAGCAAACATAAGATTCACTTGTAACTGGTGAATTATAATTTTCAAAGTTTCTTTAAAATATGCTACGTGAGTCACCAGTTACATGACTTTCTGGTTCAAGATTATGCATATGGCAGCCTGAAAACATGCTTGTTCAGTGAATCATCAGTGGATGGTAAGGGTGGCTCAAAATCTATCTCTTTCACATTGTTGAAAGATAAATCAAACTGAAGTTTATAAGCTTCTAAATGGGTGTTTCACATCTTCTCTAAAAGCTTTGGCTGACATCATTGTTACAGAACATGCCGTGTCAGCCATTTGCATTTTTATCAGTTGGAATGGGCCCATTTATTTTCTGTGACATTTACTTCTAATAGAATACCTTACCTCTGGTTGCAATAGCAGTTATTATTTTTTTTGTTCAGGAAACAATTGATTTGTTCTTAAAATCTTGACAAAATAATATGCTGCTGCAGATGAGCTGGCAGCTTACTTTTTCATTATTTACCATTTAAACCTCACACTTTCACCTAAATCCGGGTTAGTTTTGTAACGCAAGGTAAGCAGAGAAAGACAAAATGGTTAGTTATTGGGCAGTAATGGCTGGGTCTAAAATGAGCAACAAAGCTTTCCAGAGATCAACCTGACAGACTTCAAAGATATTGTATTCTTAAGTACTTATTATGTCGATGACTGTAATTTGTGTGGAATTGAGTTTAAAGAAATTGCAAGTGACTGACTTTATGTTTATAGAATTTTCCAGGATTTGAGAAGTGTTTAAGAAATTACAAATTTCTCCTTTAATGCTTGCTCGGACTTGCTTATTGGAAAAGAGGAAGAAAGAGGAGAAACAAAGACAGCTCTGACGTCACTTTCTCCTTACATATCCATCCCTATCTGGCATCCTTGTGTGTTGGTTACCTGCCTGATGAAGCTGGAAAGTGTCCCCAATGAGGCATCCAGTAATTAAAGCAATCTCCGTCTGAAAGGAGTGACAAGGGTCTGTCCTTGGTACAGATAGTACAGGCAAAAGAGCAAAGTACGTGCCCATTGTCAAAAAGTGAAATAAGAAAGTATTGATATTATAAGATCCTCATAGCCTACAGTGAATAACAGCCTGGGAAATTATATTAAAAATAAATAAGCAAAATGTGTTCAAAAGACATATCAAAGTGCATATTTTAAAATTAATATTATTGAAGTTTTGCTTATCTGAAGTCAATATAACTGAAAATATTATTAATAAAACTTTTGAATGAAAATGTATATAATCATTATAAAATTAATAAAAAGCACAGAGGCAGGGTCTCTTAATGTAGACATAATAATATGGGATAAAATGGTAAGAAAATGTAACTAAAAACATAGAATTCACACTCAATGTCCTTAGGGTAATAGAATAAGCATTTATGTTTTTCTTTTTGTCCTTGGCCTTTTTTAGAAACTTCTTTTTTAAGTAATGGCTTTATTGAAATAATCCACATATCACAAAAGGTGAACCATTAACTGGTTTTTAGCATATTCACAGGATTTGCAGGAATCACCCCTATCTAATTTTTTAACATTTTATTACCCGGAAAAGAATTTGCATCCACATTGTCATTCCCCATTCATTCCAACTCTATTTCCAGTACCTGACAAAGCTAAATATACTTTCCATTCTTATTAATTAGATAACCTATGAATCTAATTTTTGGAATTATAAAATGGGTGGCCTTGTTTTATCTGGCTTGTGCCACTTAGCATAGGTTTAAAAGGTTCATCATTGTCATATGTATTAGCATTTCATTCTTTTTATAGCCAAAAAATATCATTATATGAATGAACATTTTGTTGATCTATTCATCAAATGATGAACATTTGAATTGTTTTTCATTTTAACTATTAATAATAAAGCTGCAATGATCCTTTACATACTTGTTTTTGTGGAGACAATGTTTTCTTTTCTCTTAGGTGTATAACAAGGAATACAACTGCTGAATCATATGATAATTCTGTGTAATATTTTGGTAAATAGCCTAACAGTATTTCAAAGTAACTACTGGTATGTAATGGTTTTAAAATAAGGAAAGTGAGTATTCTAATTTTTTTCAAAGTTGTTTTCGATAATGTGAATACCGTGCATTTCCATATTTATTTCAGAAATATATTTTTTGATTTCTGCAAAATAACAGGACATTTAAACAATGAGATTGTGTTAAATTTACTGTCTATTTATGGAGCATTCATTGCCTTCTTAATAATGTTAAGTCCTCTGCTCCATGAAAATGTGCATCTTTCCATTAATTTTAGTCATCCTTACTTTCTTTCATAAATGTTTTAGAGTGTTCAGTCTGCTCTCTTGGACTTGTTTTTTTTTTTTTATGTTTTCTCACAAGTTTGTTATTTTCAATAATATTATACAGGAAAATATCAACTTTAAATAAAGATAGTTTTATTCTTTTTTCCTCCAAACTGTGTGCTTTGAATATACGGAGTCATTGCCTAAATGACCCTCTGTCATTTAGACACCAGTGCCAGGTTGAGTAGAACACCAGTGCCAGGTTGAGTAGAATTGGCTGCAGTGGAGTTCTTGTTTTCTTTCTAGTAACAGAGTGCTTCCTTGATGTGGAGTGAACAGTGCTTATGAGAAGTATTACACAGTTCGGATTCAAATGTTGTAATTATTCATCCAGCTTCCTCAAATAAAAACAATGGGAAGTAAAGTGATTTTCAAAAATATGCTTTTTTAATTTCACTTGTCAACACAGCATTACTCAAAGAAATTGCAAGTACACATTGTTAAACCAGTAATTACTTTTGTGAAAATACTAAATGTGACAAAAGTAGTAATAAAATTTACAAGCTATTATTAGTGGTGAATTTTAAATGTTTCCAATTAATCCCATTGATAATTTTCTAAGTCATTATTAATTATCTATGCCAAACTTTGGCAAACTAGAGTACAGCTCTACACTTTTAGAGCATTTATACTTCAAGAAAAAAATAAAATATTAAAATATACATCAGTACTTGAAATTATATAAGAAGTGCAAAAACTTATAACAAATTTACATAAGTAGATAAGTTAACAAATACTTAACAGTCTTCCAAACATTTACTTATATGCTCTTTTATTTAGTAGCTGATTTTCAATGCGAACAGAATCATTTATATTATTTCAGGGTCATTCTTTTATTATTAACAATAGTCACTACTTATCTAATTTGATGTAAATATATTTTAGAATCCATTTACATTTGCTACTTTAAAAGAATCTCTTTGTACTATGGATTACCATACAAATTTCTGGACTTGGTTGAAATAAAGAACAATTGATACAATTCTGTTATGTATTTATTACAAGTGACATGTTTTCACTGTAGGTTCTTTGAAACATACAGAGTATGCTCGGTAACTCAAACATCAAACTCACCTAGTTAGAAGTAAGAGTGAAATATAGAGACAATAGTGTTTCAAGTATCCTGGTTTAAACCTGCATGCTATCCGCATCATACTGAAGTTTCTTCCTCTTTCAGTATCTTTCAGAGTTATAGTATTACCGGGAACAGAGGCTGGAGGTTTGAGTACTGAGGGTGTGGCATACAGCCAGCCAGTCAAACCATGTCTTAGTGAATGAGGACACAGAGTTTCACAGCGCAGCTGCTGTTGGGAGTGAGGACACACTGCCTGTGGCAAGAGCATCCTTGCTGAAGCTCTTCCCCGGCTGGAGTACCAGGGAAGCACCCCTCACTGAGATGGAAGCACGGGGAGGTTCTTTCACTGAGCATGGCAGGACTAGCAGGATAACTGGGTAAAGCAAGAAGCCCTTCTTCCTGTTCCAGCACTAGACTGAGGGTGGGAGTAGGGGAAGGCCAGAATGCTTCATAGAAGTTCAAGCTGGTGGCAGGGGAGGTGCTGGACCAAAGAAGCCTGTCAGTTTAGCCCAGGGAAAGAAGAGATTGGTTGGGAGGTGGACCCCCCAGAAGCATGTGAAAGCTTGGGTGGTGGATTGGTCATTTTGAGAAAGCACATGGTCTGTCCCACACCCAAACTAATATTAAGTTTCAGGGATGTGGCCTCCAATAGGAAGTCTCTCTCCCTTTCCCTCTCCTCCTCTCCCGTCTTCCTCTCCCCTCTCCTCTCTGTGGCTGACCTGGTGAAGTATTTGACAATGTGTGTGCAAGCTCTCTCCTGGGAGCAGGAGACCTTGTAGTCTTAGCATCCACGTGGTCCATGGACACAAGGAGGGAACCTGTGATGGGAAGCAGTGGGAAACAGGCTAAGCTGCCTGGATGACCGCTTGGCAGCTGCCTGTGGGCTTCAAAAGACAGTACTTTAAAAATGGAGCTTGAACTCCAGGCAGTGGCTTTTGTTTTGATCTTGCTGAGGACGTTTGGACTTTATCTTGGTTTCTCGGGGAGATGAACTTTGACACGGGGAGACTGCCAGTCTCCCAGATCACTGAGTATCTGAATAAAATCCTCTTTCTTTTTGCATCAGCACTTGCCTCATGAGTTTGGCTTTTGTGGCAGCTGGTAGCCAAATCCTCTTCTTTGGCAGTAATAATAGGGCAAAACTGAAATATATTAAAAACTCCAGGATTGCTCATAATTGTTAGCATTCCTGCTCACACTTTTGCTCTAAATTGCCATTCTGTTTACAAGATCAGATCCCCGTTAACAAGATCTGGTCTTGTTTCTTCATGTTCCCCAGTTGTTTTAAAAACACTGACTCTATGAGCCCTTAGGTCATAGCTCTTTCAGACATCCACAGTTGTTTCCACATCAAGTGGCTTCCAAATTCTGTGGTTGCCTTGCCTGGATTTGTTCTAAGTGCTAAACTCTAGAGTTGAAAACATTGTTCCCCTCCAAACCGTAATTCTTTGTAATACTCGACACCTAATCAGTGGTGGATTTACTGTCAGTGATGCTGTTGTTTCTTCTGTTTATACATTCTGTTACATCTGTCACTCAAAATCTGCAACACGTGTCAACCCTTAAGAGAAGCAACTTTCAACTGGCGTGCCACGACTTTTTCTTACACGTGCAATACCTGACTATTCAGTTAGGGGCACTGACCTCTTTTATCTGAATTGTCAAATAAAATAGTGACAACCACCAGTACAATACTACCCATTGGTTGTGAATGAATCAAAATTATACCTATTTTTTTAGATCTGCAAAAAAATAGAATATGTTTTTTGGCGCACTGCGTATTTTAGTAATTAGTTTATGCGTGCCATGAGATGTAAAGGTTGAAAATAGCTGCTTTAGAGCCCACGTGACATGATGTTTCTAGGAGACTTTGCTTCTGTGACAGTTGTTGAGATTATACCTCTCTGGATTAAGGGATGAAAGATGTCAGCCAGTCTCACATAATATACCTACATGGATGTCAACTGTGAGTCAGTTTACATACAAACATCTCAATTCGTCTATACTGAATAGTGCTATTTCTAATTATATTAAGTCTTACCTGAAGTTGTTAAAAGGAAAAATGTTTGTCTACACTTACTCTAAGGCTATAACACAATTTATGTAATAACTTTTTTACAAGTTTACATTGCTTTTAACGTTGCTAGAGTGAATGGTAGTTAAAGTATTCTTTTACATAAAATGTAGAAATATATTAAATGTCCTTAGGGTTGATGAGTTACAGGGTCCCAAATTATGAGGCACAAATAGAGAGTCAGAAAACTTTAAGTAGTGGTGCATTTATAGTCACCTTTTGTCACATTGTTGCTAAAATTTAATGATTAAAAACTGTATTGGATTTTACTATATCATTTTATGATTACTATTACATATGAGTATTTTACTTTTTATTTGTCAACTATTACTTTATCTTAAGCAACCAATCTATTCTTCTCATTATGCTTCCTACTAATTTCTCTATTCTCTTCCTCTGCATTCTAGTAGAGTTTTTAAAATCTATATAGCATAGATTTTTATTGTCTATGATATATGAATAAAATTATGTTCTTTGTCACTTGCAGTATAGATTTTGATTTTTGAATTATATTTCAGGTTTCACAGCGTTCTTCAAAATGCCATCCCTAGCTGCTGCTTCTCAGCCTCTTTCCATAGTGTTTTCTATCACAGTTCCTACTAAAGAAGCTAAATGATTTCCTGTCATTTACAAAATGAAATATTCAAGTGATGCTTTTGCTATAAATATGCAAGATGATTATACATTTGATTTTTTGTGAAGTATGTTTTTCAGAGATTAAGTGTCTTCATTCTATTTAACTACCCTTCGGCATTTAACATACTTTTTCACATCAGCTTTTTGGTGCATCAGTTTCACTTAGTGATTCTTTTCTCTAACAAGTAGTCATTCTAAGTCTCCTTTGTAGGCTCTTCCTCCTGTACGTGTCTCTAAATACTTAAACTTCCCAGGACTGAGGGTTACACCCTCTATTTTTCTGTATCTGCATTGTTATCCTGTTTATGATATTCAAGCCCAGGTGTGTAAACGTCATTTATGCTGACTTTGTTTTTCATTTGTATTTCTAACCTCTATTTTCTATCGACTTACTATTATTAGGTCAGAAGCTCTAAAAAGAGAGCCTGAGAAGGGAATTTCTGTGCTGAGAATTTAAAAGGAAATGTTGTCGTGGTTAATCTAAAAGAGCCCGAGGACACGGAATAAGAGACTTGCTTGCAGATAAGTCTAGCCCAGACGATGATGAAATCTGAATCACGGCGTTTGTCTCTCACCTGGAGTAAAGGAAGATTGGTTTCTGTTTCTCATTTGTGGTGCCGCGGAAGAAATACTTTAATGGGAGGTGGTGCCAGTAGTCCAAGACCAACAACTGAGCAGGTGTGGGCAGTAGTGCCGGGAGCAGGTGTGGGCAGCAGCGCCGGGAGCAGCTGGCGCCTGCAGGTTCTACAGCAGTGAACGGGGTTTAGGGCTTTGGAGTGAGGCACTAACCGTGTTTGCTTCAAAGTCAAACTGCCACTTGGTATCTCTGCTTTAGTATACAAAAATCACCTAACCAAAACAGTTTTAAAACAGAATTTTGCTTTTTCCTAATCTACTTATCTTGTATAATAACTGCCCCACGTTCCCGAACTCATGAGTGGCACAATCTTTCACTCAGTTGCCCACACCATAAACCGAGGACACTTTTTTCATTAGTTTGTTTTGCTCAAGACCTATATTCAAAGTTATTGTAAGATCTGTCACTTTTTATTCAAAACTTTTTTTTGACTGTCATATTTTATGAACTGAGAAGGAAAGAAGCTAAGCTTTCTAAAAATACCTACATTTTTGTCAATCCATGCAACTCTATTGTCACCTCCTGGTTATAATTATATATCACAGAAGTAGTTAGTTAGTGCTAAATTGGGAATAAATGTTTGCTAGTTAGGCTAGCTTGTTAACTATGTCTAGTTATTGTCACATATTGCTCAGAGAGCAGAATGCTTGTTTGTATATCAAAGAAATACTCCATCCAACAGGAATGTCTGGACACCTAAGGGAATATACCTTTGAGCAATTATGATAAATTGACTTATCCTATATTTTAGAGTGTCTATTGCTTCATTTTCCTAATTGATCGATCTTTCAGACTTGTTTGATAAAGAGTTCTGAGGGGAAAGATTTCCAATTCAAAGTCTGTAGGTTTTGAAGATTTAGAGCCTATGATTACATCATATTCAATGCATTAAATTGCTCCAAGCCAAAGGTAACTTTTCAAACTCTGTAGTAATTGAATGGATTTTAATGGTTCTGTCTGTATTTGAATGAAATACAAAGCAAGCAGCTCCCTGACTCATTCTAGTTCATTATCTGACTCTCATTGCTGGAATACCAAAGAGTTTTATTCATTGAACCAAATACTACATGATAAAACCAAATATGAAAATAAGTCATGATAGTAGCATAAATTTAACCAATCATAAATTCAGATATACATTCAGAAACATATTATGGTAATGTTATATATTAGCTCTTAAATGTGTATGTTAATTTAAAGAGAACAGAAAAGGATATTCAGCTGATGTTACCCTTGACCCTGAGTCTTAACTTTCTTTGGAAGTAGGACATAACAGTTTTTACATCCGTTAAACTTTTACTCAGTTGCATTTTTCAAAGTAGTCCATTTAATTTTAATTTGATAATCTCTCTGTACTGCTTTTTACAAGGCTATGTTACGTTTGCCTTTGTATTCCTAAAAACACTAGTCAAACTAAAGTACCAAAGTCTAAAATGCTGCAATATATAGGCAGAATTAATGACCGGAAGACTGTGCTCTTCATTTAGTCTATCCAAAATGCAGAGTGCTACTTCAGCTTTTAACTGTTCTTACTGCTTTTGCTACCAGCGAACCTCTGCATGTATTTGCTGCTTGGTAGATCTCAGCAGGAGATAAAATTCATGTTCCTTGTTAGAAACTAGGATTTTTAAGCCTTTAGCACAAAGATCCAATGACGAATACTTTTTTCCAATCTCTATGCTTGCTCAAATTCTGTTTTATAGAGAAAATGCTAAAAGGTCAATATATATATTGCAGAGGTAGAAAATCTACTTCTAAACTTCATCGTATGCCTATTTTATAAACTAAACTTTACCATAAGTATGTCTTTACCAAAAAATATGGTATGTGTACAGTTTGGTATTATTTGTATTTTCAGGCATATTCTGGGGTTCTTAGAAAGCATCTGTGATGGCTAAGGGTGGGACTACTATAATCAACTACGAATGGATCTGCTGGGATCTATGTTATGTATACTTTTTAGTTCAATTAGATGCTGACAAATTATTTTCAAAATGGCAATATCACTTTATTCTCTCATAATCAGTTAAGGCAAATTTTATCTTCATTCTTGCCAATATTTGAATTAATCATACTTCTTTACTTTTACCAATAATTGTGTTTTAGAATAATAGTTCTTAATTGCTTTAGCTTATATTTATTTGCTATATATTTTTTCAGTTCTGTTTTTAATTTCTGTTCCTGGACTTTTCTCTAAACCTGATAGGTTACCTTTCCATTTATATGTTTTGGTTATTAAATATCTTCTATTTTGTTTAATTATTCTCTCCATCTGTTGCTTGGATAAGAATATCATCAGAACCCAATGTTCTAAAATCATTATGGCAAATGTTACTTAATTTTAAAATAAATTATCTCAGAAATAAAGCCTAAGTGGATGGTAGATGACATTGGTATGGAAAATATATTGACTTAGTAGATTATTTCTGCATTTATTACTTAGTGCTGTTTAGTCAAATGTATTTTTAGAAAGGATAATGATTTGTATTTATCACACACATAAAGCAAAGATATAATATTGTTCTGATGAAATAAGAAACACACTCTAAGATTTTGGGCTTTATTTCCACTATTTATTAAACTTCTATTTTCACCTGAGGCAAAAAAGAAGAAGAAAGAAAACATTGTAAGGAATAGAAAACAGTCATAGAAAACAGATTCTTTAATTATGAAACAGTCTTACAGGTTACAGCTTTCAAGCAAGGTGAACTTCATCCTATCATTGTCCTTATTTCTTTTTGGAGAGGCATATAACCATCTCCTCGAAGAGTAACACTTGCTAATATATGTTTGTTATAATTTGATTCAAGTTTATATTGCCTAGAGTAAAAGTCAGCCTGTTTAGTGCAAGTTATATGAGATTTAAATAGCACAGAGAGTTGTGTAACTGCAACCAGTCTCAGTTCATATTTTGGAGCCGTCATGCCCCAAGTTTGCTAATACTCTCCATAATCCTTTGCTCTCACTCGAACGCCTGGAAACTCATGCTCTGACCTTTGTCAGTGTAATTTTTGTCTAATCCAGAAAGTCAATGGACACATAAAGCATGCAGACTTTTGGGTATGTCTTCCTTCACTTAACATTATAAATGTGAGACTAATCTATGATGATGCCTGTGTCAGTAATTTATTGCTTTTTTATTGATAAGTAGTATGGCATTGTATGGATTAACAATTGGTTCTTTGCCAGTGCACCAACTGAAGCACATTTGAACTGTTTCCAGTTTATAGCAGTTTTGAATGAAGTTGTTATACGTATTCCTGGCATATTTATGAATGAATATAGTATGCACATCTGTGGGTGCATGCCTAGAGATAAAATTGCCAGATCACACAGTAAGTGTACATTAACTTCACAAGGAACAGAGTCCAAAGGTTTTCCATCGTGACTGCAGTGTAGCCTTTCCAGCAGAAATGTGTGAGAGTTGGATTTCCTTTGCTCCTTTACTCACACTGAATATTCACCAGATTAGGGTCACAGCTTTTCTAAGATTCGTTTAGTGGTAGCTCACTGTAGTTTTAAATTGATTTCACTGCACAAAATAGAAATTAACTAACTAATAACAAGTTTAAAGTGTTGACTAAATAAACCTCATTCTTCATGTACTTTATGCATGTCCTTATTTATATTTTCTGATGTTATATTTTCAGCAACAGGATGCACATTAGTTATCTTTAAAAGTAAAAAGAATTCTGGATGTAATGATATAATTTAGTTTAATTTTGATGAAAATACTAAGAGTAGGACTTCCATTTCTATAGTAGATACAGAGTGTAGTCAAAGTTGAGTTCTACTGATTATCTATTTAATTACTATTTATATCTTCTTTGTAGGCTTGTTGAATATGCAAATTGTAAATAATGTAAAGCTATGAGAAGCTTTGGATACCATTCTTAATAATAAGATAAAATTGGCATATTTTAGTACATGGATGTAACAAGCAGTCTCACTTCTCAATAGAATATAAAATGAAAAAGTAAAAACTATTCTCATGGCAGTATGTCCCCTATACTTAAATAGCAACCATAATATAGAAGTATGAGTGCCCTATTTTGTATTAAATTGAAAGGGAAATTTCAGTGCTTTTGTCTGTAAGGGCAATGATAACTGAAAGTTAAAAATTCAACTATGTCGAACGTAAGAACAAATATAAAATATTAAATAAAAATGTTTCAAAGGCCCATAGCACAGTAAAAATAGATTCTGACTTAGAATAAGCCCATATTTCTACCCATGTGAATAATCTACCTCTTTTATTTTTGTGACATGTGGTGACCTACCTACATCTTTAATTTCTTTTCTAACTTTCTGGTAATGAAGAGCAGTATAGTAAATAGTAACTTTATTAGTTATATTCAGCATTCCACACCTGTGTTAGTCATTACAAACAAATGATTGATGCGACAGAAGCAACTCACTCCATCACAGAATGGCATTTTTCCCTTGCTCCGACACTTCATTGTGTCAGTCATCTCCAGATATAAGGTCACAGCTGTTCTGTGACATTTTTACACAATGGAAAATCAGCCTGCTCCATAGAGAAACGAAAGAGAAATTTAATAACCTGGCATTTGGAAGTAGAAAAGCATTTCATATACTGGTAATTTTACATGAATCTATGTGAATACAATATTGGTATTAGAGAAATAAAAAATGATATTTTCTAGTCCACTTACAGTCCATGGACATAACAAGGCCCTCGTTGGGAATTATTTTCCCAGTGAGCAAGACTGAGCAGCTCATGAAACCTTTCCAGCAACTTACAGCCACACAGACCTCTCCCGTATCTATATTGTACAGGGAAAATTGCCGTTCACTTATATTTTAACAGGGCTTTTATAACTTCATGTGCATGTTTATTTTAATGTGAACTTTGATGAACGTATACCTCTCTATCGTAAATTACTCATTTCATTTGAAACAAAATTTAATGAATATTATGATCATATCTGTTATCAATTTTTGTTTCTTTGTAATACAGAGCATTACCTAAAATATTTTAATACTTTTTTTATCTGTCTCCTTAATAAGATAGTATTTTCCTTGAGGGGAAAAATTTAAATCATAAAACATACTGTGTCCTTATACACCAATATAATTCTTGGAAGAGAACAGCCATTCAATAAATATTTTTTGACTTTTTATATGCACTGAAGATTTGTTTCCCTACAAAATTCCTGTGTTAAAACTATCCCCAGAGTGATTGTTTTCAGAGTAATAAGGTCATAAAGGTGGAACCTTCATGATGGGATTAGTGCTCCTTTAAAAAGATGCTGGGGGAAAGGGGGTTGGAGGGTAGTAAGTGGTAAATGAGGTCAAATACATGGTGAAGGAAGAAGATTTGGCTTTAGGTGGTGCACACACAATGCAATATACACATGATGTATCCTAGAATTGTACCCTTGAAACCTATAGAGTTTTATTAACCAATGTCACTAAAATAAATGTATTTTTTTTTAAAAAAGAGACTGCATAGTGCTTGCTCTGTCTTCACCATACAGAGAAAGCAGGCGTAGGGCCCGCACCGAACCTGACCATGCTGGCACCCTGTACGTTGACTTCCAGCCTCCATAACTGGAGGAATAAATATTTGTTGTTTATGTTACCCAATCTATGGTATTTGTTATGGCAACAGGAGAAGATTAAGACACTTGTCAGGTTCATTTCTAAGTAGGTCCACGTAAACCAAGTTGCCTTTGTTTACATTTTGCCTGGGGCAGCAGCCGCCTTTAGCAGCCCCTGAGAGGGCAAAGCCAGTTGGTTCCTGCTTTTAATCTGCTGCCCTGGGCACTTCCTAACCAGGACTTTAGCAATTCCCTCTGTTCTGAGGGGGAAGTGCTGGATCTTGCCAGATTTGGGGTCCCTTTCTCGAAGCTTCAGTGATCTCTGGCCCCATCTGACCTACCTCATTACAAGAAGACTGTTGTAATTACATAGGGTGGGAATATTGGGTAGCCTAAGCAAGGAAACATGGTCTTACTGGAAGTGGCCAGTTATGAAGTTCGCTTTTATTGTCAGAGGTAGTTGGGAGACATTGGATTTCTAATATAAGCTTGAGTGTTTATTATATATCCAATGGGAAAAATCAAGTACACATTTTCATGTACAAGTTTAAAATGTGGAGGTCTGAGCAATGAGTTTATATAACAAATTGATTAAACTAGTTGAGATACTTAAGGGTTACATGTAGAGAGAGAACAAAAAACATCCATTAGTGAGCCCTGGGGCTTGTTAAAACTTAAAAGTGCTAAACTATTGAGGGACCATTAAAAGAAACTCATATAGCCCAAGTGGTGTGACTCAGTTGGTTGGACGTTGTACCACAAAGTAAAAGTTTGCTGGCTGTATTTCCAGGCAGGGCACATGCCTGGGTTTCAGGCCTAGGCCCCAGCTGGGGCACATGTGAGAGGCAACCAATTGATGTTTCTCTCACATGTTGATGTTTCTCTCCCTCTCTTTCTTCCTCCCTCCCTTCCCCTCTCTCTAAAAATAAATAAATAAAATCCTTTATTTATTACAAACTAATACAACTCAGTGAATATAGAAGCACAATGAGCAGAAAATGGTAGTGTCTGGGAAGCTAGGTAAAGATGAGTTTCATGAATGAGGGTATGCAAATGAGACTTCTGCTTCGGGCCATATCAGAGTCAGTGGTAAGAACTGATCCTTCTAAGAACTGACATCGACCATACAACTAGACATAGGAATGAATCAAGGGTCTTCAAGCATCGCAGTGGCTTAGAACTTTGATCTTTGAGGGAGGCAAAATCATCAGGTGAGGCTGATGATCAACCTGTAATCACCTCACTCTTGTCCCAGTGTCAAATTCCACCTCAGCCTAGGTGGCACGAAAACAAACATTGGTATTTTCCCTCCTAAAACAACTAAAATTTGGACAAACCTACTTAAACTTCTCTCAGATATGTGGGCATTCGATTATGAATAGCATGTAATGATGTATGTAACACAGGAAACACATCAGGTGAATCTTACAGTAACTCAAGTTTTCTGAATAGAGAATGTTCCCAGGTTAGAGCAAAGTGGGGGGAACTCAAACATAACTGTCAGTCCTCCTGAACTGAGGAAATCTTGGGAATCTGGGATAAACATGGCATAGAATTTGCAGGATGTTGTACTAGTGTGGGGAGAGCTGCGCAGAGACAGAACTCCGGATAACTTAGAGGGCCTCTTTAGTTGAAGAGGACTGATCAGCACATGCATTTGAGAGAACTTCCTAAGGAAGGGAAATGAAGATTAGGGGGAATAATGCCCAGAGCTCGCACAGAACCAGGAAGAATGCCTGTTCCAACAGCCCAGGTAGAAATCTGCATGATACTTGGGCAACAGTTCAAATACAAAGGGCTGTCTCAGCGCTGGAAGAGTGAATCCTAAATTAAACAGATTCGGTTATGTATAACGAACATTAAAAGCAAAGCCCAAGATTATCCAGGTAACTTAACCACTTCTGAGAAAAAAAAAATATACGTAGGAATACAAACATATCCAGCATCAAATAAGGTAAAAAAGGATAACACTAATAAAATTAGGGGAAAAAGAAGCTTCTACAAACTTAAAAGGATATCTGTAAGGAACCTATATCTAGTCTCATACAAACAACAAAACTATGTGAACTGCTGATAAGTGGATTCAACATGGCCAACAATACAAAATCAATCTAATGATCATTCTATTTTAATACACTGGTGATAAAGAACACTACGTATATTTTTTATCACTTAATTTACTTGTCAGAAAAATTATTCAGATAAGTAACATGTTTTTTTAATTAGACATTTGTTAACTACAAAATAAACTGTGGCCACTAAAGAGCTACATATAATATTATTTTTAATTTTTAAGTGATAAAACAATAACATTGCACCTAAAATCCATCAATCTATACTAACTTTGCTGAAGGACAGACTATTTTTTTTTGAATTGCTGAGCCTAGTCAACAAAACAAACAAATAAGCAAAATATAACCAGAGGCATTGAAATCAAGAACAATCTGACAGTAACCAGAGGGGAGGTGGGAGGAGATAACGGGAAAAGAGGAAGAATTTTCAGGAACAGTTTATAAAGGACACATAGACAAAACTAAGAAGGGGTGGGATCAGCGAAGGGAGGTGGGGATGGCTGGGGTTGGGGGAAGTGGTAGGGAGATAATGCAGACAACTGGACTTGAACAACAATAATGAAAAAAAAAAACGTTTTCATGTTATATGGAAATCATTGTTAGGGACTTGTGTTTCCCCTTAGGCTCTTATCACCCACACTGGTTCAGGTCTGTTGACTCCTTTGGCTTTGCTTTGCTGGTTTCATTCACGGATACCTCAAGTAGTTTAAAAGTCCTCTACAGATTTTAAATGAATTGTTAAAAGAGTACAAACCTGTAGTTGTAAAATAAGTCATGGGAATGTAATGTACATCATAGGAAATTAGTCTATGATATCATAATAACTCTGTATAGTGACAGATGGTAAGTAGACCTTATTGTGGTGATGATTTTATAACGTATATAAAAGTCGGATCACTATGATGTACACTTGAGTAAATGAAACTCTATCACCAACTTACACCATACACAAAAATAAATTCAAGGTGGATAAAAGACTGGAATACTCTATTTCACATGCCATGAATATGAAAGGTTTCTGATATTTTAAAATCTCTACTAGTCCATGTTACATGCTAATTTCAGTATGCTAATCTATGTAGGCTTTGAACAATATGTCTACGTAAGTTAGAACGAGTTGTCAAATATGATCCATACAGCTATTTTTAAATAAAAAGTACATGCTCATATGTCTTCATTATATCTTTTATATTTTTCAGAAAATATTTATTTCCTATACTGCTCAAATATAATTTTACATATAATAGAAATGAGCTTTCTCACCTCTGATTATAATTCTTGGAAGGGATTTAAATAGTTTTACTCTCTGCAATGGTCATAAATACTGATGTATACATTAAAACTCTTTTATGTATGTATTTAATTTTAGCAAATATTTGAAAATAAAAAAAACTTAAAGTATTTTAACAGTCTTATAGGTGAACACACCTGCATGCCTATATTGAGATGAATTAATCATTATGTATCATGCAATGTTTACCATTCTCAGATTTATTTAATATATGGACTCCCTATTCATGTAGTTAAAATGAATTTTGACAATTTCATAGTTTTAATTTTTCTTGAAAACTATTTTATTATAAAATTGTTCCATTTTGTTTTTTTGACAGGGCTAGAATTTATATTCTCAATACACACCTAATATCATGTGAATCTTGCTTTAGTATTATCTTTCAAATAAATTAAAGTGACTTTCTCCACTCTTTAAAAATTAAGATGTTCATTAAGGTGGCCAAATAATTTACTGCACATATATTACTTCAGTAGTCTTAAAGACAGTTAAATTTAAATTCTTAACTAGATCAAAGTCATAACTCACTAGAATTAGAAAGTAGAATATTTAATTAATATTTGGCTTCCTTTATTCTATAAAGACTCATTAGCGAACTTTGCCTATAAAAATAAAATGATCCAGTTCTAGTGGGAAAATCACAAATGAGCCCCAACACCTCATGCACATATACGTTAGGTTATTTTATATAAACTACAATAATTTTCTTACCCCTAAGGTTTTCTATATCTGTCTCCAGACTAGCTGACAAAATAATGGTCAATAATAAATATACCAAAGGAAAATTTAAAATGGTTACAAACACTATGTTTTTTCTGTTTTTTGAAATTTGAACACATGCAATTGCTCTTTGAAATATAATAAAAAGAAAATATCTTTACAAAGATAAGTATTGTACTTCACGTGGTTTAAGATGAAAATAGACACAAGAATTAAGTCTAAAAACAGATGTAAAGTGTGACTATGTCCTAAGCCAGTTATATCTGATTAAGAATCCTTAAATTTTATTAAATAATTATTCCAACCATCCACCTTGCCCTCATTCTCAAAGATACTGTGCAGTTTGATTGAATCTTTGAATAACTTTCTATTCCAGCTAAGACATTCCAAAATTTAATAGATCATCTAACTTGTGAACTTAAAAATTTGACTTCATTAATATGTTCTTTAACTTTAAAACACAGAGAAATATATTTTTAATTGCTGGGAAGAAGAAAATACAAAATACATTTCTCACTGCATTCTTATATGTGGCATAGACATATTTATGTTTCTAGATTTTTTTACATTTAGTTGTTACTATTTTTACATTAACTTTTTTTACATTTATGGACAATCTCAATATGTGCAAAATAGAGCATAATGAATATTGATATATTTATCATCAGACCCCAATGATTATAAAAATTATCAACATTCTTTTTTCATTTATACTTCCTTTTTAAAATTTTTATTTTAATTGTTGTTCAAGTACCATTTTCTGCCTATTCATTTCATAGCCAATAGACTTCAGTCATTTTTAACATTAAGTTATTGTAAATATTTCCAGAAGTATTTTTAACAAAGATTTTCTCAACTATTGCCACCATAACATTGTCACACTAAAATTATTTAATGTAGAGCTCTTTCTATCCTTCTACATCTAGCCATTCATTAACAAATAGGCAGTTAAAGATTATGAATTTTAATGGATTGTTATGGCTTCTTAAGTAATTTGTCTTCTATAGGTTTCCTCACCCACATATTTTTCCTAACAGTGTGTTAACGGGAGACATTTTTTAATTTTAGTGACTTCTGCAATCTGCCTGTTGATGTTTACATTTCACATGTTCTTCTCTTCTCTTGAATATGCTATAAATTGGTACATAAACCAAGTGTCTAGACAGATTCAAGATCAATATTATAGCAAGAATTCCTCACAAATGCTTTTATTACTTCCATTATGTCTTTCAAAATGTCAGGTTGTCTCTATTTTTGTGAAATCGGAAACCACTGATGATTAATTCCTCATTCCATTAGTTCATAAAGGTCTCAAAATGTTTTATATTTATGATATTATAAAAAATTAGGGGACAGTCCACTCTTCTGTTACATTTTAATTGTTTCTCCCTATATAACCAATAATATATACATTTTTTATTTTTGAATGTTTATTTTATAATGTATTATTTTGCTCAAGCCTTCACTTTGCTGTTGGCTATTTTAGGTTTCCCAGACATGTAACCATCTTATAATGATTAAGTAGAGTTTTGTTTAATCATTGCCAGTATTTATGCTTTTAATTTATTCCTTTTGTCTAACTGGACTAGCTAGTACCTCCAGTTTAGTTTCAATTAATAATTAGAGTGAATGACATATTCTACTCATCACCTTGACTTTATTAATGTGTCCCTGTGCTTCCATATTCAAAGCAATAAGGGCTTTGGTATATATGTGCATTGTAATCATGTAAGAAACTATTTTTCATCAGTGTCTTGTTTTTAACATGATGTTTATTGGATTATGATGGATTCTTTTATTCTTGCAGATACATATTTTCTAAGAATACGCATACATACATGCACATGTGCACATGTTTATGCATATGTTTGTATGTGTTATAATTTACGTTTTGCTAGCAATTATTTATATTCTGAGGATCGATGTTATATTTGATTCATAAGTAAAATTTGGAAATTTTCCATCTTTGCTTTGAGACAGTTTTAGCAGCATTGTGACTATGTAATCTTTAAAGACATGTTCATAGACGATCTGATCTTTTGACATTTGGGATACTTTTCTCCAGGTGCATTTTGGGCTGGTGCATATATTTTCTACTGGAGCTCTGCATGTACATTCTCCGTCTCGTGATTGGTCTAATTCGACTTTCTGCCTCCCTGTCATCAGATTTGGTCATTATTTTTCATGCAAAGCTATCAATTTCATGTACTTATTTTCACTATTTTAGCTGAGTTATGGGCAAAGTAATCTTACCTAAGTATTTTTAAATGTTTGTTTTAGTTATTATCCCCTCTTTGATTTCTAGTTTGTATATTTGTACTTTCTCCCTGTAATTTTCATTTAATATCAAGTCTCTTAACTGTTGTTTTCAAATAACCATCTTTTGCACTAATTAAATTTTTCTAATTTTTAATGTTTCTTGTTAATTTATATATTTTTTCTTTCTCTCAAATTTCTTCAATCTGCAACAGTTATTTTTTCAATTTTTAGTGTTGGGTGTTCAATTCATTATCATTTTGTTCTCTTTGTTTTGTGTTAATATTGGTATGTAATGCAATTTGTTTTTTTCTGATAATCATTTGTTGTCTCCCATAGATTATGAGATGCTTTATTTTGATTACCATTGTTTCACATAAATGCTCAACTACATTTTATAATCCTTCTCTGAGATAGGCTTTAAAAACAATCTGATATTTTACAGGGGTGTCAAACTCATTTTCACTGGGGGCCCCATCAACCTCGCAGTTGCCTTCAAAGGGCCGAATGTAATGTTAGGACTGTATAAATGTAACTGCTCCTTAACTAGGGGCAAGGAGCTCAGCGCTGCTGCCGGGTACAAACAAAGTGCTGGGCTTTTTCCATCGTGTTATAATTTTCAGCTGACTGTTCTCACTCTACTTTTTAGAGGTAATTAAAGTCCTTTGGGCTTAAGGTACAATTTTATATGCACTTATATCATTTATTATTCCACTTCAGAGTTTATTATTTATATAATCTACTTTCTTGTTCATGTGTATTTGTGTTACTTCTAATTATGCCCAATAAATTAAGATATATGTTAAAAATTTTATTATTGATTATGTTCTCTCTTATTATAGCTTCTGTATCCTCTTTTGATAAAGCTCTTTTTGATTTATGAGAATTAGTGGTCTTATCAATTTCATTGCATTGTTAGTTGGTAGTAAATTTATATTGATAAATATCAATATTGAAAACCTGTTTTTAAAATTATTATCAATTTAATTCACCTGATATATGTTAATACAGCTTTATTTTTATTTTTTAATTTAAACTTTTCTGAGGTTTTTTGTTTCCTTGTAGAGAGCATAGTTTTGGATTTTTTTAAGTTATTTATCTTCATACTACTTAGTATTCATGATAATACTACTTTACAGGATGCTTCATTCTTTATTTTTTATCTTTATGTTTGTATTTTATGCTAGACTATAGCTGACCTTGTTTTCAAGGTACTTTATTCATCTACTCTAGCCCAGCTGAACTTGTCTCTTTCATATTGATGACAATCACATCCATTTCTTCAAACTCGTGTCAGAATAACTGCCCAACCTAATTTCTTCTTATGCACGTCCTCCTGATAATTCTCAGAATCTTTATCTTAAATTTGTTATCAGAATAACCTTTTTTTGGAATTATGCTTTCTGTTTATTTTGAGTGTATGTGTCGATGTTTTCTGAACACCTTTTCAAGAAATTTACACATTTTTTCTAAGATAAGCTTTCTGGTTTATGACTCCCCCAGCCCCTGGCACCCACCTTTCTATTCTCCTCTGAAATTGACTATTTTAGATTCCACACTTAACTGAGATTATGACACATCTGTCTCTCTGTGTCTGCTTATTTTATTTAGTATGAGGTTCATGAGGTTCATCCATGCTGTCAGAAATGGCAGAATCTCCTTCCTCTCAAAGGCTGAAAATGTTCCATTGCACATGTATGTAGGATATATAAATAAATTCAGATGGACATTTAGTTGTTTCCGTATCTTGGCTACTGTGAATGGTGCATGCGATTAGTATCTCTTTGAGATACTAATTTAATGTACTTTGGATATATATTCAGAACTGGGATTGCTGGATAATAGACTGGGAACTATCAATTTGGCTTATTTCTAGAGGAATGTGAGATAAACAAGTATTGAAGTGAGCTACAACAAATGTTTATTTCTCTATATTTTTGTATGCCTAAGTGCTTTGGGGGACTTATTCGTGATGCCTTAGAAAGCTCCCTTGCCCCTTCCTCTGTGTGAGGACACAGCGTAAAGACAGCGTGCTATGAACCAGGAAGCTGGCTCTCAGCAGACATTGAATGTGCCCCAGCCTTGACCTTGGACTTTCCACCTTCCAGGAAGGTGAGAAATAAAGTTTTGTTTTGTATAAGCCATCGTGTCCACAGTTTTTGTTATAGCATCTCAAATGGACTGACATATGTGTTTTGTTGTTGTTTTGTTCTTTTAATCTTTAAGGTCTCTTCTTACTATTCTTTGCTAAAGAAATTTTAGTATCTTTAATTTTTTAGTAAAATGGCTCCACTAATTTGAAAACTATGAGAGGAACAGAAATTAATATATGTCACCACTGAGATTGAATTAGCTAAATATGATGCACATAGTAGGATAGAGTCTGGTTTGTATATTTGTGAAGTGTCAAATAAAATTTTTATTGGTATTTTGGGTGTTCAGCTGATTATTTTATATGTATTCAAAGTTTTAGCTCATTTGATGTATTCTAATTCAAGATACCAAAACTCGATTAAAACTTATAGTCATACAAAAAGCTAGGCACCTTTTTCTGAATATTTGAGAATACTTTCAAGACCCATGGGAAAGTAAAAATAAAGACCTAACTTTGTCAGCTTGACAATTTCAGAAACTGTTACCTAACTAATGCAAAGTAACCTTATACGAGAGCGTGAACCCATGATCCCTGTCAGCCACAGGCAGCTCGGTACAAAGCTGAGTTAGGTTTGGGGCTCTGAGATATCAGACTTAACGACTGACTTAAACAAAGTCTGTCTGTGGTACAAGGCTTCAGGAGTGTCTAGAATCTTTGGCACAACAGTTCTGACAATGTGATTGGATGAAGATTGGCAAGGAGGTAGGAGACTCGGGGCCTGGTAGAAAAAGATGTTCAGTTATGTTCCTCTGTTCAAATAGAAATGGACTCCAGAAATTTGGCAGGGCTTAATTTTATGTTATTTCCCTTTTATTACTAAGTCTTAGTTCAGCCACATAGCAATCGCTTTGATACTGATAAGGCTGGAAGAATGTGGGTGCCTTGGTAAAATATGAAAAAACAACTTTTTCTCAAAAACTATAATGAAACAAAGTATTGGATAATGTCAGAAAACCTGGATCATAAGCATCAATATGATATAAGCTGCCTGTCTGATATGAAATGAGCAAGAGTGTCATTTTGCTCTCCATTTACAGAATTAGAAAAAGAAAAAATGACTAAATAACCTCAAAGTTTGTCTCAGTTTAAAAAAAAACAAAAGAAAAGCTATTTTTTTTAAAAAGCTATTCATCATCTTAATTGCCTGCTTCTGAACTCCTGTTGCTACATTGCAGAGTGAACTTTCAAGAAAATAGTTCATTCAGTTCAGTTTCAATTTGAGCTTACATCCATGAACTGTAGAAGAAATTGTGTAAACAATAAAAATATGGCAAATTAAAGTGTTTGTTGTCTTTCAAGAACTAATAATAAAGATACTTTTTGAAATAAGACAATTATAAATTTACATGCACTATTGAATATATAGTAATATTTCACTTCTGAGAAGTATTTTTAATTATAATGAGACAGTATCTTTGCTGTAAAATACATAAAGGCTAAAATATATGAGCAGAATACATTTCATTTCTATCCCCATAGACTATTTTCATAGTTAAATGAATTTTCAAAAACAAGATTCAAAATATACCAAAATAACACCTCACTTCAATTTAAAGTTTACTAGTTTTCTTTAATCACAGGAAGTCTGAATAGTTATTTATAAAACCTAATAGACTGGAAATCTATTTTACATAAGGATGTTTAGATATCCCTTCCCAATCAAAAAGAAAGCAATTGTTTTTGAAGCTTAAAGGTTTAGATGGAATCAAGTTTTTAAATAAATGCGACACAATGAAAGTATTGTGAAAACTGCAGTAGAGTGGTATCCTCTAGACGTGCCGCACGGCCGAGCAGAAAATACTATGGCAATGGCCACGCCCAAAATCAGTGCATCGGCAAACAAGAACCAAGTTCTCGAGATTAAAAAATAATAATATCGTATAGGGGATAATATAGTCAAATATATATATGGGAATATATATATATATATATATATATATATACTGAATGGAATTCCCATATGTCTAATTTTACTATTAGGTACAAACTAGATGTTCAAGGGTAACATGGAGAAGGGTTATCAATAATAAACAGGATATTTACACTTTATTATTTTATTATAAATTAACCACTACTTAGATCTAAAGTGCTATCCTTTTTCTTTAAGCCTTTTAATCTGTTCTGCAATCTGCCTTATGTATGTATATTCAATGTCATTCCCTAACACATGAATGAATAGTATAATTGAAATGATTTAAAAGCAGAAATCACATTCTTTCTAAAAACTATTCAATTCCCATTATGTACAGAGTAAAAATAAAACTCCTATATTCTCATTCGTTGTTATGCCCTTATGTATTGTTTTAATCTTAGGTCCTAAACGCGTCACACTCTAAGCTCCAACTATGCTGAACAATTTTTATTCCTTTCCTGTAATATATCTCTATTCTGGGCAAATAAGTACTTGCCTATAAGACTTCTTAGCTATGTCCCTCACTCTTAATTTTAATTTCTCTGGAAGTCTTTTCTAAATTTCCATTTCTTTCTTCTATAAACCTACCATCAGCTCTAGCAGATCAGTTACTATGCTGAATGGGAACTGACTGCTTTTTAGACTATCAGTGATTTGGGAGAATGTTCACCTCTCATTTCCCACTGCATGGTGGGTTTTTTTATGAATTCATCAGAATTTGCTTGGCCTTTTTATATGTCAACTAAATAATTTTATTACAACATTTCAGGTAAATGATCTGACATATTTTATAAATCCCAGTGTGGCTGTGTCTATTCATGCTAGCATTTTAGTCAACATACCCCCAAACATTCATTTCCATGATGTGAGAGAAGATGACATAGGTATCATCAAAATGAATCACAACTGCAGAGAGTCAATGACTGCTTTTCTGCAGTTAAAAAGTTATATCCAAAACATACATTACTTGTCTCTCACAGTGAGATTTAACTACACATTTTGACGCAACATTTCAAATGGATTAAAGTGGAACAGTCTTCCTTAAGTATGGGATTTAGCCTTGAAAATCCTGACATGATAAACTCACTTCATTATATGTGAACACATACTTATTGCATAATCACTAATTCTCTGGTTAAAAAAAAAAAGAAATGAAAAAAATTCTAAAATACCCATCTGAGAATCCACAGCACTATATCTAAATACAGGGTCTGGCACAACTAATGCCCCTTTTTCATTACAAAATCTTTTATTACAAAACAATAAGCTTGTAATTCCATAACATGACAATATCACACTCTAACCCACATGACATTTGGCCTAGATGTCATGTGGGCTAGACATCTAGGCCCACATGACCTAGATGTGGTCATCTAGGTCCACATGACATTTTAGGTGAAATGTTCAAATTTAAGCTATTAGTCATTATACCCAGATTATCACCCGACTGACCACACTCAAGCAGGCCTTACTCCGGCCAGACCCTGTATATTTGTCAATGTGTTATTATGTAGGTTTATGCTTTTTATATTGCCTTATATTTTGAGCCAATGTGTGAAGAGCTATTTTTCATTACCATTCTACTGTGTGTTGCTTTAAATTTGATTTTATAACCTCAATAGTTTAGGTTAAGTATACCAACATATCTAAAAATAAAAAAGGGTTTCTTCTCTCAGAACTTTAGAAAAAATTATTAGAAATAGTCGGTCTTTCTGATGAAACACAGCATTTCTATAGAAAGCAATGTTGTCCAGCACTGTTCCAAATGATGTCTTCCTTCTTTCTTCTTGAAAGCTAGAATTTGAGTGTTTCAGTGGCTAGCACGCATGCACAGTCTAACCAGATTTTATGAAAATTATAAACATATCTATCTGTTAATTTGGTATTGTATTATTTATCTGACACATTTTAGCATGTAGCAAACCTTGACAAAATGCATGGGAACACAAATGCAGCAGGAGAAACACGCAGACATATTTTCGTTTGAATGATGTAAAACATTAATTTCTGTTCACCTGAATATAAACCCACATGGAAACCCCCTGAAGTAACACAGATCTATCCCCAGCCTTCATACCCAGCTCTGTGCTTAAAAACGTTTCATCAGTAACTTGAAACTGCTCATTGTTTCCACAGCATTAATTTATGTCAATATAATGCTTCATATCTATTATTATTATGCTATTATTACTAATTTTATTTATACTATTAAATGCATGCTAATTTCTAGTCATTATGATATTAATTTAATATATATAACATCCTCTTCTGGCATTGTCATCACTTTCTAAAGGTAAGTCTATATGTTTAGTGCCAATGATGTTGACAACACAATTACAAAAATAGAAATACATGGAATAATAGATACACAAACATTTTCCTCTGCATCATATATCATAAAGTTTAATATGCAAGTTTTTGAAAGTTATGGATATACTTAATTAAAAATTCAGAATTTTTCAAACAAGTTTAAAACAATTTATATATTTACTCACTGATTTAAATACTTTTTTCAAGAAAAAGAGCATGCATATTTGAAAAACATAGCTATTAAAATGGTTTTACATTTTTAACTCACATTTTAAATATTTCAAGATTTCCCATTCCCAAATTTCCTTTTTGTAACCAATATTGTAACAATGTTGGCAGCAGAAGTTAGTGATACAGAGAACGACTCCCTGAGGAAAACAAGATTCAATTTCATGCATGAATGTTTATTTAAAAACTAAGTTATTAAACAAGGATAGGTTTTTAAAAATAGTTCACATGTTAAAAAATAACTCAAAGGAAAAAGTAAAATGAAAGTTTGTGTCTTCTCCTTAATCAGGTGTTAGAGACATGAATTAATCAAGATAATTTTAATTAATGGAATCCTAAATATCCAAAGGATATAAATCCAGAATATTATTCTCCTTTTTATTATTTTCTTAATATTATAATTAAGTTTTGATATTTGCATTTGCATATTGGTTGGTTTGCATTATTTTGTTGGTTGATGAGTTGGCTACCTTTGTACTTTGATAACATTTAATTACTTATACTTTTCTATTCACTGCAGTCATCGTCACTCCAAACAAGCCTCCTCATATTTCCTGTCCCATCACAATTTTTCTTCTAATGGATATCCATTTTTACATGTGTTAACTAAGTCCTTGCATATGCATCCTTTTAAAAACATATGTAGTGTTATTTTATGTACAGCAATGGAAAAAGTAAGTTTAGAGTTGTGAGTATGAGAAACACCATTTATTCGTGTATTATTATTTATTTACTATTGAATTATTTAGTATTATTATTGACCCACTTTTGCCCACTCCTGTGTATTTTTAATTTATATAAATAGTTTATGTAAAATCTTACTATGTTTCTTACTTTTGCATTAAGCATCATAGATTTGACATATCCAAGTAGCTGTATGTATGTTTACTTCATTAATTTATGTTTTGTTGTTTTTTTAATTTAATCTTTATTGTATTTCTTTCATGACCATTTAGTCCCCTTATACGCCCTCCCCTCAGCAATCACCATGCTGTTGTCCATGTCCATGAGTCTTTTTTCCTTTTTGCTCAATCCCTACACCCCTAACCTCCCCTTCCCACTAGCTGTCATCTATTTTCCGTCTATGAGTCTGTCCCCATTTTCCTTGTTAGTTCAGTTTGTTCATTTGATTCCACTTATGAGTGAAATCATATGATATTTGTCTTCCTGTGGCTTATATTATAAATCTTTGTACATATCTATTTATGAACTTTATATGAGTTTCTTTGAGAATATATACACAGAAGTAATTTTATAAAATAATAAAAATGAATTTTCACTAACCATCAGATTTTTTTCTAAAATTTTGATTACCCTTTCCATTTCCTTTTCAAGTATATTTGAAAATGTTACCCACATACTTGACCACTTGGGCCTTATTTTAACATATTCTAGATACTAATTGCCATCTTTAGAACCTGACAATCATCAACACAGTATTAAATATGTCTCTCGATTTATTTATGACTTTCTTTGACAAAAATGATTGAAATTTTACAAATTTCTTTAAAAATACCAGGTGTGTTCAGTAGTAGATTATTGATACTTTTTATATTTTACTGCATTTGCAAATAACTTTATTTGCTATTGTATTGCCCAGTTTGTAACTGTTGCTAGAGCAAGATCCAACTGGCAAATTGGTACTTCTGCAGCTGAATTTTTCTGGAGCAGACACTTAGTGGGGAGATTCAAGATGTTTGCTCAGCATCAACACCTGTGAAAGGAAGAGGGTGAAAGCAGAATTGGGCAGGGGAAGAAGTAAAAATACAGTGCAGGCCCTGTAAAGCCTTAGCCAGCTAGGAGGGACATGTGAGGTCAGTGTGCCCTTGGGAGTTTTCAGTGAAGGGTCAAACTCTCAGACTTTGTACCCTGCTTCCCTCAGTCAGTAAACTGGCACTGTCCTGGGAAAGACGAGATTCTGTACATGTTTTCAAGCACAAGACTTAAAACATAAATAGTAATTTTTGAAAAAAGTCTTTCTGGGAGTCCTGAGCAGTCATACAGGGTTGTCAAAAGTAGGTTTACAGTAGTAAGTGCACGAAGCACAGAGTCAATTCTTGTACTATTATTTATTTTCCATGTGAACAACTGTAAACCTACGTCTGCCCACCCTTATAACAGAGATCCAACAACCCCCTGAGTTCACCATGCTGGAAATTCCATATTTAGGCCTTCTGATAGGAAGGGACTAGCTAAGTTCAGCTTTCCTCCATGTCTTTGACATTCTAGAAGGCGAGGAGGGCAATCTCAGACCCCCCTAGAGCAGTCCATCTGCCAGCTGAGTAGCAGTGAATGCCTTTACTCAATACCAAGTGGAGCAAAATAATTTCACAGCTTACCACTGCCCAAATCTATTCATGAAATATTGCATATCATGAAAGCGTTGCTTCAAGCCTCTAAATTTGGGAATACTTTATGTGACAATGTGCATGTAGAGTATATAAACTGTATCAAACATACAGCACATTTTCTGTTGCTGTACATAACGTTTCACTGCAAGTACCACCTGCTCAATTTTAAGTCAGATGTAAACTTATTGTGCACATATTTGCAGGTATTTTTTTGTGTACATATGTATGAGTTTCCTGCTAATTATTGCCAAGCACAAGTTCAATTGTGTTTATATCACAAGAATCATTTGCAGCTCTAGAATGTCATATAAAGGACAACATATTACAGATTTAAGATGATTAAAAGTATGAAATTTATTACCTGCATTTGAAAAAAATTAGGGCTAATTAAAATTTTATATTTAAATGTATTACTATTGATTATTATAGTATTCAAATGGTTCACAGAAAGCTAATTAAAATATTGGAGAATCCTGTGAACAATAAATTTTATATTTATTCTGCATGGTTTTAGAGTGCACAGACTTGTACCAAAAACAGGCATATCAAGGATTGTTGTAACAAATGAAGCTCCACCCAAATGCAGCAAGTTGCTTTGGGACATAGGACTTTTCTGACCAAAAACAAAACAAAACAAAATAAAACTAAACAAAAAAACTTTATCTGGAATGATAGGGCTGTTGTAGTGAGTTTATAGAGTTATATAACCTAACACTACTGCCTGGGTAGTTTGAACAGTTAATCTTCAGTATTATTATATTACACCTGGGCTCGACAGAGATGTGCTTCACCAATGTGTGAGAGCAGCGATACCACAGGGTAACAGAAATGGGAAACTTTCTTGACTGTATCTGCAGCTCCCCTTTTTCAGAACTAAATAACTGAATACCATGTAGAGGCTGTCACCAATCTGTTCATTCTGAATAAAAGCAAAAAAGTCTTTTGTGTCCTTGTGTGTATGGATGCCCTCACTTTGTGTACATGGGGAAAAGTCTGATTGTATCCTTCACTAATGGAGCTTGACATATGCGTTGGATGAATATGAATCAACTTGCCGTACACTGGATGCCATGGAATTATGCACTCTCAGTTGCAGTAAATGATCAGGATTCTAAGCTCTCTTGACGAGAATCAGGTGGGAAAGGAGACTAGAAAACAGGGAAGACACTGTGAGTGCTTCTGTTTTCAGGGTCTGATGCGTTTTCTGTGCTTGGACTTTGAGATTATATGAGATCGTATGAGGCCTCCTTTCTTATCAAACAATGGAACAGGTAGAAGAAAGATGGTCATCTTCTTTAAGAATTATTTGTATATGATTTTCCATTCCCTTATTTCCCATTTCCATTTCCTCGTTTCCTATTGTAGTGTCTGGGAAAGTCATGCAGATGTTTGCTATGTAGCTTGATGTGGTAGAGATAAGCTGGCAATTATAAAACTGTCTTATAGGTCTGATTTTATATATACTAACAAATTCTTCATTTACCATGCAAATAAAATTACAAAGAAAAATTATGTTTATGAAAATAACTCATTCCTGTGGTGACAAAGTATTCAAATAGTAATATCATACACCTACTTTAAATATTAATAATAATTCTATTCAATAGTATATCTAGACCCGTATTGCCATTCTCCCTGTCTTCATTTTCTCTTGCTGTCCCTCCCACCTAAATATGGGAAGTTGACACTCCTGAATGAGATGTGGTAAAACACTCAAGGAGCTGGTGTTTTTCTCTATAACTTAACACTCTATTTGAAACACTTGCATCCCATGTATAGATGAATAATTTTTTTGCATAATGTCATAAGTTTGTTGTAACTCAAATTTAATATGCTAGCGAATGAAATTACTCCAGTTAACATTTGATTTGTAAGAAGCATGAGATTTATTTCAGGAATAATTACAAATAGAGCTTCCTATTATCATAATTTTACAGTGCCTCAAAAAAGATCTCACACAAAATGTGCAAATTATTGTAGGGCAATCTGTAAATCTGCTTTATGGATTAAGAAACAGAGACAAAAATTTCTCATTGAATTTTCTATGGTCACATATTTGGTAATAAGTTTTTAAAAAGTTAAAACCTATCCATATTTATGTCAGTATCTAGAATGCATTTACTTATTCATTTATCCAATTAATTTTTATTGGGTAACTACTTTGTGCTAGGTCTAATATAGTCACAATTAATAAATTCATTAATTTGTTTTCTTATTACCTTAGCTTTTTTGATATTATCTTTCACATAGGGTTTTGTAAGGGTTAAATAAGTATCATATTACTAGGTGTAAAATGCTTGTTTATAAAAATAAAGTCCCTGACATACAATGAAAAAAAATATATATGTATATATCCAGTTGAGTGTGTATATGATTGGGAAGTTTAAAAATTAGATAATCAGAGGAAAAGAAAGTTATTATTCTTAAAATTTGCAATTAAATTTTCACCATACAATGAAAACATGTACCATAGAACTTCAAAGAAATCTTCACTCTCAGAAGACTTCATGGAGGATTTGTCTTTCCATGAAATTAAAAAAAAAAAAACCCAACAGGCAAATTCTTTCTTGGTAGGATACAATGCTTAAGGAAATGCACAAAATTTATTATGAACTTAGGCTTCATATCATAATTTAGTCAGTATAGTCAAATAAAGATAATGACTAACAATCCATCTTTTTCCAATCATATACAAGTTAGCTAGTTAAGAGTAAGGATTTTTCAGTTCACTATTATTGCCTTATAAGTCACAAACTTTTGTCAATATTTATATTTAAATTTTGTAGACTTAATTCTGTTATAATAAACATTACAGATGGGAGGTATTTTCTATAAATACAGTGTTTCTAGATTTTCTGTGAGTTTCCAGCTAAATTATAAAAGAAATATAAAATTGATAATTAGCTCCCCGTTTTATTGGACTCTAATGAGTTTTCCTTATTTGTCAAGACACTCATGAATTATTTATATTCTCAAACGAAAAGTATGATGTAGAAAAATAAGCAGTTAAACAAACATAGCTGGAATGAAACTGATCTCATAACTAAGGATGTAATTTAGAACATTCACTGAAATTTCTCTTTTTTAAACAATAAGAAAAAAAAGCAGTGAATCAGCTCTGTTTTGTTATGCTCCTTCCAAATCCTTTTTCCCTGTATTTTTTGTCTGTCAGGCTATTTTTGACTTTTCTTGATTTTCACCCTAATTCTTTCCAACTGTTTGAGAACTGGAATAATTTTGGTAATGTGTTTCATTTCTTGTATGATTTTGCAGAGCAAACTTGTTGGAACACTGGCAAACTTGTCTGTCTGCTAACACTGAAAACTGTCACCTAAAATTGACATCCAGACAAGATTTTGTGAGTACTCTTAGTAAGAGAAAATACAAAAAAAAAATGTATGCATAATGATATGATAAATTTCTCAAAATAATTGCTGACTTGAAGACATTTTATTTAGGATATTTTCCCTGTCAAAAAACAGCTATTTAATGATTCACTTTGAATGACAATTATACTTGAGCTTGATTCTAAAATAACACTCCATGCTGTGGCATCTGGTGATATGAGTTCTTTTGAAAACAACTGACAAGAGCTTTTTTAGGCTTTTGGCTAGAAGAAGGTGAAGGTGCAACTTTCTTCCATCTTCCTGAATCGCAGTTCATCCAACACTAGCCACTTCCACCATGCTGCCGAAGTTCCAGCCCAACAAAATCAAAGTCACTATCTGAGGTGCAGCAGCGGGGAAGTCGGTGCCACGTCTGCCCTGGCCTCCCCGATTGGCTCCCTGGGCCTGTCTCCAAAAACGTCTGACAGTGACATCGCCAAAGCAACCAGTGATCGGAAGGGTCTGAGGATCACAGTGAAACTGACCGTTCAGCACAGACAGGCCCAGATCGACGTAGTGCCCCCTGCCTCTGCCCTGATCATCTACGCCCCGAAAGAACCATCACGAGACAGAAAAGCAAATCAAACAAACAAACAACCCCCCCCAAGAAAACATCAAGCACAGTGGAAGTATCACTTTGATGACATCGTCAACATTCCCTGACAGAAGCGGCACTGACCTTCAGCTAAAGAACTCTCTGGCACCATTAGTTAGAGATCCTGGGGACTGTCACATTGCCGCCTCCCACGTGACACCATAGATGACACCCACCTGGTGCAGTGGAATGTCCAGCTAGTTAAACACTACGAGGGAAATATTTCAATGGAAGATTGACAAACAAGCAAAATCAAAACAAACAAAAAAACTCCCCAAAAACGATGATGAGGGGATAAAGGGGGAAAAAAAAACTAAACTAAAATTTTACTCTAGGGGGATGTGAGATGGTAAATGACTTTCCTAGAATTGTACATTCTATCATATGTATATCCTAACACTATATAGGTAATATATGATTGTACAATTATCAAATAAATGAATTATTAATATGCCATATACTGAAAGGGGGATAAAATGTGTATTTTTCAAAATCCTAAAAAGGTAATAAACTCCAGAAGGAATAAATCTTTAATAATCACATCAGAATCAGTTCATATTTCAATTTTTATAATCAGGAATTATGCTTATTAATCTTCATGTGCATTTTACATAAATATGTTCCTTCTAATTAGTTTTTATTTTCTAATGTGCTATAATCTGTGTATACATATATGTATATATAATTTTCAATCTCAAATATGGGCAATGAGGTCAGCCAGTTAATAGTGGATGCTTTGGATCATTGCGAGGATCATCAACATTTACTCTAGGTTTTATGAAAGAATAGGTTCATTAAGGTTTTTAGGCCTTTTGGCTGCTCTTTTGAGAATTTATTTGTGCAGTGGTAAGGCCAAAAGGTAAGCAGAGCCATAGAAGCCGAAATCAGTAATCCAGGTGAGAAATAACATCTTTGACTATGATGTTAGCAATGAGCATGATGAAAGGTATGTTCTAAATATATTTTGTCAATAGAGCCAATAAAATTTTCTGATGGTTAAGTCAAAATGTGAAAGTAATTTCAAAGATAATTCCTATGCCAGTACTGGGCTGTTTGGAGGAGTGGGGGATGGGGAATAGAGACAGTTATACTTGAACAGCAATAAAAAAATAAGTAAATAAGTAGCTGAGCAATCCTGAACTATATACCACCCACGAGGCCCACATTTTCCTAATTTATGACATCAACCGTATTAAGAACTAAATTCTTTCATTGAAACCACAATCAAGTTTCCATTTAATATTAACAACAAGAATTTCTGGGTTGCCTTTCTATGCACTTGAAAAAAACCTAAGAGAAAAACATTTTCAGAAAAGAAGTCATATTACCTTAAAGACTAAGATCTTCAGGCTGTTCACCTGTTTATGCTTGGTTGAACTGATTTTTATGTTAAGAAAGGACTATGTAGACAATGATGTAAAATGGAATAGCTCAAAATTCATACTTTTTCGGTGAAGTGTGAGTCGCACTTTGATATTTTAAAAAATTGTCTTTATGCCAATGCTATTTTTAAAAAGCCAAGTTGATATGCTTGGCACATTTCAAAATGTATTTTGTAAAATAAAACTTATTTTCTACTACAGATTGATATGAAGCCAAGTAAATTCACTTACATTTTCAGGTATGAAATCCAACATTCAGTATTTGAAGATGTTCTGTGTGTGTGTGTGTGTGGCTACTGATATGGCTACTGTTTATTTGCAGAGCATCTAAGTTGTGTAAAACATTATTTAGCAGGAAGCACATGAATGAGAACATGCAAAGACAATTTAACTGTTATAGTTTACATGTATGTTAATTTTGTGTTCCTTTAAGACATTTTATTAGATTATATAAATTATTCAAGAAGAACTAATCTAGCCTTTGCCTTTTTAAAATAGTAAGCCAATACAATGCCCCATTTCTTTATAAAGAAAATTTCTTTATAAAGAAACATTTTTCTTTTTCACCTTACAAAATCAGGCATTCAAATACATCTTTTAGTAAAACTATATATTATATATATCAAGGCTTATCTAACAAAATGAGGAAATCCTAACATTTAGAAAAGCAGTGAAGATGTTTTTGGTGTTGATGTAATAAAGATAAGACTATATTTCACTTATTTTAAGTAAGTTATGTTTGGAATATTTTCTCAAGTGCAGATAAGTATATAAGCACAACTCTAGAAGAAAAAAAAACATGTTTTCTTTCAGTATAACACTAGTCTAGCCATTACAATAATATGTATTGGGATAAAATGCTGAGTTAGTCTTTTTATTTATTTATTTTTAATTTTATTGTTTAATTACATTGAAATTCAATATTATTTTACATTATTTTCAGGTATATAGTGTAGTGGTTAGACAATCATGTACTGTACATAATGGTCCCCTGATATTTCCAGAACCCACCTGGTACCATACATAGTTATTGCAATATTTTTGACTATATTCCCCTTGTTGTACTTTGACATCCTTGTGATTACCCACCTACCCAGTGTCAAGTAACACAATCTGGTCTTTATATTGTCTTACCTTAAAAAATGACACACTGTGTTATAGAAATGTACTTTGGAAGTCTATGTAACCTATTAACCAATGCCACCCCCAAAATTTAATAAAACTTTTTAAGAACACACACACAAAATGATACAATAGTACTTAGCTCTTGGTGTTAGGAAAAGTAACCAGAATAATGTATTTAAAGTGTCTCTCAAAATATTTGGTATTTCCAGCACCATTCTTTCACTTTTGTGGATAGGAATCATTTTATTAATGTGTGTTTAATCCTATAAGTGTAACACAGAAATTTTCCTCAATAGCTATTTGTTATATTAATAAATATTGAATTTATACAATATGTAAAGCAAGGAAATTCTATGAGAAAGCAGAGATTGTAATTCACACAGTTCTATGTCCAACTGTGGTTTATAGCTGTGGTGAAACGATTTTGATAGAAACGTCACCAAGACACAGTGTATTATAAATTGAGAATCAATCATATTAACCAGAGATGGCACCACTATTTAGATGAATAAGAGAGCCTAGTGCATTAGCCTAATTAGAGAATATTTTAAGTATAAGGTGACATTCAAACTTGGAAACTGGGGATTTTGATGAGTCCAACATTCAGGGAAGTCGCCTGGAATGGGTATGAACAAAGGGAAGGAAGCCTGGCCAGACACTGCCTCCCCTGCTCAGCAAAATCCTTTTCACACTTCCTCCTCTGTAGGTGATAAAATTATTTTCAGTAACAATTATAATATAAAATGAACAACAAAAATGACCACAGAAGATATGCAGACAATGAGCATTTCCACTGATACAGAACTAGAATTGATGAATAGAATGACGGGTATGCAGGAGTCTGGATTTTAGACTGCTTCACTATTAGTTAAACACATTCTACAGACATGGCACCTCATTATCACCTGACGCTGAGTGAGACCACTGCCGCATTTTGATCTTCACAAATGAATGGCCTCCAGTGTTTCCAAGTGCAAGAGGCAGGTTTTCAGTTAATTCTCCTTGACGGATATATTCCATTCTATTTTTCATAAACATGTACTCCCCATCTCTATAAAATAAGGCTAAAATTTCAGATTTATTGAAGAGACAGCTCTGGTTTTTTTTTTCAGAATAAAAAACTAGAAAATGAGGTAAAATCTGAAATCAACTGGACTAATGATTTATTTTAACCTTAGCACAATATTGCTGTTTATATTCTATCTTGTATGTTTGTCATGTCTCTTCATGTGATTTAATATTTAAGAGAATAAAAAAAGAACTTCCTTTCTCTGCACACCTATATAAAATAATTTTAAAGGAGACTATATGCTTATCACCATACTTAATAAAATGTGTGTTAATTTAGGGCAAAGACAAATAAAGTGCTCCTGTAGAAAGTAATCTGTTTTTTCTTTATATTACTGGCTTTGAAATTATTGCTTCACAAAGAGCAGATGCTCTGTTGACTAGTTTATCATTAAAAGTCACTATTCTGCTATAAGACAATGCTTGTATAATTATCAGAATATTAAATTCACAACTGAGTGTAGGTGGCAGACACCACGTGCTTTCCAAATGAATAACTTTGATACAGATAAAGACTGAAAGAAGTAGAAAGTGCTGATCTCATTTGGTGGAGATCAAAAAGCACATTTAAAGCAAAGATAAACATACAAAGAAAGAGCACACATTCTTTCAATAACAATATGTCAAGAAAATAATCTTGTTATTTCTCATTTCACTTTTGCATATGTTGTATAACATCCTTAATCAATTAGTGTCCATAAAAATGTAGTGGGCTAGCTGGATTTTGTCCTCATGACGTTCTATTACACTGATGCTTTATGATGTATCTTCATGAGAAATTATACTCTTCTTGTCTGAAGTTTAGGTTATAGGTACCATATGTAAAATAGGCCACCTACTAAGACATTCCCTGGGCTAATTTGTAGCTTGGTATGAGAATATGCCTAGGTATTTATTATCATTACACTGATTTTGGTTTAGAAAGATTATAGAACAGTGTCATCGGGGATGAAAAATTTATTAGTCTAAAATTTAAGAAGTGGAGAATATATATACATATATGTGTGTGTATACACACACACATGAAAAAGATGTAAATTTGGATATTCTAACCAAGAGGCACCAAAACAAAGGGGAAAACTTGGTAATTTCGTGTTTCATTTTATAAGACCTTGGTATAAACACAGAAAATAACTTCCAAAAACTATAATACTTTTTCAAGTTTTAGTCTGGAACATTCGGGATGCAAATACTATAGTCAAATAAAGAGGGACAAGTACAGTGTTGTCATAGTAACCCACGGGTGCCGCAAAACACGTCTCAGCTGGGATGACTGCAGTGCAGGTGGGTGGATAGTACACCTACACTACAAGGTTTTGGTTAAAAACAGCTGGTGTTCCACTGAGCATCACTGGAAGTACTTGGTAAAATTGCGAAACTATTTTGCTGCAACTCTTCTAAAAATATAAACTGTATTCTTAAATAGTTCCATGTTGTCTAAATTTGTATATAATCAAACTCAAATGTTTACTGATAATATAGATATTAAAGTGTATATTCTTAGGCAACCATAAGGGAAAAAATATCCTTCTATCCATGAGAAAAAATAATACTTATTCAAAAGTAAACATGCACATCTATAAACTAGACTTCTATTGATTTGAAAATGTACCAGTATTCTAGCAATTTGACAATGTACTTAAATATCCCAGTCATAGTTTTCTCTGTTCAGTTTCATGGTGTACTTCTGCAATAAAAATTTCCAAAATAGAAAAGTTTGTGATTTTCTAATTCAAAGTTGTTTTTTAATGGAAATATTTTGTTGCTTATTTTCTTCACTTTTTAAATACCTAGCTATTTTGCATATTTCTAGTACCAGAGTTCCCGTAACTCTGGTATAAGAAACAATTTCCCTTAACCTCTGGTATTAAAAATTAATATAAGAAATATTACACAGAGAAAATTATTCTGTGTAATATTTAACTCACAAAATTGCATATTATTAAACATGACATATAGCTTTTAGTCAAAGACACAAAACAAGTAAATATAAGGACTTCACAGCAATTCATTTACTTTTATATTCCATTGGACATGATCTTAAATGGAATTAACATCAACTACCCTATATATTTTAGGTAAGGGGGGGTTTAAATAGATACATAAGGCTTACTAACCAGTTGGAAGTAAATCAGTGGATGAAGTAAATCATTATCTCTAAGACCCCAAAACAGGATACGGAGATGCTGTTTTCTCTTTCTCTCTCTGTCAAGTTCATATAAGATACGCTTTTCTGGCACACGGGAAGTGAGCTGTTCTCACTCAGCGGGAGGTTCAGATATCTTCCTTTACTTCAAAGAAGAAAACTTAAAGTGAATAGCATTGGAAGCCTGACACTGAAACTGAAAGACAGGCTCTCTTAAAGTTGAGAAATTCAGGTGGCATAATGTCTCTATGAATTAGCTTCAGAATAATTCAGCCTACATGACGGTAGCTATAGCAGAATGTATGTGTCCACAAAGAAAAAAAGGTATGCTAGAAAAATAGACTTCTAAAAGGAACACTTTTATTTTCTGTATTAGATTATAAAGGTTCAGCAGCAGCAAACTGGTTTTTGGTATATATTTAAAGGGCTATGGATTACATTAATTGAAAATAATATTCTAATATAACCAACCATCTCGAGCAAATTTGATCCATCCCAAGACTATTTTTATACCCACAAACAAATACTCTCGCATTTACATAAACATAAACAGAAACATCTCAGGTAAAAGCCAATCTATCATCAGATGGCTATTCACCTATACAAAGTACTTACATATAGACTAAAATACAGATAAATAAACTAATATAAAGCAGAGTATCATTTTAAAAAAGCCACATGTGCAGAGTGTAGCCCAGGAACAGTTGTCTGATTCTTATCTTTAAAACATCAAAGTAAGTAAAATGATGAAAGGGTGGAAGCTAAAAGTGGGTGTCTACTTTCTTTCCATTGATAATTTTCATATTGTGCTAAAAAGTAATGAGAATTCATAAACTATCCAAAGTCTAGCATTTTGAACAAATCACCTTTTTGTGATATTAATTATATATACAGAACTTTCTCCCTAAACTGTGTACAATTTTGAATGATTCAGCTTGATCAGTAGAGCAGTTGATGCTCATGAATTGGTGGCACTTTTCAGATGGAAGTGTCAAATCTGTGTGCTGGTTTCAGAAGTCAATGCTTGGTCCTAATGAATGCTATAGTTTTGAATATTTCAAAAGATATTAAACAGTTCGAATGTGACTGTGACAATTGTAACTTCACTACAAGTTAGGAGGACTGGTAAATTGGTTTGTGGCCAACAGTCAGGTAGGAGGTAGGTGGCATATACAGTGTGAATCCTCTGGACAAAGGGATGTTTCACATCCCAGGTGGGATGGAGCGAGATGCTGTGAGATTTCATCATGCTACCTGGAACAGTGTGCAAGGTAAAACTTCTGAATTGTTTATTTCTGTTTATTTTAATTTAATGTTTTCAGTCTGTGGATGTCCACAGGTAACTAAAACCACAGCAAGCAAAACTGTGGAAAGGAGGGCAACTGTATTTATATATAAACACACATTAACATATTTATGCACACACAAATATCATAACATATATATGCATGCACATATATATATGAAGAGAGGACATTATTACTTATTATTATGATAATTATAACTTTTCCACCAGGAATGACCTAAGTGCCTGAGCACAAACAGCTTTGTGGTCCTAGCTCTCAGCAGTATGAGGTCCTTCTTTTTGCATCTTTTATTTTAATTCCTAGAATTCTAACAAGAAATTTTAATCTGAACATAAAGAGGAATCTTATGAAAAATTTATTTTGAAACATACTCTGTAAATTTAATATTGAAATCTGTGACCCATAGTAATATTATCAATTAGTGAATTTCCCAGAAAATATTCTATTTGCAAGGGAGCATCAGATTGTGGATCTTACCTATGTTAGTTAATGACATTCCTTAGAGGACTTCAGAAATGAGAGCGAGATGTTACACTGGAAATAATTTTCCTAAACTAATCACACTAATCAGTTTGGTGAAAGGATATGCTTGAGTCTATTGAAAGAGGTATACAAGATGTTCTCATGATGAAAATATATGTGCACACACACATGGATATATAGATATACATATATATATTCTAATATTAAATCAGATCATAGAAATTAGGCATTGCAAGTTTTACCAGAGTATATGGTACTTGCATATATAAACAGAGCTCAGTTTTTTATATGTGTGTTTGCTAATTTGCAATGACTATCAGATATGAAAGTGGAGGCCTAAGGTAGACATAGGTAATTTGGACCTGGAGGTCAAGAGAGGAATTACAAGGATGAATATGCAAATCCAGAAGTTATCATTTAGGTGATATTTAAGTCGTTGAGCTACAGGAAATAGTCTGAGAGTGAAGGTAGATAATTAAAAAATCAAGTCAAAAGACTGAACCCAGGAATACTCCTAAATTCAGGGATTCGAATGGTGTTCCCAATCCAAGGGCAGAAAAGTGTGTCACGGAGAACAGAGTGATACAATGTATGAAATGTTTCTAATTAGCTAAAATGAGATTAATGCAATTTGGTCATTGAAATTGTCAACATGAAAGTCATTGGTAACCTTGAAAAGAAGATTTGTAGTAGAGTTTGTGGATAAAGAAAAAAAACAGTGGAAATGATCAATATGAAGCTAGCAATCATATACTACACTTTCAAGAAACTTTTCCATAAGACAATATAAATGGAGCATTAATTAGTATAAAAAAGGGAGCCAAAAGGGACAGGAATTTTATATAACAGAAAGATTGTTTACTTATATCCTGATATGAATAATACAACAGATAACCATTAGTATAGGGGAGAGAGGAAGAGTGGATGTCACAATGTCCTTGAGTAGGTGTGAGGGAGGGAGGTGTAGAAGCAAGGAGAGGGGTTTGTCTTTGCTAGGAGCTTGGCATGTGTTACGAATGTTTATGCATGAAGAGTAAATTAGTAAATAATTATTAATTTGCTACTCCTAAAGCAATTCAATAAATAGAAACTAAAAGTATTTCATTTTACGTTCCTCATAGCACAAGTTTATAAATATTTCTGGGCACTGGAGTGGTCAGAAATTTTTCCTGCTTTGCCATTTTGCCTGTTGTTTAGGGGGCATCTGAGGAGAATAAGCCAAATTAATTGAGATTCATCTCTTTTCTTCATTGGTTATGTTTTATGATCTTTTTTTAGATTCAAAGCTTATGTCATAGTGTTTATATTTATATGTTTCACTTATTCTTTCACTAATGCTGTAATTTTCCTCCTGTAACAATGATTCAGATTTTCTTTATTTGAAATTTGAAAACTGTCACCTTGAAAGTGTTTTCTGTAAATTACAGTCTCTGCTTTCTCCTTTTCCCTTGTATTGTATCATTTTCACAGGATCCAACAGTTAATGCACCAATTACTCATCTTTATCACATGCTAGATAGTCTAAAGTGAAGTTGAATTGTTTGGAAGTTTCTCTATGGCTTTTAAGCATACATTTACTATGCTATGTAGTATTTCTGTGATGGACTAAATGCCAAGGGGAACCAGAAAAGTTAAAGTAAAAACATGGATCACCTTCAAAAATGTTTTAATTTAAATCTGTATCATATACCTGAGTGTTCTCTGTATAAACATTTTCTTGTCTGTGTATTTATTGATATTGGTGCACTGGATTATTTTAAGTGCTTTCTATAAAACTATTCAAATTCTCACAGATATTTCCATAAATTACATAGCAGGAATCATTATTGACCCCTCCCACTAGGTGTAGAAACTGAGGAGTAGAAAGTCTAAGAAAATTACTCAAGTTTACAAGCATCACTAAGTGATTGGTAGAGCCTGAATTTGATGGTCTGGAACTTAACATTCAGAATTCTCCCATACTACCATATGCAAAATTATCTTTTTTTTCTATAGTCAAAAATTTTAATTTCACTTTAAAGATTAAATTTCTCAGGATGATATTGTTTAATAGAATTTCAAGTGTACAATTCCATGATATGTCATCTGTATAAGTACATCTGTACATTTGCCCATAACCCAAAGTCAAATATTATTCTACACGGTGAGATCTTGAGACTATATGGATTCTATTAGAAAAGCTATGTGAATAGAAATGCCTTCCTTTGTATTTGATCTATTCTAATATGTTGATTTGTATCTAGTTTTGAAAGATTTTACATATACTTCTGATAATTTTCATTTTAAGAGTTGCATATTTTTTTCATTTGTCTTTAATGGCAACCCTTTAATTGCTTTATGCAATACCTAATATAATATCATGTATTCTAACATCAAAATGGGGCCAGAATGTATGTTTCTTAAAAATAATACGAGTTTAGTCTATTCAATCACATCTTTTTATTGTTAGGTTGATACATTTTTCTCTTTCAGAACCACTACTTAAAGTTATGAATTTTGATTCATGTGACAAAAAAATATCTCCAATAAAAACAAGATAGAACTATTCTCAACAATGATGGTTTTAACTTTGCATTTCAAACATTTTTGTTTCCTTTAAATCTATTTACAGCATCTGAGAGTTGCTTCTAATAGTTCAAAAAACAGATAGACACGTATATAAACACATGACATTCTTAGCTAAGTTATTATAATTTAAGAGAAAATATAACATTTTTATTCATCCAGGAAAAATATAAAAATAGTATGAGAATAGAAATTGCACTGGCATTATATTTGTTTAAAGTCACTTGAGTTCCAGAATCACAGAGCAACACTAACTAAATCAGAAAAAAAATCTATAATACAAAAGTATACGAATGTTAAGTAAGCTAAAATCAAGATACACACACACACACACACACACACACACACAATACCCGTGAGTAGTATTAGGAACACATCACTCATAAATACTTCTTGGGAAAGTCTAGATAAAAATGATAGGTTATAAAAGTACGCCATTTTAATGTAGGAAAATAGTTGGGCATTATGGTAATAGTCAAGGATGTAAATATAAAATGTTATAGTATAATAATATTAACAATATAACTAATATAGAATGTGAGGGGAAATAGAATGAAGAAGAAATGTGAGAGTATTAATGTTTTATCCTTTATGTTGTGTTTATATTTAAATTTATCTAAAATTGGAACATTATTTATAGAATAGAATTACTATAATCTTCATTTCTTTGTGATCTCTATTCTCAACCTGAGAGTGAACTTTAAAAATATATTCAGAGTTTAAAATGCATTTTTTGAAATTTACTAAGTTTTTAATATCACTGCATCTATTACGTTATATTTATGTAACATTTGTCCGAGACTGCATTTCATAAAAAAGTATTTTTTGAGGCCCTGGCTGGCGTAGCTCAGTGGATTGAGCGCGGGCTGCGAATCAAAGCATCGCAGGTTCGATTCCCAGTCAGGGTACATGCCTGGGTTGCGAGAGGCAACCACACATTGATGTTTCTCTCTCTCCTTCTCCCTCCCTTCCCCTCTCTAAAAATAAATAAATTAATTTAAAAAAACTATTAAATTAAAAAAAAAGGCAGCTCGATTTAAAAAAAAAAGTATATTTTGCTCTTTAACTTGATCTAGGGCATTGTTCTGTGGGAGTGTACCTACTAAAGGTCCCTTTCTGTAGGCTTCAGACTTCGCACTTGATTGTATGTAATTGCTTCCTCAATAAAATAAAAAACATGTCCTACCTTTTAAAAATATTTATACTAAATATATGTTTATTTAATGTTTATATTGTTAATTTTGAGATGTGTTTTTTTGAGTAGACATATATAGTTTATCTTTGATAGTACACAATTTTATGCATTTCTTAAATTCTTCACAGTAAATGTGTTTTTACACAAACTATATAGTGTTTTGTATATCAAGTATAGACATAAAGAATGATGAACTGATAATATGAGAGTGAAAATTACAATAGATTAATGTTATAGAATATCAAACAAAATACATCATTATAAATCAACTTGGAAAGAATGAGTAGACTGATATTAGTAAGAGAATGTGGAAGATGGTTAAGGATTGCATTAACAGGAATGTGAAGGAGAACATTTGAGTTAAGAGAGTTATAATATTTGTGAATTATTTAACAGAATAAAAATAGCTTCAGGGAGCATACAGTGCTAAAATTTCTGTGGTGGCTAAACAGAAATATGTTTGCTTCCCAGAAACTCCTTATATTGTAGTTAACGAATACTTAGCAGTTTGGCTTAGAGATGTGAAGAGTAAGGGAAGTTACTGAATTCCTTTTAAAGTATTAAAAGTCCCTTCATGTGCTAAAGCCAACACAGTGGTGGGCTGCCCGGGTGTTGCCTTTTCCCCAGCTGCTTTGAGCATTCACTGCTGACAGCTTGCAGGTGAGTTTCCCTCCTGGGAAGCCTGTATCCAATGATACTAACCTAGTCCCCTTGCTTCAATGCTGGGTAACCCACTCAGGTGTAGGTTCTGAGAATGTTCCTCCAGTAAACCTCTTGTACGCAATCTCTTTCCTACTGCATGTTTCCTGAGGACCCTGACTTATGACTGTTGGTACCAGGAATCATCTTAGATTCTGACCTTATACTGTAATCTTGAAGCCGAATAACCAATTAGCTTGGTGGCGATGTGGGTCCCGTAAGGGCATTTTGTGTCATTCCAGTTTCCCACAGGCTGCCCTGGTTCAATTGTTAAAATGGTTATGAGAAAAAGAATAAAAGATGAGGATGACAAATCACTAACTGAAGGTGATAGGGAAAGCCAGAACTTTTCTTGAGAATATAACCATTCCCTGAATCCATAAGGCAAACACAGATGAAATCTGTCCCAGGAGAGAAGCCACCCAAAGAAAAAGTGACAGTTTATTGGATAATTTCTAAAAGTGAGACCATTGTCAGACCTGGATTCTTACACTGAGGAAGAATCTGTTTTTTTTTTTAAAGAAGGTATTATAATAAAATGTTCATCATCAAAAACCTTAAAAGACTGAATAAGTAAATAAATATAGGCAAATGATTGTCCATCAAGTCAATTACTTTGTCCAAAGGATAACAGAGTTGTGTTTCTGAGGCGCAGAGATCCTGGTCATTATTCCAGGTGTGCCTCACTCAACCTTTTGGGCTGCTACAGCAAAAAATGAGACGCTATAGTTTATAGCCACAGAAATATATTTATCACAGTTTCTGAGGTTGCAAGTCTGAGATCAGGATTCCCCTATGTCTGGATGAGGACCCTCTTCTGGTTGACATGCCTGCTAAATCCTTATAAGTCACAGGGGCAAAGGAATTCCGCCTTACTTATTTTCTAAGGGCATTAATACCATTCATGAAGGCTCTGCCCTTGTAACATAAATACCCACCAAAGGCATCATCTAGTACCATCTCATTGGGCACTAGGATTTCAACATTTAAATTTAGGGAAGACACAAACATTTAGTCCATTGCAACATGCCTTTGAGGGCTTTATTGTACATGACCTATGTTTGTTTTACTGATGACAATGATAAAACTTTCACAAAGAAACTTGATACAAGTTGCCAAAGAGATGGCAGAAAAGAAATCCTCAGAGAAACTGACCATGGCATGTTATACTGGGATCAAGCAAACTAAAAGTTGGGACTCAGTACGAACCTTTTCAGAGTGGGACTTCTAAGTTTCTGTTTAAGATAACTGATGACTGCTAGTTTAATTAGAGTTAAAGAAAAAGCATGTGTTTGTTATGCTTAGTGCCTGTACCCTGTTTAACATACTTTATGAAGTCAAATACTTAATGGATTAACCACGTGCTCTATATTACCTTACTTCACCTTTCCTTTAATGTTCCTTATTCTTAATTTTTCTTACACTTGAAGTTCATTTTCTATTTATTTTTAAAAATAGTTAATCAGTAGCAATTTATGTGAGTAGTGTTTCATCTTGGTGTCTTTCTTACATCCTCATTTTTAATAATAATTTCTCTGGGCATAGAATTATACATTGGCAATAATTTATCTTACGTCATTTGAAAAGAACATCCCATTGCTTCCAAGAAGTCTGCCCTTTATTAGCTGGCATTAAAGTAAATATGGCTTTATTCTCTGGCTAATTTGAAGGTTCTTTTACATCATCAATGAAGTTTTAAGGTTATGCCTTTATTTCTGGTTAAGTACTGGTTATTTACCTTGCCAATGAAGTTGTCAGGGTTCAAAGAGTCTTGTATAATGAATAACATTTTTGTTTGCTTGGTTATTTTCTGTGATTAAATTAGCAAGTTTGTATTTTCAATTTTCTTAAAAAATCAGAAATTATTTCTTTGAATATTGCCCCTCCATTTTTCAAGTGTTTTCTTCTGAAATTCTATTACATATATACTAGAATTTGATACCCTTCGTTCTGTGATTCTTATACATGCATTCTTATGCTCCATTACTTTATATTTTACTTGTTAGGTACTTGTTCTATTATCTGGTTCCTCTCTTAACCATCCTCTGAGTTAGTAATGTCAGAGACTTTATTCTTCATTTCAAAAAAGATGTATTTCAAATTTCTTGAAGTTTATGCTTTCATTATATGCCTTACTTTTTACTTTCAAAAAAGTTATATAATTTTAATGTATTTATTCCTCCACTATGCCTTAAATTAATTTCGATACTCATTTTGTAGTTTCCATTCTTAAACTAGATGATATAAGGCCAAAACTTACTGCTTGTTACTCTTGTTGTCATTCCTGGAGTTTCCTGATGCATTTTGTGATTTTTGTCTGGAATCCTCCATCTCACTGAGAATTTCAGTTTACAACTTGCAGCCTGGTATTGCAGCGTGTTGCTCTTTATAGTTAACACTCTGAGAACAAATTGTAAGTTGACAGTGGATGACCTTGCTACAGATGGAACTAGAAGTGGACCATGAGGGACAACTGGCCTCAAGGTAATGTGAGCAAACTGCCTTTTAGAGGTGACGTCGGCAGGAATAAAATGGAGACAATGTATGGCCGTTGGGATGTGTTGGGGTCTCCGAACAGTGGAAGCAGTTCCTGTACTGTCACTAGGAGAAGTGAGATTAAAAAATTTCCTCAGAAAAGTGACAAAATCGAGACAGACTCATGAATACAGAGGAGAGACTTACAGCTGTCAGAGGGAGGGATGTGGCCTGGATGAGAAGGGTGAAGGGATAAAGCAAAGAAAAAACAGAGAGACTCGTTGACACAGATAACCACAGGAGGTGCCTGCCAGAGAGAAATGAGGTTGGGGAGGTAGAAGAGGCTAAAAGGGGGATAAACGACCATGGAAGGAGACATCACTTGGTGTGGTAAACACGCAATACAATATACAGATGATGTGTTGTAGGAGTGTATACCTGAAACCTATATAATTTTACTAACTAATGTCACCACAATAAATTCAGTAAATAAGTAAAAAAATATACATTTATGTAATATGTGCATTTACATAAAGTGAACAATTAAATGGTTTGTATTATGTGAGCATAGTTCAGTAGCCATCATCACTGCACAATTTTCCAACATCGTCTTCACTTCAAAAAGAAGCCTGCCATCAGCCTGTGGCAGTCACTCTCAGTTCTTGATTATCTTTAGACCTCTGTAATCGTTAATCTGCTTTCTGTTTCTATGGATTTGCCAGTTACAGAAATTCCGTATCAATTGAATTATACTGTGTCATTCTGGTGTCTGGATTCTTTCACATATTAGAACATATTCAGTGCTCGTACAAATTCTAGAATTCATTAGCACATTATTCCACTTTTAATTCCCGTTAAGTGGAGATAGCACATTTTTGTTGTATGGACATTTGTGTTTTGCCACTTTTGGGATATTATGAACAATGCTGCCATAAATATTGTGTACAAGCTTTTCTGTGCACATATGCTTTCAGTTATCTTCACTGTAAACTTTATAGGAATTGCTGGATCATACGGTTAACACTATAATTTACCTATTACCTATATAATTTACCTATAATTGCCAAGCTATTTTCTCAAGTAGCTATTTCATTTTACGTTTCCTCTAGTAGTATATGAGTGTTTCAATACTTTAACCATTTTTCTTTTTATTGTTGAGATATAATAATTTTTTAATATATTCTGGTTATAATTCCCTTATCAAGCATAGGACTTGCAAATATTTTCTCACATTCTGTAGTGTGTTCTTTCACATTTTTGATGATGTTTTAAACAAAATATTATAGTTTTAATGAAGTTCAACTGATCTATTTTAAATATTTACTCACTTGTGCTTTTGGTGTTATATCCAAAAGTGTCACATAACCTAAGATGGCCAAGACTGAGTTTGATGTTTTCTTCTAGGAATTTTAAAGTTTTAGTTTTTGCAATAAGTTTTGTATTTCATTTTACAATAATTTTAGTATATGGCATTAGACAATAATCTAACTTATTATTTTTACAACAACTTATCTTAACATTTCAACATTTGTTAAAAATAAGTATAACTTTTCCCAATGAGTTATCTTGGTGTTATTGATAAAATCAAATTACCATAGATATAAGGGTTTGTTTTCAGATTCTCACTTCTATTTAATTGATTTATATGTCTGTTAGTATGCTAGTTTACACTTTTCCTGATTACTATAGCTTTGTAACATGTTTTAAAACCATGAAGTATGAGCCCCCATCTTTTGTTTTTGTTTCTAGAATTATTTGTTTATTCAGGATCCCTCGAGTTTATTTACAGAATAATCTCACCAATTTCTTCAAACAAGCTTCTGAGTTTTTGATAATAGTGTTGATTCTGTAAGTACTTGGAGGTATTACAATCCTAGCAATGTTGATATTTGATCCAGGAACATGGGCTCTGTTTTCATTTTTATCAGATCTGCAATTAATAGAATCGTCAGTGTAAAAGTTGTATGTATCTTTTGTTAAGCATATTTAGTATTTTAATATATTTGGTATTACTGTGAATGAAAATGTTTTCTTGCTTTTATTTTCAAAAGGTTCATTCCAAGTATATAGAAAAACAATCAATATTTGTGTATTAACATTGTGACTAAACTGTGAACTTGTTCACTAATTCTAAAAAGTTCGTGTGTGGATTCCATAGAACATTCTACATACTTGTTTGTGTCATCTAAAAATAGAGATAGATCTTTTTATTTTTATCCAATTTGCATGGTTTTTATTCCTTTATCTTGTCTAATTGCTGTGGTTAGTATTTCAGTACCATGTTTAATAGAAGTAGCAAGAATAGACATCCTTGGCTTATTCCTGACACTAGGGAAAAAAGTATTCAGTTCATCATTGTTGAGATAGTATTAACTGTGGATTTTGAATTTTTTTACATTCCTAATTATTTGAATTTTTTTTCACATAACTTTCTTTGGTATTGCCAATGTTTTCCTGTATGCATTAAGATGATCATGTGGTTGCTTTTATTCTATTAATATAGCATAGTGCATTGCTTGATTTTCAGTTGTTAAACTAACCTTGTATTCTTGGAATACATACAAATTGGTCATGGTCAGCCCTGGCTGGTGTAGCTCAGTGGATTGAGCGCGGGCTGCGAACCAAAGCATCGCAGGTTCGATTCCCAGTCAGGGCACATGCCTGGGTTGCAGGCCAGGTCCCCAGTGGGGACCACATGAGAGGCAACCACACATTGATATTTCTCTCTCTCTCCTTCTCCCACTCTTCCCCTTTCTAAAAATAAATAAATAAAATATTAAAAAAAAAGAAACTTCAAATTGGTCATGGTCTATAATCATTTTTATATGTTGCTGGACTTGATTCTATGATAATTTATTAAGGATTGATTTTTAAATCTACTCATAAGTAATGCTTTTTGCTGTAATTTTATTTTCTTCTGACATCTTTGTCTGGCTTTGGCATCAGGATAATGCTGACTTCATAGAATGAGTAAGAAAATATGATTTTAAAATATTTTTTAAAATTTTTAGAAGGGTTAACTGTATTTCTTTATGAATCATCCATATTCTAGAAATATAGGTCACGAAATTCCCTAAATGCATACATATACAAAATGTATTTATAAAAATAGGCTTATTTTAAAATAATAAGTGTTCATGAAATATTTTTAACATCCATTTACTACAATGGGAGTTAATAATATTTTTTATGGTCATTCTTACATCACAATGACTGATTTCAGTGTAATATACAATGAAAAATTAGTCATTTGCTATCCTATTAATAATGTTATTTCCCTGATTTAAAAAAGAGTTCAGATATTACATTTAAAAAATAAAAACATGTCAATAAGAAAGCAAATATATATGAATTTGTTGAAAAGTAATTGAAATCAATACTTATGAATGAGTAGGCATCCTCCTCTCTTGTTTATATTAAATATTTTTCTGACAAATATTGGGTTTATTTTTGCTTTTTTCCTGTAATTACATATATTTACACATGTAATTTGTATTCTATGAGTTGATGGCATTGTTATCTAAAATAAAATTTCAAATTCTATGATACAGAAAACCAAATATTGAATTAATTTGGGTAAGATGATTTATATAAATTCAAGCATATAATTACTATGTAAAAAACCTTAAATCAGTTCATTGAAAATACTTCATTCAAATCTGAAGTTTTTTATCTGTCCTCATATGATGGAAACCATGTGAAACATTGACAGAGTATTGCTAACATTGTACACGTTTGCTTTCATCTAGATGTTAATAATAGGAAATGTATAGATGATGAGCATTCGGCAAACTAGTGTTATAGACATAGTGTTAGCCTAGTTTTGCTCTACAGAGCAAATTCACTCACCTTTTCCTTTTTTTTTCTTATACTTTCCATTCCATTTATCTATACCACCACTTTTCTTCCACCACCACTCTTCTGCCCTTGGCAATCACCACACTGTTGTCCTTACCCATGAGTTCTCTCTTTTTTCGTTTGCTTGATTCCTGCACTCGGGAAACACCCCCTCCACCCCAGAGCTTTCAGCCTGCTCTCTGTCTGTGAGTCTGTCTCCATTTTGCTGGTTAGTTCAGGGTGTTCCTTAGATTTCACATGTGAGTGAGATCACATGGTGTTTGTCTTTCTCTGACTGGCTTATTTCACTTAGCATAATGTTCTCCAGGTCCATCCCACTTACATAATATTTCAGAATATGTAAAACCACATAAAACTGCTTAAAGAAAACTGTAAAACAGCTAAGCTAATGTTCATATTCTACATAGCACATTAGATGTTTTATGGTTGTCAGTTCTCACCAATAGAAAACAACACTCTAAAGTTATAGTTTTATTGCAAATTCACCATTTTCAATTAATTTTAAGCATGACAAACTGAGACATAGCAAGTTGGAGCCCACTGGACTCATTATTCATCTTGTTCAGCAGCCCTGCAGGACTTATATGAATATAAAGATCACACTGGTTTTAAATAGAATTCCACAGAAGGCAAAATGAAGTAAATATATATAAAGTAAATAAGTTTACACATTATCTGTGTGCTCAAATAAGAATTTCTTGTTGTACCAAGTTATTGTTTCTATTCCAAGATCTTAAATTCCAAAGATATATTTTTCAAAGCTTAAATTTGACAGTTGGATTTCTGAATTCACCATTGCCTCAATTTTAAGTAGTTTAACATTCAATTGGAGGGGGGTGAATTTTTCCCAATAGTTTAAAAACTTTAATTGCTTATTTTGGAAAGATTATTCTGGCATAAATTTAGAATATTAAAAAAGGCTTTAAAAGTAAACTTAGTCAATTCCTACATTTCTAAGATGATACAACTGTGATACCCATATTTTAAATATCTTATTTAATGGCAGAAGTTTTACATTGGTATTTCTTTTATGGCCTCTCTAAAACATTACATTTTACATCACAGTTCTGTCACAGTTCTATTAAATTGAAATGTCTTATGTAGGTATCTTATGACATATATATCATTATGTCATTCACACGACCTACACAACTACTGAGACATACTGCTTTTACTTTATATAGTCAATGAAGCCCTGGGAATTGGATATTATACAAAGTGGGAAAACACAAAACAAATAGGAAAAGTAAAATGTCTGATTTGAATAAGAAGTAATACTTTTAAAGCATTTTTGAAATGTTAGTTTTGCCATCACATTTTGTAGGGAGGAAATCAAGACTCAGAGTGATAACAATTCTTTAAATGCAGTAACTTTCTGTTTCTTATTGTTGTTCTTTGTTTACCTTATTTGGTGAATGTCATAGTCACTCATTTGCTTATTTTCTTTTAATGTAAATTAAGGAAGCTTGATTAGAGTATTTTTTCTTTCATTTATTTACTTCACTTTTTTTTTACTTTTTAAAAGCTTCACTCAGTATTTTCTCCTGTTAAATAATTAGCACAGTGCTTGCTTTGGCAGCACATATACTAAAATTGGAACGATACAGAGAAGATTAGCATGGCCCCTGCGCAAGGATGACACGCAAATTCATGAAGCGTTCCATATTTTTATGAAACTCGAGCACCAACTTACACCATACACTAAAATAAATTCAAGATGAATAAAAGGCTTAAATATAAACCCTGACACCATTAAAGTCCTAGAAGAGAACATAGGCAGGAAAATCTCAGATATTGTACGAAGAAACATATTTACTGACATGTCCCCTAGAGCAAGGGACATAAAGGAAAGAATAAACAAATGGGATCTCATCAAAATAAAAAGCTTCTGCAAGGCTAAAGAAAACAGTATTAAAATAAAAAGAGAACCAACCCTATGGGAAAACATATTTGTCAATGATACCTCAGACAAGGGTTTAATCTCCAAAATATATAAAGAACTTACACAACTCCACTCGAACAAGACAAGAAACCCAATTAAAAAATGGGCAAAGGACTTGAATAGGCATTTCTCCAAGGAGGACATGCAGAGGATCCAGAAACACATGAAAAAATGTTCAATATCACAACAACCTAGGTGCCCATCAGTAAATGAATGGATCAAAAAAACTATGGTACATTTACATAA
>CM052548.1:13445064-13610985 GCA_028533065.1 Trachops cirrhosus | reverse complement strand
TTTATTATATATGTTGTTTTACTTCCTTTGCTTTAGCACTTTAAATTTCTCTCTAACCACTTTCATATGATTTCATAATTGACTACTTTAAAAGTTTCCAAATATTTAGTTATTTAAAGACATGTCATATACATTCTAAATGTTAGACAAATAATAGTTTATCATTTGCACAAATGATAGAAGTTTTCACATCTGATCTGTTAATAAAAGAAAGGAATGTTATATCAGTGAAGGAAATCATACACACAAACCTTCATCTCTAGATTCTACTCTCTGTTTATGTCCTTAGACAAATACTTATTTGAGCTTCAGATTCCTCATCTACAAGTGGCTATGTGTATATACATATATGCTTACCCTGCAGAGACATATATGCTTACTCTAGTAGGACTGAGAGTTAATTTACTCAGAACAAAGAGTACTTACATAATACATAGTGACAACACTTAATATATATTCCTCATTGAATTTCAAAGTCGTCTGATCCATTATTACCCTTTTGCAAATTATGAAATGGCTAAACAGACAGGGTAAGTACATTGCTCAAGACAATGCAAATTAGAGATCGCCAAAAAGACGATTTGCATCCAGGCATTTCACATTCACAGTTCAAACTCTTAATACAATTGTGTTGCCTCAACAACTAGATCCATTATTGTTATTGCTACTTTTAAAAAGAACTGTGGAATAATATAATTATCTGCATCAAAAAAATGATGTACTGACTTCAGAGACTGGGTGAGGAAGAAATGTTGAAAATTTTACATTGTCCATGGAACAGTAAAATAGAATGATCCATATTTTTCAATTATAAATGCAATAAAAACATTCTGTAATCCTAGATCATATCACCTTATTCTATTAACATTGCTAGAATTTCATTTTCCTCCTCCTTTAAGTTTTCATCCTCTTATTGAAAAAAATGCATATGATAATAAAAGAGGGTACACCCACAAAGGAAACTCATGATGGCATTTTTCTGTAGTTTTACACTGACACTTACCAAGTTCCTCCCGCGCCAAATGTAAGTAGGTCAAGTTTGATTATGTGATCCACTTCAGCATTAGAAACAAAGAAAATCAACTGCTAAAGCAGGCCAGTGTGCATTCCTAAGCAAGATTGACAGAAGCTGAAATAGTTGTAAAGATCAAGAGATTACAGCTTTAGACTTTAGCTTTGCTATGAAAGTGGACAATACTTTGCAGCTATCATTTCTCTGTATTTTCGGCAAAATATTTACATCATGAATCAGTTTGGAAACATTTTCTTTTAACTTTATTGTTTAAGGAAGAAATCTCAGATTTTCAGCTTTATATGTTCAATAAGATTAAATAATACATGAAAATGCATTGCATGCATACTAACTGGCAACAAGAAGCTTATTATTGTACTAGAAAGCAATAATTTATTTTAAAAGAAACATTTGTAAATATGATTTAACAGACTTGCAATAACTGACGTTAGATTTTATTATAAAAAGCTTTCAATAGCATTTTCAAACTACAGAAACACTATTATAAACAAACCAACTTTATTTAGATGTTGTGTTAATCCTTATCCTCCCCTAATTCTTTAAGCAAGGAAAGCTAATCTGGATTTATGGCATCTGAATAATGTTCTGTATTTAAACATGATGTAATCTCTTATTCCTTCTACTTGAAATTCCTATTTCCTTATTCTTTTGCTCTCAACTGTCTTTGTTTGCCTTTCTATAAATTCCATTAACTGCAGCCAAATAATAAGAAAATCAGTGAAAGAGGTTAATTAACTAATACCACAGAAAATTAAATCACAGTGGCATCGTCATGGAACAGTCTTCAGAAAGACTTGCCATTGAATTTTTGAGCCTTAATTCTGAAAATTATTTAAGAAACTACTGAATCATAAGACAGTACATACTTCTTTTAAATATGATGAATAAAAATTAAAAAAATTGAATATGATTTAGCAATACCATTATTGTAGTGACTATTTTGCACAAATTATGAGCTATACATTTTACAAGGCTTAGTTTTTTAGCCATTCTGTTAGGGCTAATAAACTTTTGAGAAGTTAGTATCATTATCAACTTAGTGTAAACTGAATAGGCCCATGATGAGGCATCACAGTACAATACTTTAAGACTTTTTAATATTTTTAATATTTTCAGATTTCCATTTCATATTGATGGTGGAAACACTTTGTAATAGTTATTTCATCATTTCTTTAAATATATGAAAATATTTTAGCTTATAAATTTAAATCCTCTTCCTTCTAACCTTCTTATAATCCCTTGTATAGAGTACAAAAATCTTAAAACATTTCAAAAGTACTTACACTGAGGTATGCTCAAATGTGTATAATTAGAGAAATAATGATATTATTTTCTAAATATACAGCTAAGATCTTAAAATATTTTACAATACTGTTTTATTAACTAAAATGTGCACAGCTGGTTATTTTTTTGAAAATATATGTTGTTATGTACATTCTAAAATATAATGAATCCAGCTTTTTATAAAATCCGAAGTCTGACTTCTATGAATACAGTAAGTTTTTTGTGAATCTCAGGAGACCAATAATGCTACTTTGTGGTCAGTGTTCCTATGTTATTTTCTCAGAGATTCCATAGAAGGGCTGGTGTCTGGGTCACAGATTTCACTGGTCATCACAAAATATGCTATCAATTTAGATGAAGTCAAAGAGGTCTCTGTTCTGTCTAGTGTACTATTAATTTAGTAATTTCTTTTGATAAATATATCTTATCATAAGCATTGCATACATCCTGATTTTCTGGGTATGGAAAGTGTAAATCATTTTTAAAATTGCATAATATTATTTTTGTCCTATAATCATTTTCATTAGTACACATTCAGTGGAAACATATTTTCATGCTCCCATCATAAAATTATTATAAGTTATATTTATGTTTTGTGGAGAGGAAGTGCTAAAAGTCATGGCTGAGAAGTTTCCATTGTCTGTAAGAGCTGCTCACCATCGGAACTTAAGTATTGGATGCCACCAGTGATGTTGAATAGGGGCATAATTAAAGCAGAACAGATCAAGGTAAAGTTTCCAGTAAACTGCTTCACACAACATACATTAAAGACATGAAATAATGCATGAAAAATGTAAATTATCTAGGAGTAAATTTAACCAAAGGGATAAAAGACCAATTCTCTGAGAACTATTAGATATTGAAGGAAGAAATTGAATAAGGTACAAAAAAATGCAAGGATACACATTGGGCATGGGTTGGAAAGATTCACATTGTTAAAATATCCTTACTCCTAAAGCAATACATAGATTTAGTGCAATCTTTATTGAAATACCAATGTCATTCTTTTCAGTACTAGAGCTAGTCCTAAAATATTTGTGAAATGACAAAAGACTCCAAATAGCCAAATCATTCATGACAAAAGAGCACATTGTGAAGTACCATGCACCCTGATTTCAAATCAAACTACAAAGGTACAATAATCAAGACAGTATAGCTTTTGCAAAAAAAATATACATAGGTTAAAGGAGTAGAATAGAGAGCCCAGAAATAAATATTTATTTATATGGTCAGTTAATCTATTCCAAAAGTAATTTACATTTAAGTCTTTAACCTATTCTGAGTTTATCCTTGTGTATGGTGTAAGTTGGTGGTCTACTTTGTTTTTCCTTTTTGCATGTATCTATCCAATTTTCCCAGTGCCTTTTATTGAAGAGGTCATCTTTACCCCACTGTGAATTCTTGCCTCCTTTATCAAATATTAATTAGCCATAAAGATGGGGGTTTATTTCTGGGCTCTCTATTCTGTCCCATTGATCTACATGCGTGTTCTTGTACCAGTCCCATGCGGTTTTGATTACTATGGCCTTGCAGTATAGTATAATAGCTGGTTTATTCTTTCTGTCTGGGTGCTCAGAACTTTCAGAACTTAGTTTGCTCAAGTTCCTATAGTAAATATTTTTCTATGTTTTATTACACCTTAGCATGGTAAAATATTATTTAACTCACATAAAATATATATTTTGCTGCATAACCACATTTTTTCAATTTTGTATTCAATTTTCATGTTTATGTACAAAGGCATATGTGCTTTTGCCTTTTCATTTATCAAACTGCTTATTTTTAGTAAATTTCTGATCCCCATTACATTGCTAAGAGACAAGAACAATATCAAATTCTTTGTGGTTTTATAATTTTTTCACTCATGTAAAAAGGAAACTGTAAATTTAATTTAAAAGAAAAGAGCCTGAGAAACATTTTAAAAGTGATTCAAGAAAGTGATTTTAGTTTATTTACATGGAGGACATTGTCAAATTATTAAAAACAAAAGTTTGTATGAATTACTATCTTATACTTAAATATTTATATTTTTAAAAGTGAACATTTCCATAGTTCAGTTTTTTAAATTTGAAAATACAGAAGAAACTTTCTGTCTTTAACAACAGAAAAAAAACATTTAAAAAACTGGTCAGTTTTGACTGAGTAATGATTTCTGTTTTTTACAAATACTAAATGAATCTTTGATACACTCTTAATAACACATTACATTGCATTGTGCTGGTACTTTTCTGAACTTAGTTTTTTTTTATGTCAGTATCTTGTTTGAGGCAAGTAGACTCATAAAATTTCAAGTAAACCATGCATCTAGTATTTTATTTTTGTTTTTAATCACCGTTTATATTCCCTGTACCCTCTTCTACCTCCATTCACCCCCGCAATAATCATACTGTTGTTTTCTGTGTCCATGAATTCTTTCTTTCTTTTTTCTTTTTTGCTTAATCCCTCCTACCCACAACCCCTGTTATTTCCTTCCAGCTGTCCACTTACTCTCTGTCTATGAGCCTGTTTCCATTTTCCTCATTAGTTCAGTTCATTAGATTCCGCATTTTCTATCTCGTACGGGCTTATTACATGTAGGGTAATGTTCTCTCCTGGTCCATCCATGCTATCACAGAGGGTAAAATCTTATTCTTTTTTATAGCCAAGCAGTATTCTATTGTGTAAATGTATCATGCCTGCTTTATTGATCATCTAGGATTTTGTGTTCAAATGCCTCTGGGTATAAAAATTCCTCTACTGTTATAGTACATAATTTCTTAGATTCAGAATATTTGATTTATATACCATAGTACTCTACTAGAGGTATATTTGTCAACAGTTTTGTTAACTTGAATTTAATCTCTCTGTACCAGATTAATCTTTCTAAGAATAGAAATATATCCAAATAATTCTTTATAAAAGTTAAAGATGTCTGCTGGCTTTATCTTACTGACCTACACATTCCTTAATGTTTCTTTGAAATTTTGTCTTTCCTACTCTTTGTTTTACAGATATTTTATTTTTTTAGACAATGGGGAAGGGAGGGAGAAAGAGACAGAGAGAAACATCAATGTGTGGTTGCCTCTTGTGTGCCCCCAACTGGGGACCTGGCCCACAACTCAGGCACGTGCCCTGGCTGGGAAGAGAATCACCAACCCTTTGGTTCGCAGGCCAGCACTCAATCCACTGAGCCACACTAGCTAGGGAGTCTTTCCTATTCTTGAATAATAATTTTTAACCTTTAGAACTTACACCTATGTATAAATGGCTTGTGGTGGTAGGGTATGCACTTCATAAAACACACACACACAACCAGTTTAGATCAAAATAAAATTGAGATGCCCAAAACACTGAGAAAATTTAGTTTAAAAGTGGTAAATTCAATAATGGAAATTTTAATATGCATTAAGTAAGACAAAATTTTAATTTGTTACATTTTATAACACCCAACTATGACATATAATTTTTATTAATATTCAGATTTGTTTTTGCTTTGATATTAAACCATTTGCCTAAACTCACACTAAGAAGATGTAGGCTGTGAGTCCAACTGAAGAAGAAATTGCAAGGTGAGGATGGAATATGTCTTTTCCGTATGCAGCAATATCATTAATGATTAACGGAAATGGAAGAGTTTAAAAATACATGAATCAATCTCAACTTTTTTTGATGGGAAACAGTGTGTGTGTGTGTGTGCGTGCATGCATTTCCTCCAAATGGATTTTTCTTCTATATCCTTAAAAGTAATGTTTGTCACATAAAATTGCATCAGAAAGATTTGGCAAATGCAGACAAGAGAATTCATACACTGCTTCATTTTCCATCACATGTTCAGCAAACAGATACATCACAGAAGAGAAATTTGACAAAACTTTCTTTTCTGCATCTATATTGCTTTTTAATATGCTAACTTTGCTAACGTTATTTCTAAAACTATCCTTAAAGTTAGTTACACTCCATGTCACTGCTGTGTAATTAATGTGCTTATCTACTCATTTTAAGGTTTGTGCATTGCCATTCATATCCTTTGAGATTATTACCATAAAGCATAAAGCACATTAATTAAATCATATGTGTTCATAATATCTGCAAAGTGTTTTCTGCACCATCTTTTGTCTTAGTGTTAGAAATATTTTACTTATATATAATTTTTCTCAATAGCTTTTTGGGTGTTAACTCTGTGTGCAATCTCTGATTGACTCCAATACTAAATTCCACGTGGCTAATGTAGAAGATGTATATTCCTCCTGGTAAATACATTAAGGGATAAATCGTTGTCAATATATATTAATTTTCCCATTAATAAAATGTCACTATCACATATTCCAAATACAGATTTAAGTTCTTGTATACCATTTCTTTTTAACCCTTTAAACCTCATTACACACCAAAAATATATATATTTTGTTGATCTGACAAAAATATAAACACAATTTTGATTCATTCATACCAGAAGGCTACTGTTGTGCTGGCTGCTGTCAATTTTTTTTTTTTAATTTGACAATCTAAGGGAGAAGAGGTCAGGGTCCCTGTCCAAATAGTCAGGCACTGCATGTTTTTTAAATCCTTGGGGCACAGTGGTTGAAAATTGCTTGATGTGACTTTTAAACAATAGCAGTTTGAATTTTTATACTGTTTTGGCATTTGAGACGTTGTTGATAGCTTAACTTGTAAAATTATTTTTATTTTGTATTCCCTTTCAGATACTCTGTTTTTCTTTTAATTTTGCTTTGTTATTATTTTACCTCACGGACATGATTACAAGTTGGAACAAAGCCAACCTGGTTACAATCCATTTCCAAGTCACGGGAAATGTCTGGGACAGGGTTAGAAATCTGAAGAGCCTGGTTCTGGAGCACGTGGCCCTTACAGCTGTGCCCTTTCTGTCACCTCAGCCTATGGGTGCATTCCGGTCTGACGGGGAGAGGCAGTTACAGTAAAATGTCTCTGTTCGGGAAGTTGTGTTAACATCATGAAATTAAGGAGATGTAAATATTAACACTGTTCTATACAAGTTTATTGTTTATAAAGCTCTAGTTGTCTTCCAGGGCTGATAAACTACGGGTCTGCTGGCCAAATCATGCTTGCAACAAATTCTGGTTAAGAACAAATTAAGGGGGAGGGTGGTTCACACCCATTAATTCTCTATTGTTTATTTCTGCTTTCATGTTTCAATAGTAAAGTTGAGTAGTGGCTAAAAAGGAACATATAGATCTCAAAACTTGACATGGTTACTATCTAGTTCTTTCCTAGAAAACTTTGCAGAACTCTAAGTTTTAAATTAATTCCAACTTTTTAAATAAAGAAATAGTCTAGATCATTGACAAAATATTAATTCCCTTTCAATCCCTAAATGGATTTTTGCTTTTTCCTTTGATTCTTTCATTAATGATGCTATTTATGAGTTGAATTGGTATACATTTCCCCCAGACATAGACGTATGTATTCCCTGACTTTTGAAATTGTAGCAGTTAATATTTTAACAGCTTTATTTTTCATCATTCCATTTTTATTTATGTAATGTATTGATAATTATATTTTTTACCATAGTTAATGTGTATACATGCTTTGATTTTCTTTGTCAGTTTGCATTTTAAACAATAATATGAGTTCAATGTATGTTACCTCCATGGACAGAAATAAGAAATTGATTATCAACTTTTCAGACAGTTCCAAAAATTGCACACAACTAATTTTATCTTTTTATTCAGACCAACTGAAACAATGGCAAACAGGACAAAATGTACAAAATTTAACATGCCATAAAATAAAGTTACATTGACTTCTGTAGGTAAACAGACATGCACACACACACTTATATAACACACGCCATGCAGGAGGGCCTGTGAGAATCCCTTGAGAATGCCCTACAGCTGAAGTTAGTACTTTAACTAGAACAAATGGGTAACATTTGGAAAATCCTTCGTCACTCACCATAACATAACTTTTTCATATTCACAATATAAAATATCAACATAATTGAACTATGTATGATATAGTTGTAATTCTCTTGTATTTCAAAACTGATGATTACATATAAGAAAGAAATAGATCCAGCTTATTATGGAAAATTCAAGAAAAGTTTCCTAGAAATGCAAAAGTTAACATTGACGTTATTTGCTGTTTAAAGTAATCATCCAAATAAAGACATGTTTTAGTTGGATATTAGGGTTGAGATTTTCTAAGAAAGATTGCAGTTGACAGAATACTTTTAGAGATTATCAACTGATATCAATATATATATGATATCAAGATATATATGTGTGTGTATACACACATATATGTATATATATATTTTCACATATTTTCTGAATAATAGTCACATTATAGAAATTGAATATATGTATTCTTAATTCTTGTTACTGTGTCACTTATTTGTATATACAAATCATTTGGTGAATATATATATAATCTCTGCTAAAGGATTTGATATCTAAAAAATGAATAATATGATTAAAGCAAAGAAGAAAGACAAGGGTTAATATTTAATATATTTTTAATTTATTTTACAAAAATGCCTATGGCTTAAATCATGTTTACGTGAACTAGAAGTAGTAATGTTTTTAAAGACATTAGCTCAGCCCTGCCTGGTGTGGTCCAGCGGATTGAGTGCTGGCCCCTGAACCAAAGGGTTGCTGGTTGGATTCCCAGTCAGGGCACATGCCTGGGTTGCAGGCCAGGACCCCAGCTGGGGGCGCACAGGAGGCAACCACACAATGATGTTTTTCTCCCTCTCTTTCTCCATCCCTTCCCCTCTCTCTGGAAATAAATAAATAAATACAATATTTAAAAAAAAGACACTAGGTCTTTACTTGGGTGTTTGATTTAGAATGGAGTAACGAGTTTCTTAATGTCTTTTAAAACACTGCCCCCAGCATTCCTCAATATTCAAAAGTCAAAATAAATGATACTTTTAAATCTTAACATTCACCTTCATTTTGTTGCGATAAAAGAGATAATACCCCCATCCAGCCCTACCCCCGCCCCTCCCTCAGTCAATCCCTGTACCCTCAACCACGGCAGGGGGTCAGGCATAAGCGCTCTTTGGCTAATCCGTTCACCAGCTTTCCTCCAGTCACCTCCCCGCCTTGACAGCTGTCAGTCTGTTCCCTGTATTTATGCTTCTGTTTCTATTTTGTTCCTTAGCTTATTGTGTTCATTCGAGTCCACATGTGAGTGAGATCATGTGCTACTTGTCTTTCACTGGCGTTTTAATCATCAGGTTTTTGGATTTTAAAGACATTAGTGATTTTCATGATTATTATGATTATGATTATGGAACCATTAATAATTTATTTAGAAAATTTATAGACAACAAAAATACCAATTTTGGAACATATATGTAAGTGACATAGTAGTAAGAATAAAGAATACATGTATTTGTATTTCTATAACATGATTATCATTCAGAAGAATATTCAATCATTTCTCAATCTATGTTGATGCTGAAAATTCATATTTAATGAAAACATTCTATTTATTTTTTTAAATAAAAATCTACAAAAAGCATTACCTTTGTAAAAGCCATTTTGCAACCTATTTACTGACATATCATAGACTCATTCTGAAGGTGAAAGGCTTTCTAGACGGTGGCCTTCTGGCATCTATTTAATTGTATAATTAAGTAGGTGACCAAAGAAAACACTTCTGTAGCTGTTTCACGCACACATTCTTTGGTAGTTATTTCAATAATTTTGAGAGGGACAGAGAGGGGAAAAGATTGAAAATTTTTAAAAGAAAAGAAAAATCAACAATATAAAATTAAAATGACCAAAAATAAAATATAATGATATGGTATGCATGTTTAGTATTTTAACAAACTATAGAAATGATCCCTGAAAGTATAGTCTTGCAAGTTTGGTATTTTAATAGACATCTGCTTGGCAATGAGAAGAGAAATTATATAAGAAAATCTAGTATTTATTTGGAGCATTTGGCTTTTGGAAGAATTCAGTTTAATTGTAGCTTTAGATATTGTAGCACAGAGAAATTAAATTGTTTAGTAAAATCATTAGGATAATTGCATGGGTATATTATATACTTTACAGCTAAATGCTTGTGTCTCATTGACTGCCTTTGTATTATTATAGTTTCATAGTACTTTTCTCCTCCATAAACTTCAGTTCAGGACATGCAAATATTTTTTATTTTAATTAAAAAAAACAACATTGAAAGAAAGTGTTTTAGATGTATAAAACAATTTATGTAAAAAAAAAAACAGTGCCCTCAGGTTAGCGTGCTAATACTATGAATTCTCTAAGGCAAAATTAAACTTATATTCAAATATGTTCATTTTATAAGAATTACATTAGATCACTAACTTTATGGCTGCAAATACTGTATTTCTGGTGTCTAATTTTGTGAATTATGTGTGGCTCTTTGTCCCTCTTTTACTGTTCTCATCTGTATTGTACCAATATAACTCTTTTCATGAAACAAAAGATTTTTAAGTTCTTATTCACCTTATTGTGCTAAATAAGGCAAAATATACATACATACATTTTGTATAATAAAATTTAAATTTCCTTAATAAGGACATATTAATAGAAAGTATTACACGGTTTTCCAGAATTCAATAGTTAAAACCAAGACAATACTAAAAACATGTAGCTGAAAAACAAATCATGTAAAATTGAATACAATATTATCACACATAAGAATATTTAATTTGATGATAATGCTGTCCTTGATTATTTGGTGAGAGAGAGAGAGAATAGTATTAAATGTTGTTTAATTTCAAGTGAGTAAATAGATTGGGTTTGAGTGCTCCAACTCATATCTAAAACAAAACAATGATAAGAAAGAACATTTGTTTTACTAAATGTGATACTCCATCACTTAAATAATTTAAAAATTATGACATATCATATGAATAAATTATGTACACTGAAATTTCAGTAACTATGTTTTAGAAATTAACATTGAATTTTAAAGCAATTATAATATGAATTAACATTGCAAAATCAGAATAGTTTGTTAGGCACAATAGTTATTTTTAATAAACTTTAAAGCAATTGTGTCTTTTAACTGTTTCTAGTCTTATAATATTTGTTCATGGCCTGGGTGATAACTTTATGCAATAGTTTCAGAATTCAAGACAGCATCTGGATTGTATTTCAAATGATGTGTTTGTGGGTCTTCCAGAGATTGTTTAGATTGTAGAATAGCTAAAACCATAAACAAATATGGCATGTAGAGAATACTATCCAAGGAAAACCAGTTGTTATTTCTAAAATATGCTAATTAACTTTTTCGGTCCACTTAATTTTAATAAATTTTTATATATTTTTTCTTTTAGGTGATGCAAGATAACATTTTATTCCTTCTTACATCTATTGTCTCATTTACAAGCCAGTTTTCTATTTTTTACTACTGTTTTAAAAATAACAGTTTTCTTTTTGACTTAAAGATTTTTTTTTGTTTCAATAGCTCTTTATTTTTTTTTTCTGGTATTTTTTCCATTACCATTTATCCTTATATCCTCGTCCTCCTCACAATCACCACGCTGTCATTCATGTCCATGAGTCCTTTGTCCTTCTTGCTCAATTCTTGTACCCCGTAACTGCTCTCTATATGTGAGTCTGTCTCTATATTGCTTGTAAAATTTTAAATAATACACATACATAAATTCTTGCAGCTAAATAGAATCACACTAACAAGTAAAGATAAAGCAGAGGTCAGGAGAAGTGATGGGTCGATTTAAAAGCCTGGGGTCCTTTTGGAGTAAGAATACTTCTACCATTTTCCTCATTTTGCACAGGCTATGCAATGTGCAAAAGCAACAGAAAATAATATACTAATAGGAAACTCACAGGGAGGCAATGAGAAATAGGCTATAGTAAAATACCCAGGAAGACAGTACTTGGTCTGGTCCCTGCTGTAGGTGAAGCTACATGTGAGTTTTCATTCTAGGTGACTTAGAGGGAATGAGATGAACCTGGCTTGACTTGTCTCCTCCCTCCGTGGGTTTACAGATGAGTGTGGTAGGGGAGCAGGCATGTTATCCATAGACAAAGTAGACTGAGACATCATAAGAAATGTAAAGACTAAGGACACCCTAAATTCAATTTTAGAATATCTGAACGGCCACTGTGGAAGAGGTGGCACTAAGAAGTGGGTAAAGGGTACTTATGATTTCCCTTATATGTGGAATCCAAAGAGCAATACAAATAAACAAACAAAAACATCAAAAAACCCAGACTCATATATACAGAGAACAGACTGATGGTTGCCTTTGGGGTGAGGGGTATTGGGGAACTGAATGAAAAGCGAAAAGGACTGAGAAGTACAGATTAGTAGTTTCAAAATAGTCATGGGGATGTAAAGTACAGCATGGGGAATATAGTCGATAATATTGTAACGACTATGAATGGGGCTCAGTTGGAAGCCAAGCATTTCAGGCGAACACTTCGCAAAGTATATGATTGTCCGATAATTATGCTGTACACCTGAAACTAATACACAATAATATGACTGGAGGCTGTAATTTAGAAAAGTTAAACAAAAAACAAAAAATAAAGGATGGGTAAGGTTTAAACATGCAGAGATATTGTGTAAAGTGATAATACTCAGGGTTAGAATAGAGCACATGTTCACAAATTGCCAAAAGAAAGAGTATTTTGCAGAGGGGAGGTGGGTGAGTGGAAGTGGAATGAGATATGGGGGTGATAAATGATAACGGGATACACACAGTAAAAAAAGCAAAACACAACAACAACAAAAACATATAATCTTTCTAATCTAATAAGTGCTGATTACCTGTATCTTTTCAAACATTACTTTAAATCTGTTAAGGCTCTTCTACTTTCCTATCACTATTTTCCCATTTACTATTTTATTATATATTTTTACTTCCTTTAAACATCTGCTTTCAGAATCATATTATAAATAATTTTCTTAGAATATTCTTATCTCATCTGAATTACTGTTTTGGATAATTTTTGTCTAGGTATTATGAATATGTTTTTTTAAAAACTGAAGTTTATTTTAATATTAATTTCACATTCTCTGACCTCTAAGGTGTAAGATCAATGCTGAGGATTAACATTATTGACCCCCTAACCTATTCCAAACACTTTATTAGATTCCTCATGTTATGCAGAATTAAGTTCCACCAAAAAAGTCAAAAAGGTGTGAATTTTTAACCCCATTCAGCAAATAAGACCAGTGAGTTTAAAAAGTTCAAGTACTTTTTAAAGTGTCTGAGCAAATTCTCTCTGGTGCCAGCATCCATGGTTTCTCCACAGCCATATCCTACTCGTATCTCCAGCAGATCCAGTAGAACTGTATTTAAAGACTATGGCTTAACTTCCTGGCCCTTCCAAATGTGCCAGTGTGACAGAAATATAAAGCTGCAGGAATCTGTAGCATGTATATATAAATTGAGTAAAGATGGTAAGAAATGAATCTATTTTTTACACATTACTTACTGCATGCACATCAGTAGATCAATATGCCAGAGTATTATATTTGTAAGGTTAACCATAAGCTATGCTATTAATTAAATAAACACTTTACTCCAGAGAGAGAGATCAAAATGATGAAATTGATGGCCCAGCAGGCAATCTTTTGTTCTCTTATTTTCCCCCCAAAGCAGTTTGTGTTGTAATGTATGTCCTTGGAGAAACTATGTGTTTAATATTTAGTCTATTTAATTCTTTAACTCTGAGCTATTGTTCACTGAGGCAGAAATTTGGATACCAAAGTCATGCAGCTAAATCCTATTTGAAGGCTAAAGAATCTACTTAAAATTTCAGAATGTTGATCTGGGCCATTTGCAGTGAATTGCAATGAAGCAGAAAATGCATTTTAGAGTTTGCTGTGTTAGAGATAATGGGATTGCTTTTCTCAAGAATGAAAATGTAATTTAAGTATGATGTTTTACTTATAGTACACAATCTCACTATATGTTTTAGAGACACATATCACAAAATGTTTATCTCTGGACTTTTACTGTGACTATGACCCTTTATTAAATACAAATGAGTATTCCCAAGTTTTATAATTATACACCCTACCTCCAATCTCCCCCCACATTTCTGTGGAATTGGATTCCCTTTTTGTTTTTTCTGACTTCTGCCTGGAAGACACCACTTGATCATTCACTGAGGTGTCCGTGCTGTGCTGTGACAGCTGACTCATATTTAGCGCGCTACATGGAACACTCTGTTTCTCTAATACATTTTTACTCCACCCTTTTCCATGTTTTTCATGGCATCATCTCAGCTGCATCCATTGTTGATGTGGATCAACTTGATTTCCCCACATGTACGTGAAGTGCAGAAGTGAAGGGGAAAGACAGGACACCGCACCCATAACAGAGGTTTGGAGAGTCACTGGTGTGGAACTCCAAGGTTAAAGTGAGGAATTTTTTTCAGAGCTCGGTAGATGGGATTTTTAAGTGCCAGTTGTAACTCTTTTTAGCCCTGGCATGCCTCTATTCTCAAGCATAACACAACAGTGTCCATATAACCTGTACTATTATGCTTTAGAAGAATGTAAAAATAATAATTGAACCACAATATCATAAGGTAAAGTGTTTATTGTTCTTATTTTATAAACTGACAACCTGAGAAGAGTTTTTATGTATTTTGAGATATTTTCTGAGAAGTACATTTGAAGTTTGAATTGTCATTTTAGGCCATCCGTCAACACATAAGTTTTTATGGAGCCCCTTCATAATAATTTACATGGACAATCTCCATTAACCTCTGCTTCAGCAGTCTACTTTGTCCCTAGCTATCTCTCACATCCAGTGCGGTAAACTAAGTAAGCTTTATTTATTTAAATGCGTTTACACTACATGTATAGGTACAATATGGACAGAGTGAGTTACATAGGCTAACAACAACAATAAAAAACAAAATCTCTGTCCAGACAAGTTCTGATTTAATGGGATTTTCAGATAGATTTTACTCCATAGTTTTTTGAATCTACATCACCTGATGATGATACTTCTTCAAAATATTCATATATAGACTGTGTTTCTGCATTTTAACCTTCAACTTTTCAGACTCTTCTCTGTTTTGATCACTTGAACTGAAACTGTGCACCGCCCAGGCTGCACCTACATTAGCACGATGTGCTCTCTAGCTAACTGTCTTTACAAGTACAATTCTAGTATTTCCATCCACATGATTTATGGTTTACTATTCTGGGCAACTCTTGCCTAGGTAGATAAAAGTTGTTTATTTTATTGCTTATTTCAGGAACTTCCCCAAACACCATTTAAATAAATGTCAAAATGTTCAGCTTTTCCATATATAATATAATGTGATGAACTCTAAGAGGGCCCAAACCTCATCATGTTGCTTAAGTATTATTTTTTGAAAAGCCAGGATTTGACAATCTTGGAGGCCCACAGAGAACCAATCAAGCTTTCTTTTTACTGTAATCCAACCTTAATTTCAGAACAGTATTTTCCTCTGCAAGCCCCAGGGCATCGGTCTTGAGTACTCTCAGAACGTTATCATTATAATTAATTAATTTTGTTCGATCCAAATTTTTTTATATGAAAGCTCCAAAATACCTAGTGAACTTTTATATCGTTTAGTCAAAAAAATGGGTTGAGTTTAATAAATACCCATTACAAAAAATAATTTAATTATCAAATCAGATGTGAAAACATTTATTTTTTTTACATGAAGGACACTATTATTTGTCTCTCTCTCTGTCCTTATTCTTTTTTGTTATAAAAGGAAGGTACATAGTGAAAAAGGACTCCAAAAAACCTACTACTCAAGCCAAACATGGTGACTGAAACATTTAAAGGTTTTTTTAGTACCAGCATTTCTCAGTCAAATTTTACTAAGGTCATCTAGCAAAAATTTATAATGACATTAAATAATCCTGTTTTGTTTTGTCTGTGAACATCTGAATTCAAGGAAGTTCTTCATAACAATACTTTCTCTCTGACCAAAGGTGAAAATGAATTGGATGAGCAAATGAAAACAGTCCAACCATTAGGCTGAGAGTCACAGACAACTCTTTTAGTGACTGTTTAAGTCTATTTCAGTCTAAAGTTGACTCTGTGCCCCTTCCAGGACCATCAAAGTTTATAAATGTATTTTATGAAAAACCTGCATTAGTATAGTTATCTTTTAAATCCCATAATTTCACCATTGTTAATTTAAAATTACAATGGTCAGTTTGGGAAACTTGGTAAAAACAAACTTTATTGCTTGAATTAAAAGCCAAAAAATTTCAAATATTAAATGCAAGTTTTTTTCTGACGATTGTATGCATTATTTGAAATACATGTGTACAATATATTTTATTTAATTCACAGAGTTGTAGAAACATCACTACAAAATAATTCTGGAATATTTTTATCACCTCCAAAAGACACCATATTAAATAAGGTGCAGAAGGTATCCAGCCATGTAATATGAAAAACAGAGACATTTACTGAAGAAGATGCAAAATACAAAAAACATTGTACAAGGACAATGATGCTTCAGTTCTCTTCAAAGTAGGCACCTGGGGACTTCACATGGTTCTCCCAGCATCATTAGCAACTGCAGCACGATGTTCCTTCTGCTCTGGTAGCAGAATCTGCAGAATGAATTTGCCACAACACATTTCATGCCAAGATTCTGAGTGAAAATTTCAGACACAGTAATTTTTGGAATCCCCAGATCAGCTTCTAGTTCTCACACTGTCAGTTACCAATCTTTGTTGATTGCAACCCACACACGTTCAACACTCTCAGGTGTTCTGCTTGTTACAGGCTTTCCAGAACACGGATCACTTTCAACAGATCCTTGACCACCTATGAAGCATTTGTGCCACACTTTTATTTGTGCTGCACTCATTGCATCATCCCTGAAAGCCTTCTGAATCATCTGAATCGTTTCCGTGGAGCAATATTCAAGCTTAACACAAAATTTGATGCAGATTTGTTGCTCTACTTATTCAGTCATTTTAAATGTGATGGCCACACAGTACACATGTTCACTCAATGGTGTCTACCACCCCCACTGCCTACTCCAATGAAGACATCATTATTCACACATATGCATATTCCAGACCACTCTCCTTGGCTGCCAGGTTACAGTGATATCATGCAAACTGATATTGTTACATTAACAGTAGCTGGACTGTGTCAACTCCTCTTCTTCCCAATGCTTCACCACTCCCAGCCACCACTAGCTGGCTCCCCAACCCCTGGGCAAACACTAGCTTATTTTCCATCACAATAGCTTTGCCTATTACAAACCTTTTATAAAAATTAAATACTACAATATGTGGTATTTTGTTACATGTGCTTTCACAAAGCAGAATCTTGTGCTATATCATACATCAGTACTTCATTATTTTTTGATGAATAATGTTTTATTATATGGGTAACCACACTGTTTTTATCCATGAATCAGTTTATGGATTTTGTGTTGTTTCCCCTTGTAGGCTATTAATAAAAATGTTATGAACATTTGTATACAATTATTCAAACAGACATGTTTTAATTTCTCTTGGGTTTATACTTAGGAGTGGATTTTCTGAGTGATATGGTATGTCCATCTTTACTACTGTGAGGAATTGTAAAACTACTTTCCGAAGTGGTGAAGTTTTTTACATTCCCAATAGTTGTGCATGAGCCTTCCTCACCTTCAATATTACCTGTTATGATCTGTATTTTTTATTATATCCACCCAAATGTGTGTGTGAAACTGTACCATGATGAAATACATTCCCCTAACAATTAATGATCATGAGCATCTTTTCATTCCTTTGCTCTTTGTATATAACTTATTTTGAAAATGTCTATTCAAATCATTTACTTATTTTTAATGAAGTTATATGTCTTTTTTCATATCAAATTTTAAGTGTTCTCTGTGAGGGACCACTTAAGGAAGACATTTAGAATCTGTAGTTCTTCCTTATGGTTTTACATTTTATACTTAAACACAGGGCTACATGTTTTACAGTTGTAGATCTGCTTTCTTTGGTGTCTTTTTTAATCAAAGTACATATATTTATTTTCTTTTTTCTAGAAAATTATCAGTACAGATAGAGTCTTGTGGGCCAGGTGGTTTTATTGAAGTTCTGTCTTATATTTAGAAGTTTTCAACTGGGACCTCAGAAAAACTTATATTTCTGTATGACTCTACCCTTATCCAGCAGGTGGGTGAACTTTGTGACACTTTTATAATGAGGTAAAGTCTATGACTGATTCCATCTGTACTCAGTGTTTTAGCTGCCATAGGACACAAGATTTCCAAAGAACTATAATTTTGTAAGAATGAAGTGGATTATTTAGAACAAGACTAATCCTAGGAAGTTATACTTTTACTGAGAAATATTATAAAATGTGTTAATACTTCTCAGGCCTATAACTAAGAGACAAAATAATTCCTGTGCTTTAATGCCTATCACAGTCTGTGGATTCCCAAGTGATCTTCAATTACCATAACGGTATATAAATTAATCATGTTCTCAGCAACTCCACCTCTACCCAGAGAACCTCAATATAAAACAGGGCTTTAATGGTTAAAATCAGCTTTTTAATCACCTTCCTCTCTCCTTACCATGAACATTATATAATGTCAGAAATGTATCTAGTTGATCCCAAATTTCTTCTTATCCATTCTTCCTGTCTATTATATGATGTATGGTAATTACATCACCACTTCAATGTCCTAACCTCATTTCATCCACATTTTATTGTCCTCTGTGGTAAAAAATTCAAACATGGATGAGCATGATCTTCCGTGTTTTTATTGTTCCCTGCTTATACACAAGTAACTAAATTCTGTTGGAGTGAGTCATAATTCATAACAAAGAGGTACTACTATTAATCCATCATCACCAACATCAAAGCAGTAAAAGGTCAGTTCATGAATTTTTACTTTCAAATTTCATAATAGAATTATAATTAACCATAAACTCCCTCATACATCTTTATGTTGATGACCTAAGTTTTCCTGCAGTTATACAGTTACACTACAAAGTTGTCATTTCTGGAATATTATATATTATATATAAATATTAAACAAAATTTTATTATAGATTTAGAGCAGCAGATTTATTTTATTCAATGTACAAAAAAGATCCAACATATAAACCAATTGGTGAGGCCAGCCTCCATAATCAAACCAATCAGCTAAAGCAGACTTACTTTCTGTCAGAAAGCATCTTATATCATTTTTCTCTTCAAATGGAAATACTAATACATGTCTGAAGGACAAGCACACTGCTCCTGAATTCTGATTATAATATAGTTATCTAATTCACTAAAACATGAGTGTTACCATGATATTGTGATTTTCATAAAATCAATACCATCCTTTCCATATTTCTCCCTTTGTTCTAATGAGAATTTTATTTAGAAGCAAAGTGCTTCTTTGTGTTGCAGAAAATCATGTTAAGTTTCCTAGTGGGTCTGTTGTATTTCTTGGGGTTTTGTTGTTTGTTTTGTTTTGCAGAATGAGAAGCGTGATTGGAAAACAGGACTTCAAAGACAGAATTGAAAAAGGCACCACTTGTGAAAGAGTTCATCTGCTACCATTGAGATTCTGGAGGTTGATCATCTTGGAATGATCTCTGCCAACCTACTGCCTGAAAAGTCTTGGATTCATCCTGATATCTCTGCTTTGAAGATCCCAACAATCTTACTACATCCCTTTGTTAATAGATGCGTTGGTCCACTCACAATGAATTTATGAGTCTCTACTACCTTCAAATCTCTACCACCAACGGTGACTCTTGTCTATATAAATGTTATGTTAGTAAATGATTGATCTATTTATTTTTAGTATAATTTACAATGTTCAATGGAATATTTTTCTTGTGTAGGGATTGTAGTATTTTAAAGTCATCTTTGAATGTCTCTTCATGTATAAATATATGTCATACATTATTTTATTATTTAATATCCAGAGTAAATCTTTATTTTCATATTTGTAAATTTTGGAGAGTTACAAACCTTACCTCACAAAAATAAAAATATTATTTCATTGCATTTCACGCTCTTCAAAATGACTAGACACACAAATTCTCCATTTCAGAAAGTTACATCAAGAAACACATTGTTTGTTTTTTGAAAGAAAAATGACGAAGGTCCAATGTGCCAAGGCTGAGAGGTAGGTGCTGTGTGTGGGTGAGAGTGCAGCGATTCCGCATAGAGCAGACTCCTTCTCGGTCCGCTGCTGAGCACCCCAGACTCTTATCCTAATTCAGAATACGAGTCTTCACTGTATACTTTGCAAAATTAATTAATGCCATTGGAAAATGGGTAAACTATATTGGCCAGAGTTCAAATTTTACTAACATGAATTGAATTAATTTTATGAATTAGAAAAATCCAAGACTGTAGACACAAAATTTTGAATAAAGCACATTAAATAAAAATTCTGAGAAAATTTCATCTAAGCAAAAGAAAAAAGTACTCTAATAACTAATTATAGGTAGATCAATAGCTAAGTAAATAGAGATTTTTACTAAATCCAAGACTGAAATAATCTTAATTGCTTTAAGGGAAATATTTAATCAAATGCATATATGCATTTTTTATGGCTAACTTGCAAACCTCATACTGGGAAATGGCTTAGTTAGGGTGTGACATCAGCTGAGTGTGAGAGAGACCCAAAATAAGAGTAGCTTTAAGGTGAAAAAAATTGAGCCAGTAAGGCAGACAGCTATACAAAATCAGCTTGAGGCTAAGTCCCTTCATATTACACAGTCTCTAAGAAATATCTCACTCACACAATACATGATGGCTGACCACCTGGTTGTGATAGCAAGTTAGAAGGCAAATAAAGGAAGAAAGAGGCAGAGTCTATTGACCAGGTAATCTCACATATTACTTCTACTTCTACTCCTTTCCAGAATATAGTCAAACCTCACTGGAAAACAACAAAAAGACCAGAAATAGGTGACCTGTATTCTGAATAGATTATGTGCCGAATGTAAATTCAGTAGTATGGAAATGAGAAGGGGGAAACAGGTTTTGGTATAACTAGCAAATTCTACAATTTGAAGTGTATGTGGTTAAGTTGATAAATCTACCATGTCAGGGAAGTCATTGTATGTTGAATATTTTAAAATATTGCTTCATATGTTTGTGTGCTTTTGTATTTTGAAGGTCAAGGCCCTTTACTAAATGTTTTTCTGAATATACACGCCAAATACTCAAAGTCAGGAATGCTTTAAACTCATCACATTTAGGACTGGCCTACATGCAGACTTCACAAACATGAGCAAGTACTCAGACTGGTAACGCCTGGCAATGTACTTACATAGAATGCAAGCTACAGAATTTATTGTGCTCATTACTGTCACTTTTTTTAACTACATATTTAGGCCTAGATTCAAAAGTTGAGCAAAGTGATGGCAAGTTGAAAAGTACTTTTTTTAAAAAAACACAGAGCAGTCATCTTGATGAGCACTAAAAGCAATAACTTAATTTAGAGTCACTATATTCTGTTTGTTAGGCATTTGCCATAAAAAATATCATAGCACCTAAAACTAAATTCAACTGAGAATGAGAGACTTCATATAACAGCTGTATAAAGGTTATTTTGAGACTCACCTCTCTTATGTTTTTTTCCTTTAGCAACTTTCTTCTTGAATGCTTTTTAACAAGATGGATGGCACATTGTGATCTTTTTCCCATCCCGAAGCTTCAGCAGGAAGCTGGCTTGCAGCTGGAATTCGTACTTCGATGATGCATCCCAGGACTTCTTTGGTTACATGTGGCACTTCAAAGGGACCAGTAGAAAGAATCATGGAACAGCCTCAGAATGGCAAAAAGATCAGCATGTGAAGTGCGGCCTTTGAAGAACCACATGCAGCAGTAGATGTCAGAGCTGTAGAGCATGTGGTATATTTTACTTGAAGAGCCCACTTAATGTACTAAGATGAACCTGGGAAGAATTAGAGTCCCGATGAGATGAGCCTGCTTCACTGAGATGCAAAATACCATTCTTTGTTTTAGGCATAAAATAAAGAACTCATTATGGTGAATTTAGGAAACACACCAAAACAGACAAGGAAAAAAAAGAGAAAGGAATTCTGTAAAAATAGCTGTGGGCATATACTGTTCACTTATTGATTTGTATGCTAAAATAAAATAGTGCATATAATGCAGAGTAGCTTTATTATTTACATATGGCTAAAACACCACACATAGTTTTTATTTTCTCTAGAGCCTGTATTACTTTATGACAATTAATGGGGAAAAATTGCATGAACTCTTTTAGGTCCTTAACTAGCCTCCCACTGTGAAGATCTAAATGTTTACACATCCACAGATATGTGTTAATTATGCTACATCTGCAGGACACCTTAAAAACCAATCCCCTCAATCTCTTGAGAGATTGTCAAAGTCTTGTTTTTGGGACAATAAGACAAGCCATGGATTGAATGTTACTTTCTCCCAGTAGCTTTGTTTAGACTAAGTTTAGTCTAGAGCCTTAGGATAAATATTAGCTCAATCAACATATGAGTTTTAAACTGGAAAGATTATTTAAGGGTGCATCACAGAGCAAACAATTGTAAAATATGGAGAGAATTTAGTTAAAAGAATTTTCAGTTGTGTTAATTAAAAACATGACTTATTTTTCCTATTTATAATTCAGTTTATTAACTACATGAACATATAGTCTAAACTGCTCTAAATTGGGCTATTACAATTCAAAATGGAATCATTTTGAGAAAACTATCCATGTTAGTCAACAATCCATACAGTGAATGTTAAACTGCGGTAAGTGAAGGGAACGTTGATTAAAGTACCAAAATGTAATGTCTTTCATAGAAAATATTTATAAAATATATGTATTCATATATATCACAATTATTCTATTATTTTTACCACAATTATCCTGATACATTTTAATACTTTTGAATGAAATTAATATGCTCAAAAGTCCCCAGTGGACAGCATAAATTTCTGTTTGGACGTCTACAATACTTTCCAAATTTAACATATCCACACTGACCCTTTGCACCGGTTCTGACCTCTTCTTAGAGTGTTCTTCCTCTTACTCACTTTATGACTGCATATGTGGTATCTGTCATTTTCAGGTTATGTTTCATTTCCTCAGAGATGCACTCAATGATCGTCTAAAGAAAATAACAGTAATAGAATGCTCTAACAAATATTCATGATAACATCATACTATTTGCACTTGTGGTGCTTATTTATTTATTTATTTATTTATTTACTATTGTTGTTCAAGTACAGTTTTGCCTTTATTCCCATGAGTTCAGAAAATGTCTGTCTTGTTTAATATTCTATTCTCTTGGCACATGCCTAGAAGACAATGAATATTTTATAAATGCTGTTAAAAGATGTTGACAAAATGTGTCAATCGATATCAGCAGGACAATCCAGTATCTTCAGATTTAATAAAACATTTTGGAAACTTTAATTTTTATAAACTCATGAAGAATTTTACACTTAAAACAATTTATTTTGTGCATTTAATATATTAAACATGTCTAAGTTTTTTTAATTGCAAGATTGTAAAAAAATAATTTATCTTAATGGTATCCTCATTAACATTCTGAAATTTAACTAAATTTAGAAGTCTATTATATTTTGTTACACAAAATTAAGCTTTTATGACTAAATTTCTTCATATTTCAAAAACTACAAAATTAAATTTATGTAATTATATCAATTAAATTTAATAGTATATTTTTATATCTTTAAAAATTCTTATAATTTTAAATCTTTCTAGTTTATTGGAAATAACAATTTTCTACTTAAGCTTTCTGAGTGCACATATATTTTATATTGTAAAATACATATAAATACATATTTGACTAAAGTAATTTTAGATTAATTTACTAAAGTAATATATACTTGAGTAATAAAGTAGTGTTATACCTAGTATTTTTCAGGAAAAAAGTTCTAACTTGACTAAATATCTATTCATGGAATTAATTGGTAGTGTTTACATCAAAATATATGAAGATTAGTGTTTTTTCCACATAATCTTCATTTCAGATTTGGCATGTCCTGATGTGAAGAACATATCAATATCACCAGTATAATATAGAGATCAATAATTTCTTTGTTTTCTTCACGAATGTTTTCTTATCTTGATTTTTATGAAAGACTTTGACAAAAGGATGGTCCAAATATAACATAAATGGAAAAAATTATGTTATAAATATGGGTATATAAACTACTAATGATTAAGCAGCCATAGGTAATATACTTAATATCTTGGAATTTGGGACATTGGGGATTTCCTCAAAATATATTTTACTTTTGGAGGAATACCTTACCCAAGAGTTTTGGTTGAAAACTCACATTCATTCCTAGTAGTATTTACTTGCTAGGTCTTTATTGCCTTCCATGTAAACAACCGATCTTCATATAAAGTACATATTTTCTATATGAACTGCATATAAAAATATATGAAATCCTTAAATAAAATAGATACTTTAGAAAAATAAAATCACATAATAAATATGAAAAAATTAATTAAGAAATTGCTACTTGTTAAAGTTTCTCTTCTCAATTAAGAAAGAACTATATTTTAGATTTATTTGTAGTAACTGCCTGCATGGAATCCCAGAATAAAATTAGTCAATCTAATTAAATTCTACATTTTTATGTAGTGTGTGTGAGATGGAAAAAGAGAGTTCTAATTTCTATTTTTGGTCAATATTTTTGTGTCAAGAGAAACGCTGTGGTTAGATTCATGCTGCAAACAATCAGCTGACAAACCACAGTTCCTTGGGGCAATGTTCAAAAACTCAGTTCTTGCATATGTATATATGTATATATTAAACACTCTATACAGTGCTGTTCTTACAAAGTGGTCAATATTGTTTACTACATTGCTTGCACGATGCTTTCTTAAATGTAACATTCTTCTATGGACTTTCTAAAACACTTCCATGGATGTATCCTGAACAGAAAAAGGGGAAGAAAAGTTAGGAAATATTCAGTATGTTTTAGATAATCTGCCTCCAGTACCAAGTCAAAACATACTCATCTTCATCATTTATCCTTAAAGTCTATGCAAATTGTATGATTTTCAATGTTCAATGTTTCTTCCCAATGTCTTTGAATAAACGATGTTCTGAAAAGCTATTTCACAATAACTGTAATCCTAGTGTGATAGTATCTACCTTCAGCAACACTTACAAGTGGCTTTATAAATGAATCCAATAAAAGACATTTTAATGAAAACCTGAAAGACATGTATATTTTGTAATAGTTACTTAAAATAGATGATTACTTACCCTACAAAGTAAAGTAAAAATTACCATACATTACTGTTAGAAATTTTTTTCCCATTCATATAACATAAAGCCCATATCTTTAAGTGCTATACTTTGAAGTGCAAATGTTTCTGTATTCCCAAAATCTGAGTATCGAAATCCTAATCTCCAATGTGATGGGTATTTGATGGTGAGGCCTTTGGAAAGTGACTAGTTCATGAGAGCAAAGGCCCTGTACTCTCCAAGGGGATTAATGACTATGAAAGAGGTCCCCCAGAGCTCCCTAGCTCCTTCTACAATGTGGACACGCAGGAATAGACAGTCTGCAACCCTGAAGGAGGCCTTCGCCAGAACCTGACCAAGCGGGCACCCCTCTCTGAACTTCCAGCTTACAGAACTGTGAGATATACAGTAGAATCGTACAAAGTCAATAGCGATATACACAATCAACCAGTCTGTGATATGTTGTTATAGCAGCTCAAGCAAACTAACACAGGCAGGTAGCTGCTGCTGCATTATAATTAATTTTGTTATTATTTACTGTAAATTACAAATAGTTTTGAGGAAGCTTAAAATAGTACACGTACTTTTGTACTTAGTCCTTTTGTTGATCATCAGTTTAAGTGTAGAACACTTACATGCATTTTAGAACCAAATGGCAAAATTGTCTAAGAGAAGATAGTGGCTTGGTGTGATCTGATCTGGGTAGTGCTGGTCATGAAGAATGCTAAAATAGACAGAGATTGCCCCTCTCTGTATTGGCTTTGCACAAAGTCTTGTTCCAACAGATTGGGTTTTCATTCTGTCAGTTTGCATAGTATGGAAAACATCCATTTTTTTTAAAGACAGCAGTCTATGAATAACTGGGAATTTACACAATTAGACAAAAACAAAACAAAACCAAAAATACAATAACAGGATGTTTAAAAAAATCTCCATTTTCATTTGGTCACCATCAGTTAGGATGTAAATTGCTTCCCAATGTATTTTGTCATTACTGCCTTCCAACAGTAATATATAAAATGCTACTACTATGATCTGAAAGTGTTGAGAATTGGGAAAATTAACACATTTCTATAGAGCAGAGCTTAAAACACTATCTGTAGCGAAGCAAAATGATACGCAGGAATAGGGATTGTGATATTCATTGCATCTCAATTTTCCCTTCTGTACACACACACAGCCACGTGCAAACATACACACTATTACACACATCCACTTCTTAACACTGATTCTTGCTGGTAGCTCATAAGTGTATATTTAATGAGAGATCAATACATGCACGCTGTTCTGCATTGTGCCCTTAGATACCATTGGTAACAGAAGTAAGCACCATGCAACTGAGGAGCTGAGGAGGCATGTAAGGGAAGGACACCTTCCTAATTGGTCAGATATTTATATTTAAAAGATCTTTCTGGCTTCCAGAGGTAAAAGGAGTAGAGAAATTTATGAATCAAATAAGTGTGATGTTAAGATGCTGATGTAGTAGTTAAACCAAGAATGAGTGCAATGGAAGTGAGAAGGAAGAAATATGACTTATCTGAGGCCATTTTGAGTCAGGGCACGTGCTTCGACTCTCCATTTGCCATGAGGTTCTGATGCACACCAAGTCTTGAACAATAGAACGGGCCATTTGGTAGAATGTACAATTGAATGTGGGTGACAAACGTAGTTAAATAGATTTTTATTTATTCCATGAACTTACATAAGATTTGTGGATAAAATTAAAAGTAGCAATAATATGGATATTAAATAATGCAGTATCTTTATTTTCACTGATTTGAAATCTGGCATTCCATTCATTATGTATGTAATAAACCAATGACATTAATTTTAACTATACCCATGTTTTTATCAGTAATATATATTTCATGTATGTTTAAGCCACATTGTAATTGTTACAGCTTTATATGTTCTTTAACACTTTATACGTTCTTCTAACACTTCTCCAACTTTTGAATTATAGTATTAGTATATGTGTCATTAGATCTTGTGTTTTTATTGTAATAAAGAAGCATATTCATTGTTATATCATAATTAGTTTAACATTTGATAACTGCATTGTAATACAATTAGTTCCTTTATATTCTTAGGTAGTGTATTTTATCTATTGGAAAAACAATTTTCCACAGCTTTCTACTGGCCATGAAATTCTGTGAAACCTGTTTACAATAGTACAGCTGTGGATATTAGCCTTGTTAGCGGAGAATAACCTTGGTGATAAGAGAAGCTTGCTTGCACTTTGGATAGTACACCAAAAGCTGATATTAATTACTGTTTATTTGACTATCTTCACAATTCCACCTCAGTATATAGAATGCCTAGGTGGCAAAACATGAAATTGCATGTCAGAATATGAGGCATGACCCTGAACTGAAGTCCAACAAGAGAAGTTATGTAGAGAAAAGACCCACCGGAAAGGGACAGAATGTCTGCAGAGTGTGTTTTCTTATTGAAGGAAAAGGAACAGCTCTGGGGGCAGTTCAACATTCAAGACCCAGAGCTCAGATTCCATGGCAGGAGATGAAAGGAAATGTTGCCAAGTGTAAAATTAAAACTCTAATTGCCAGAAGGCCCCCTGATAGCAGTAAGTTTGAATGAGTCCCTGAGACTTAAAATGAAATTCTCTTTATACATTTTTCTCTGTTGTTTGGGCACACTCTGTATATCCCAGACAGAAATTGCTATTCTGTTGTTATCTTTCTGGACTCCTATCTATCTTGGACTCCTAATCTTTGACATAGTGTCTGCCTATTAAATCATATAATTGAGTCAATAATAAATGCTCAATATTGTGGCAATAACACTGTTGCTGTAACTGTTCTTAGCTCCAATAATAATCCAAACAGTAATGATGGTGGATGTAGGTAGAGCAATTCATCATTTTAACTCTAGAGCTTCTGAATGTGTGTAATATTCAGGAAAGGCTATTTCACAGAAAGTTGGGGTAGCATATTAGTAAAAAAATGGTCAGAGATACTTATGACAGGGAAAGGGATTTAAAATGTATTTAAATTTAAAGATTTTCTGTGTCACAAATCAAAAAAAATATGTTGTGGGAGAGAAATGAGAATATCACCACCTCTTTTCCTTTAAAGCTCTTAATCTCCCCTCAGCCATTGGCAATGGGTAACTATAAAAATGTACTTCCCTTTGTTCAAGGAATTAGAAAATTGTATTTGAGGACTTTAGCACACACAATAATGCTGATAGTAACCTGTAGTTAGTTGCCTTAAGCCTATTTTGAGTCAACTAGATGTTGGCTGAGTAAGTGGCTGAATCAGCACAATCATTGGCACTGCCTGCTATTTTTAGAGTCAGCTTTCTTTTAACCCTAGGAGAGGGAAATCTGAAGCTTACTCATTGAAATAAAAGGTTGTTTTTTCATGACAAAGAGATATTTTCTTTCTCTTTGCCTATTATGAAATAAAAATATAGGGGGAGATTTCAATATTCATGAATTTGTCTTTTTCATTTTGGTTTTTCATTGAATGAAATTTATTTCTTATTGTACTAACCAGACTTCTATTTAAAAAATCCTGTCATCTGTTAGTAAGAATAGTGGTAATGTCTATGATGAATTCTAGTAAAATGATGAGCAAATAGCACAGCAGAAGTAACTGAAACAGCAGTATTAGCAAGGGGTGGATGAATTCCAGTCCTGGAACCCTCTTAGGCTTCACTACTTGTCCCTCTAGCAGGGGGAGTGGTGGTGACTGTTTCTTTCCCAGAGAATGTACCACAGAATCAACTTGCCAAGCTATTCTAGACCTAGATTTCATCACGTTTTATCGGAATGTTAAGTAGCTTAGTGGGGGCTACACAGATGATGAGACAAATCATTAAACTTGGAAGGAGAAAAATAAGACTAAATAGTAACTGGAGTCTTCAAAGGGAGACCCTTCACCCAGGGTTGTATTTGCAGTTGGTTGTGGAGAGGTGGCCTTTTGTGAAAAAGAATCTGACAGTCATGTTTTGATGGAACTCTCAAGAAGGGCTACTGGATGTTTGTGTATAAAAGGAAATAAAGTTGACTTTTTAAGACAAATCCTGATATAGCAAAGCTTTCAAAAGTGTGTGAATGTGTGTTTAAGAAAAAATGAAATAATTGTGTGGCAAATGGGAAGACGATAAACTATTAAAAAGTAAAGCAGTGAAACTTAGTTGTTTTTTTTTAATTGGCAATTGGATGACAATTTGTTATTGGATTGTTTTCCTTTTCTCTGTTCCCCCCAACTAAAGAAATATATATCCACACATATATGGTTCGTGTACACATATATTTATACATATAATGTATGTATATACATTTCATAACATTTCAAAATAGCTTTAATACCTATTAAAATCAACAAACATTATTATTATTTGTGTTTTCAAATGAAGAAACTGAAGTCATTACTCTTTCTAGGTCCCACGGTTATTTGAGGGAAAACCTGATTTTAAATTAACATTGCCATATTTGATGATTAGTTTATTTCCTTCGAAAAGGGAAAAATATGGCCATATAGTTTAATCATGTGCTTGCTCACTTATTTATATCACAAATACTTACTGAATCCTGAGTATTAGCACTGGGGGACTAGATTAGCAAACTGACTGATTGAAGATTACTGTCTTGTAGAGTTTATATTCTAACACAAGATACATAAAATAAATAAATAGTGAACATAATACATAAGCGATTTGTTTAGTTACATGGAGTTTTAGGAGTTGAACAGGGATGAAAAAGAATAAAAGATGCACAGAGCAGTGTGAAGATAGCAGTGCAGGAAATGTACTGCTGGTGTTTCTTATGGCAACTGATAGAACCTGGGACAAAAGACACACACCAATCCCGGTGATTTCCACTCTAATAGTGGTGGTGAGGCTTTGTGTTGAGTAGCAGACCAGCACGTTTTCTAGAACTCTTTCTTCTTATTTGATGATGGAGGCAGAAAATCTAGGGAAGGTGTTATCTCAGAGAACAACCCTCTCTTGATCTCATGCTGGTGATGGGAAAGTAAGAGGCAGGGAGTTGGTGTTTTACACTTAGAGCAATACTCAGACTCATTTTTTGAGTACTTTAGGGAGCCAATTGGCCTTAAATTGAGTGTTTGTGCTGTATCTTAACCACTATTGATGGATTGGGGGAATTCTGTTGATGGAGTATGTTATACTAAGAGTAAGGGTCCCCTTTCACCTGAGCTTTGCTCATTCTTTCTATGAAAGAAGTGTAAAGTACCTAACACTGCTGAGCCATGTAAGCCATTGATAAAGCCTCATAATATCCAGAATATGTGTAGATATCTACAGGGATGTATGGGAGTAAATGGAATAACCCAGCTATACCATAGTCTTGATAACCCAGGCTTGACCAAATCATTCTATTAAATAACCTAGCAAAATAGGGCTTTTTCTTTCATAGAAACCATTTTTAATCCCTGAAGTCACACAGCATTGTATTAGTTTCCTGGAGTGCTAAAAGTCCTAGAGGACAGATGTCTGTATACAGCGTGCCCATGCTCTCCCCCGGGGCTGCAGGAAAAAAAAGGGTTTGTAGCCACCTCACTCCAATCTCTGCCTCCTTCTTCATATTGACTCTTCTTCCATGCATGCCAGCGTGAAACCTTCCTGCTCCTCTCTCTCACAAACATGTGTCATTTGGGGCTCTTTCTGTCAAGATCCTCAACCTAACCACATCTTTTAAAACGTGCAATAACATTCACAGTTTCTAGCGATTTGACATGGATATCTTTTAGGAGCCATTTCTTCCCACTGGAAGTTTGATAAATTAACACAAAGACCACTTCCTGAATGAAATTTAGAGTACTTTATAGAAAGGATGGTGACTAATGGACAAAAGAGGAAGAAATTATCTTGTAAACTGTAACATCAAAACCTACTGAGCCACAAATTACTCCCTACACATTCTCCCTATTTCAGCCTTTCCCTGGCAGAGCACAAAGCGGGAGATACGGAGGACCTGCTCAGCAGAGAAGCTACCACTGTTCTGCTTGCAATTTGTACTGAGACTTGCAGTCTGCTGTATTTTCTTTCTCTCTTCTGGAATTTTATAATATATAATATACAAGAGATTATTGACATGATGTCAAATCATAAAACTACTAAATGTTTTAGGGAGTTATTATTACAGAGTAAACTAGTATTTTTCCACCACTTTAAGTCTGATATAAATATTCATAAGTGTAATAAAATTAAGCTTGGTAGAATTATATTTCACTATAATATTTTAAAAAATATATAGGAATATATTTTGAGACATACTATATTCATGAGAATATGTCCATGATATAGTCTTTCCTGTTAGTCAGTTGGGCAACTGCTTTGCTAGCTGCCTGTTCAGCAGCCTTATACCAAGGAATAGATATGAGTCACACACAGCAACTATGCTGTTCACTCAACTTTTATTGAATGCAGATTCACTCACAGTGAAACATTAACATACATTCACATCCTACGAACACTCTAACAATCTAAGAGAAATATAATGCACACATGCATAGCAATCGGTGGGGAATAACAAACCTAAGTCCCAGAGCCTCAGTCTGCATGACCAGGAGACAGCACAATGGGCAAGGGAGTTGTCAGCATCTTGCAAGGAAGGATCTCCACAGCCACGTGGGCAGCGGGCAGCAGGGCAGACAAAGTCCTCAGTCCAGCAGGGCAGAGCTTCCAGTGGACAAAGCCAAGGGAGATCAGTGTGGCGTGGAGCAGCACCCTGGTGTGTGGAGCTCAGCTGTCTGAGCAGTGGTCTGGAGCCTGCCTCAGTTATTCCTTTACAGTGGTGGACTCTGCCCTTCTGGGTCTCTTGATAAGCATCTTGGCACCTCTGATGGCAAGTGGGCAATTTCCCCAGGAGCCTATCTATGGGCAGTCCTGCTCTGCAGACACGTCTGTTCTCATCACATGTGCATATATCTTGTGTATGTCTCCTTGCCAGATATGTCTAGTGTGACTTAGGTAGTTTCCCTCTTGAACCAATGTGTCACAGGTGACTGGCAGCCATCGTGGTTGACATGAGTGACTCCACTTTGTTTTACAGACTTTGTGCTATCTTGATCGGACCAATGCCATTTTATTGGTCCTGCTCTCCACACACTGTTCTTAGAAACTTTGAGCTTTGTCTGTTAACTCATCAAATACACTCAAGAACTTCATAAGGAGGATGTTATGATTCCATTTTGAAGATTAGGATCTTAAGTGTAAAGATGTTAGATGGTGGTGGTGTGATTGTACAATCAGGTCAATTTATCCTAATTCCTGCAGTATTCATACTCAAGCACTTTGGCTCCTGAGTCTGCCCTCTTAGCCATTTCTCTGGACTAAAAGCAATGGTACTAAGGCCAGTAAAATGAGATCCCTTTATTTAACAGAAATATTTTTTAAGTGACTTAATTGAAAAGGGATGGATAATGCAACAGCGCTTTATTAATTACTTATTCAAAGTCCTCTTGCTCCCTTAATCTCAAACAGGGAATTCATCTTTTAGGCATTCTTCTTTCTTAAATATTCTACATAAAAGTTAGATTGTAATCTAAAAAGTTAAATATAATAATTGCATACTTAATCTTTACTATACTTTTATTTCAGTTCTTTGCAGGACCTGTCAACATCATATGAGTGCTTAAGGATTTAAAATATCTGTATGAACTTGGAAAACTGATTTGTTTTAATATTGCAGAATATTATGATTTATAATACCCAATGTTTATTCACATGCAAAATTTTGTTTGTAAAATAATGTTGTAATAGATGCAATTCTATGAGGAAGGGAAGGAAATTAATCTTTATTAGGTCCTATTATAGGCCGGGCACTTTTATTGCAAGGCATTTTATTATTTATCTATCTGATCTTCACTACAGCATTTCCCCAAGTTGCAGAGAAAGAAGGATTCTGTTTTTTGTGTGTGTGCATGTGAAATACTATAATTTCATGTACATTTAAAAGGAATAGATTAAATAGATACAGACGGAGCTCACATGCTTGCCGTTTTCAGAACAAAGTCTTGCAAACCGAAGCATGTATGCTTCTGTTAGAAGAACCAAGCCGAAGTAATCCCTTTGTGATTCTATGGAAAATAATGGTGAGGATTTTCCAGTTTTGAAAGCAGTGTATTACACATTGCTTTTGTGTTTTTAGTTTTTCTCCTTGGATTAAATATAATTGGGATTTTGTTGTTTTAAAAAATGCTTTTCTTGTTGTATAACATCCAAGACTTGGCCTGCTGTCTTTGTTCAGCAAGTTTCAAACATGCAAAGATATGAGAGTGATCAGGTACCATAATGGCTAATTTTAACAATGAACAGTAGAAGAGTTAAATATAGGCCTCAGCATGCCATTATATATAATCAGTAACAGTGGGTACAGTAAAAGCACAGAAATAGCTGGAGGATAGGTTTATTATAAGCATTGTGGTTTCAACAAAGTAGAGAAAGAATGTAATGTTTTGACTGATCAGTTCTCTTTTCAAAATGCCTATGGAGAAAAAATGCTAAATTAGTTTGAATCTTGTCTACATCTTTAGTTTTGCATGCACATAGCTTTAGGGTTTTCAATAACAAAAACCAAAAGAAGATGCAACTTCCTTTAAATGTTAAGAATAAATTATTAATGTTTAAACATTGTTTTGAAGCAGTCATGTTTAAGTAATTTTCATAACTAAGTAACAATCATTCTCAGATTGTGTTCATCTAAGTTACTTTGATTCATCTTTTTATTTGCCTTATAAGGATTGGACTCTATTTAAATATTTCTTGCAAAAATAATTGACATTTCTGAAATGTTAAAACATCACTAGTAAGTTTTAATCAAACTTTTTTTCTCTGCCAAAAAGAAATCCCAAAACTTACATAACCTCCAAAGTTAAGGCAATATGACTGAAGAAAAAGTCCTTTTTATTTCTGTTATCCACTACCACCAGGTTGGAGTTCTGATGTTCCCAATACATTCCCTTTCCTTTGTTTATCCTTTCAAAACTCAATGAAGGCAAGAAAGAAATCTGTTTGATTTCCAGTTCACCTCTTGGTGCTACTGAGTAGTGTCTTCCATTTAGATAAACTTTTGTGCTAAAACTATACCCCTAGAATTTCAAACTCTCTGTCATGATACTCTTGCTTCAATAGCTCTTAGTCATATGCCATGGGAAGATTATTTAAACACCCTCTGCCCCATTGTCATGATCTATATAATAGGGAAACTTAAAAACTCTTAACCACAAGGAGTTTTTCTAAGGATTATGTTCTTGCCTTGAAAACATTCCATTTAAGATGTGTAATGCGTTTGTTCTTTTAAGTAATCCTATGTTTCCAGGAAAGTTGATAAATTGTAAGTGATTTGTTAGGTCAATGAACTGTGTCCCACTTAAGGTTCACTCTTCACAAATGTGTATATTAGGGCAATTTTAATTAGAGTCCTATCACATGCTTTTTCCGGTAGCCATAATAGTTCTATGCCTTCATTACATTATTAAAATTATAGCTGATATTTTCTGGCTCTTATTATGTGATGAACACTATTCTAAGAACTTATTTGACCCTAATTGCCATGTGAATAAATGTCATTATTATCCCTACTTTACAGATAAACAAAATGTTAATATGCTCCTTGCCTGAAGTCACATAGCTATCAAGTGAAAGTAAGAGAATTGTGTTTAAGCCATGATATCAGGCTTCACAACCGTGTCTTCACATGTATGGGGGGAGGGGCCTGTGGCAGTCTGTAAATTGTTCACTACAGTACATATTTCTTCTCTTTTAATAATAATGCTACTGAACCAAACCTGGGTTTGCTTCTTTGTGAGTCAAGAACTATGCAATACACCCTACGAAGAAAACTTTATCTGCAGCAAATGAAGAACTCACAGGAAATAAATTCCAAAGCTGTGGCTCCCAAACTGGGGGGCTTCTCTGTTTTATTATTCAAGCAAGCTAATACATATTCATGACAAAAATGTTGTCTTACCTTGTACGGACAATGTCACACTTACCCATGCACAGAAGCAGGTCATGCTTCTAATGCATCCCATGTTCAGAAAATGAATCTGAAGTCCCAGAGGTGGGAGGATTCATATTATAATGAGCTCTCAGTCTCCCTTAGGTCAAGTTGGCCTCCTTAACCTGTTTGAGCCCATTCTCTTTTGGCTTTTTCCAGATTTCTTCAGGAGGCTACCTGAAGGCTCAAAGTTCCCTGGAAACTATGTTAGCAACTAGTTAATGAAAACTTTAGTAACTTTTTCAATTTAGTTTTGGGTGTCTTACTTAACTGGTGAGTGACAATAAGACCCTTATTTATGTTTTTATTTGAGCTAATGATTAGGTTATTTTTTTTTAATTTGGGCTAATAATTACCTAAAATAAAATGACATTCCCTTTTCTACTTTGCACATTGTATGGCCATGTGACTTGTTCTGGTTGGTTAGACAGAGAAGTACATGTAGCATGTGATACTCCTAAAATTTCTCCGTAGAAAAGTGGTAAAATCTCACCTTCCCCTGACTCTCTATATGGAATATGAATGCAGTGCCTGGATACTTTGTACCCATCTGGGTCCAGGACTTAAGAGTGACTTATTAGGGACATCAGAGTAACCAAGATAGGAGATAATTCAATGGAAACATGTGTCATCCTATGATGGCCTATGTGAAGATTCTTATTTGTGAAAAGAATTAAAATAGTATAAATTAATTTACTAGTAAGTTTATCCATTGCATAGAAACTAATAAAAATCCTAATTAATAGAATATCTTACATTTGTCTCAATCAAATTTGATGGGATAAATCACATAAGAGTTGCAGACATGCATCACTTACCTTATACTTTTTTAATTTCAGAACATTTCATGTGAAGTTCCAGATTTTAGGTTGTTTTTAGTAAATTATATCTGGTTAACACTGAGATAGACATGCCTTCTATTGTTTATCCCTGTGCCCCAGCTCCCAATGTCTGTCCTTCACCCACTTGCCTTAACCTTGTGCTACTGTGCCCACAGAACACAGCTGAATAGGGACTCACTCTTCGGTGTAACTTGTTTCAACACATTACTTTGTGTTAGTGCTTTAAAAAGAACTACGTAAGTATAATCTCCTAGATCCATTATGTTGGAATGAGGTGGATTTGTTTGCTTAAGGTGTTTTAAAAGAGACAAAATGTTACTTAAGGGAAGAAAGTCATAAGCAAAAATTACAAGGATATACATTGTCTCCATTTTCAGAAAAAAAAGTATTTCTAGATGCTATACCTACATTTTGGACTAATAACAAAATACTAGGAGTTTTTTCTGATATAGATATTTTTCACACATAAAACACATTAAAAATATCTAGTTTATGGCATATCTTACTAACTCTTTACCATACTATAGAAAGGAATTTTTTATTAAGAGTATAGAATCTAAATAGCTTTTGTTATACTTACAAGTAGTGTGAAACCCTAGTTCTAGAAATTGCAGAGGGTTAGCAGTGACTCCTAAAGTGAATTAAGTATGATTACCTGATGAGTGCACATAATTCTTCCTATTCTTGTGTATTCCCAGGTATTCTTTACGAGTTATGTTAATTACCTCCTTAGCCTCTCATTTAGCAATAGGAGCTCCTCTCATTTAATAATTAGTATTTGACAATAGAAGCTCCAAGTCTGTGTACCATTTCCAAAACATTGTTTTAATTAATAGAAAAATATATTTGTATCAACTTTTAAAAAAGTGTGCAAAGTGCTTTTACAACTATTATTGTCTTTAGTTATAAAAAGAATGGGCAATTAGAAAAGTATTTATTTTTTATGATAGGAAATATTCCCTTAAACATATTTCACTCACAGCTGGCTTTGATTTCCTCATCTGCATGCTAGACAAAATTTTTCTTTAAATGCCATTATCACATGGCTCCCTACTTAGAGTACTTTAACAAAATTGCATCTCAAGAGTGAAGGGCTTTTAGTGGTTTCTGTTTTTGAGTTAACTCTGGGAAAATTCATCTTATTTAAATGTATAATAAAGCCAGAAAATGCCTTCTCCCTTTGTAGACTGGCAGACTTTTCTGATCCAACTAATGAGGCACTTTTCATAAAAACAACAATTTTTAAGATTTTTTAAGATAGTTAATCTTGATCATAGAGGTTAAGAAGGAAGAAGCAAAAGCCTTCTATCAGCCTCTCAGTTATAGTTCAAAATTTAAGAATATGCACATTGTTACAAATGGGAACAAGAGAAAGAGTATATCATTAACGAATGCTGTTGATTTCCCACTAAATAAAAACTCAACATTGAGATGTTAATAACAAAGTAGAGACATCTCATTCACAATTGAGCTATGACACTTCTGTATAGAACAAGTATACCTTTGAAAAAAAACAAAAAAATAATCTTAAATCCCACAGTTTTGAGAAATAACACAAAGTTATTATCACCACTTGCAGCAAAAAGCAAAAAGCATTGCATTGTGATGATAAATACCAGTCATCTGGAAGAAAAAAAAACACTCATGAAAATAAATTAAAAGAGACCACGAAAATGGAAAGAATAGTTGAGACTTTTATATTTAAAATAATTTCATTTAACTTCATTTAATTTTAATTTATTTTAACTACCAAATTTGGATGATAAATGTGTTTAAACAGGTGGAAAGTAAATGGGATGCTAATTATTATGCTTAGAATAAAAATTAGGTACATGTGTAAATTTTTCTTAACTTGCAGAAGATTTTTTCTAAAATATTACCAATATAATCTTTAATTTCAAAAGTAATATAATTTTTTATAGTAGTCTGCAAAACAGGATTTTGAAGTTTGTAGGGTTGTGGGCATACTTTTTATTTTTATTTTTTGAGATATAAAATGTGTTACATCACTATATATGTTATATCCTCAGGACTTATTTACGTTATAACTGGAAGTTTGAGTCGTTTCTCTAACTCATTTCCCACAGTGCAGTGCCCTTGCTGGAAAGCCATATTGTCAGGATTTCTTTATTTTTTATGGCCAAATATTCCATTTCATAAAAATATAGCACATCTTCATCTATCAAAGGAGACTTTGACTGTTGCTGTATCTTGACTACTGTAAATTATTCCGTAATAAACATGGGGTTACAGATATCTTTCCAAGATAGTATTAACTTTCATTCTCTGTTTTTTGGGTACATGGATATACTTTTAAGTAAACACAAAAATTAGTTGTAAATATAAACAGGTCTCAATATATAAATTACAAAGTTAAATTAGTGGAGAGAAAGACAACTAAAAAACATGAAGACTAGAGAAATGACTTTTTTAAATGTCTTTTCTATTAGTGGCATCAATATGATGAAAAATGACTTCATACACAAACTGACAATGAGATAGAAAATAACAATGAAGAATCAAGTAACTGTGTTATATGTAGACTTTATGTTTGTATGTTTGCATGTATGTTTTCAAACAACTATTCTAGTCGTACGTTTTCCATAGGATATAAAAGATGTTTATTCTTCTATCAATGTAAAAAAGTAAATATATAAAAACTAAATATGCATTTACATGGAAAGGGATCAGTAAACTAACTTCAAACATTTAGAATTATTTTAAATTAATTATTTCATTAGTGAGAATGAATAACTTTCTTATATGTAATTTCTTTCACATCTCTAAATGTTAAACAGATTAAATTACTCAAATACTTCCACAAGTTGTCATAATCAACATATTGTTGTGTTCAAATTAATTTAAGAATTTGGATTTACCAGGGAAATGATGTCTCTCTAGATACCAGTATTCATATTCAATATTAAGTAAAAGAAATTTTAAATTATGAAGCATGATTACTATATACTTCAGAAAATGTGGCTTCGTTTTAACACATTTAATTTAATATTCAAATTTGATAGAACAATAAAAATTATACTCACTAAATTACAGTTTAATTTAATGTATTTTTCCTAAATATACACTTTAACATTTTAAATGGAATATGTTTAAAAATAATAGATTGCAATATCTCCATGTAACTTCTAAGATGTGAACTGATTTTCCTGAAATTTAACCTTTAAAAGGTATAATTTTTGAGGGATTATTTATAATTTATAATTGGCCTAAATGTTTATCATTTTGTATGCAGAATTGAATGGAATTTTGTCAATTACATGGTTGTGTTTTTTATGTTCCAGATGGGAAATAAAGCAGATTTTTACAGAAAAATATAAAGCAATATATACAGAAATTTTATAATTTATCCCTTAAGATACAAGTCACATCAAGTTACTATCCATTTCAATATTTTTGCGTATTAATTCTCATTAAGAAATAGTGAATTAATTATGTTGAAACAATATGATTTTAGATAATATTGTTTTTGCATGTTTTAAATAATTATAAATATCTACATATCTATCTCTATCTATATATCAGTATACATCAATATCTTTATCAATATGTAGATAGAGTTAGGCAGAGATAGATGTAGACATAGATATATATGTATAGGTATAGATATATATGTATTTTAGCACAAACTCATAATAGCATTGCTTAGTTTTCTGATTTCAATGGATTCTTTTAAACAGGAACTGTTGTTCACTGATGTGTTCACATTTTTCTGTCTATTTAATAGTCAATTTAGTTAATTTAATTTATGCATCCTTACTCTTGTATTTATGTTTTGTAGCAGTTTTTGAACATCCATAAAATAGCAAATAGACTTAATTAAATTTGACATGTTTAATAAATAACTATGGTCCTAATTTACAGAGCACTTCTATAATTCTAGTACAGAGTACTTTTTCTCCATACAACATTTCATTAAATACTAACAGCGGCAGCTTTTTGAGGTACTCTATTTCTGAGTTGAAACTGACACTCAAGTGGGAAAATTTTGTCCTGAGTGAGGGATGGAGTAAGTAACAGGAAGAAGGGACTTCGATCTGCACCCCACACTTTCCTTGTACAGTGATCACTGCTGATTGAGATTCTCATGGCCTTGTGTATCAAAGAACCTGTACTTAGGAAACAAAATATTTTTAAAAGAAACAGAGAATAAGGTTAAATATCTATAATTTTCACACTGATAACTTGTAGTTCTCAACATGGAGAATTCCCAAATTTGATCGTAATTTTCTGTAGTATTATCACAAACTATATTCATAGTAAATATGATGCCGTCATGTGCAGCTTCTAAAACTCCTCAGTTGCCCCCCCTTGTGCTGAGGCAATTAGATAATCCCTTCCCTTCTGCGTGATCTGGACCCGATGACCCACATCCCCAGTTGACAAATTAATTGCAGCTTTGTGAATGACCTTGACCAAGACAATCTAGCCAAATATTTTCCAACCCCCACTCAAAGAAACTAAGAATTAATAAGAAACTAAGAATGAATGTTTGTTATTTCAAGCCCTAAGTTTTGAGGTAATATTTTACACATCAGTAGATAAATAATATACTTGCCAAAACCAAGAAATTTGTTTTTTAGGATTATTTTAAGATTTATCTAAAAGTTTTAACTTATACATATTTCTTTGTTTTCTGCTTTAGAAATAAGTTTTACAGTCTTGCTTATTTGGGTTAAATTATAGGAGGCACAATTTACTTTGGATTTTAAGCCACCTTTCCGATCCTTCCCCTAGATTATGTTTTACTTTTAAAAGTAACAGGAGAAACAAAAAAGAACCAAAGCTAATGTTTATCACAGCATTTATTATCATAATAAATTATCTTATGAATGTAATTTAAATGTGTGACTACCTAAATATATTAATAAAATGGAATAGTAGTCTATAATTTAAAAGTATAGTTTAACTGATCTAATATTTTAATAATTTATGATTAATTTATTGCTATTGATTTTAATAATTTAATATTTTTCTTTTATAATTTTAGTGACATATTAAACAAACATGAAGCATACTAGGCAATTTAAATATTTTTTCCTTAAACTGTAATATATTTACATGCAATTTCATTATTTCAATACTTTACACTATTTCAATAATAGTAACTTAAATATGTGAGCAGTTTCACTGACACCTATTGTGTTATTAATAGTAGAACATAATTACCTAGAACTATGTTTCAGGTATTGCATTAAACTAGCGGCACTTCAAGTGTGTTCCCTAGACCATTGCTGTGAACTGTTTGTGCCGGTTAATGAAACAGTATGGAAAGAGACTATAACCATTAAAAACTGAAAGACAGCCCTGGCTGGTGTAGCTCAGTGGATTGTGCATGGACCTGTGAACCAGGCCTACCAGTTTGATTCCCAGTCAAGGCGCATGCCTGGGTTGCAGGTCATGCCTCCATAAGGGGTGTGTGAGAGGCAACCACACATTGATGTTTCTCTCCCTCTCTTTCTCCCTCCATTCACCTCTCTCTAAAAACAAATAAATAAAATCTTTAAAAAAACTGTAAAGACATTTGACAGAAAAAACTTACAAATTTATTATTCAAATATATTTAGATAGCAACAAAAGATAGATTCCAAAAACTACTTCTGCAACATCTTCTCTAGCCACCTTTTATATTCTTCTCATTTATTGTGCTGTAATGTATCCTGCAACTTCAATGAATTTTAGTTCATGAAGTGTGTATTTCTATAACTGCGGATGAATATTAACCATGTTTGTTACTGTTTTACATTCTTTGCATTTGTTATTTACTTTCATTGCTTATATTTTTCTGCCTTCTGTTGTTTTAACTGAGCATTTTACATGATTTCATTTTATGTTAGCTTGCTGATGAGTCGATAGAAAGCCTTTTTCATTTTCTTACAGTGTTTTGATGTTTACCATTTCATATTAATTCTTTTAGAGGGTTTTCATCTTTTTGCTTATACTACACTTTTGTTCTTGCATGTTGTTTACTTTTTATATTTGGGCACATAACATATTTTAAACTGCATTTCTAACGACTCCAAAAATCTGTGTTATATCGGTCTCTGGTTTTGATGCTTGTTTTGTCTATTTAAACTGTGTTTTCACTTGAATTAAGATATTTCTAGGATTTTTACACTGAGAGCCTGGTGAGGTTTCTAGGAGAAAAACCAAAAAGGTGTTGAACTTTCTCTAAGATTAGGGTCCCTGTAGTTTTTCACTCTCATATTAATATACAATCACCATCTAGCAATTCAATACTATTGCTATTTATTTTTTACAACGATTTATGTCTCTAGATGTTTCTTCTCCCACTAAGCAGATCTTGGTTGTGGCTCTCTGGTATCACCTCTCTCCAGAATTCATGCTGGGGTTTGTCCCACATCCTCAGGACTCTGATGTGCCCAAGGAAAGCAACCCGTTTTCAATTCATTCACCTGTTGCTTGTTTTGAGGATGGAAATGGTACCTTCCAAGCTGTTTTCATGTTGGGGCTGAAAGCAGAACACATATGGGTCTATTTTGAAGCATGTTTTTAATAGAAAATTTAGATAATACAGAAAAATATGAACAGTATAAAAATACACATAATAAAATTCTGCTCAAGCATTATTATATTCTTTCAGAATATTTATTAGTAAAGAAGAATGAGCAATAAATAGGTAAGTAGGTAGGTAGATGATAGATAGATACATACATAGATAGATACATAGATAGACACATAGATACATAGATACATAGATACATAGATACATAGATGGATAGAAGATATGAAAGGCTTCCAGAATTGGGATGAAAAGAGAAATGAGAAACACAAGTTAAAGTTTCACCTCAGACAGTGCATGAAAACTATATAAAGAAGCAAGTGTTATTTTAGTACTTTAAAGAATGGCTATGCTAAAGCCACAAATACAGGTTTCTTTTCAGCTACCCACCCACAAATATGTAATTCTTTTCACAATAGTCCAGGTAATCAATGTTTTGAAAGAGCATTTTATTTTTATCTCAGTAAACTGAACTCTATGTTTTGTAAAAATAAGTTGGGTGACTCTTTTGCTAGTGTAAGTTATATAAGTTTATAAATAAGAAAATTGACAGAAAATACTTAAATTAAATAAATCATGAATAATCTCCTGATTTAACATAAACACTGAGAACATGTCAAAAAATATATACTTTTAAAATATAGTTTGCTTTCAAAGTCCAGAGGTCGAACAATGAGACTGTTTATCCTTTTTCCTGGGATTTTAAGTAAGTCCATATTATTTAGAGCACCCTGAAACTCTCTGTTGAAAACTGAAGTATTCGCTAAGTTCTATTCTTAGTATATCTGCATATCATAATGTGGTTTTCTATTGCTGGTCACTTTAAGTTGCTTCTGTTACATTTTTTCTACAATGACCACTTTATAAAAAATTTAAATGTTCAATGTGAAGCATTCAAATAGCAAATAAAATGGGGAAAATCACTAACAATCCTAAGCATCTTTTCTTTAAATAAAATCATAGAAGACCTTTCTATTTCCTACAAAATGAGCTTATTTACAAAATAAGAGGATCAAATCCAGTGCCAGTGTCTTATGTTTACCCTGCTTCGGGTTCTAAAATCTCCAGATGATTTATGGTCAATTTAATTCATTAGCTTATTTTCTTCCTTATAGTTTAGGAAAGTTAAAATGCTTTATTTTTATTCGCCATCATTAAAACTTCAAATTCTCTTATGAAATAATAGAAAATGGATTCAGAGCTGATAGGAGATTTAAACGTAATCTATGCAGTTATTGTGCTGTCTTATTCACTCACAGAGGTGGTTCGAAGGCATGTCACTGTCACAGAGGGCGCGGAGGTGAGAGACACTCCTCTAGATGGTTGCACTGTGCATCTCACACTTCTCTTTCCTCTTTCTCACAGGAACACTCATGCACACTTCTTCTTCCGTTAACGCAGGTGAAGGTCTAGGATAAGTGGTAAAGTTTGAGTTAAACATAAAGTAAATACTCAGATTTATTATGCAGTCAGGCAAGAGCCATAGTACAGATGGATTCTGTTTCAAGTATGAGCAGTGATTACTTTTTGTTGGTAAATACACGCACGAGTCTTAATATGTTGGGGTTGAAATGTATCTTATCATACTGAAAATAATTGCCCTGAGATGGATTAGAGATAATTGATTATGCATATATACACACAAAAATATACATCATATATGGAACAAAAATGGTGCACATTTATTCAAATAGTGCTTTCCTTATCAATATACATGGCTGATAGATCACAAGTAAAAACTGTTTTTGAATTCACTCCCTGTTTTTTTAATACCTTGTCTCTCTTACTCTCTTCTATATGAAACTCAATGCTGTGTCACAGTATAAGCCTTCTATGACTGGGGCTAGAAAGAATACTGTCTATTCTCTGTGTCCCCATGCCACCCACGGCCCCTGTGAATTGTAACACCCATTAATATAACACTGCATATGGATCTTTGCTTTTATCTGTGTAACTACATTACATTTTACCCAGCACCTAAAAATTTAAGGAAAATTTTTGTTTCTATTTCTATAGATATTTTACGCCAAAACCATTTCTTATTTATTTAAATATTCAGTGTAAATATATGTGATATTTTACTTCTGTAATATGTATCCAGCTGTTGGTATTAATCAGCTCATGCTCTTTCCTGTCCTATGGTTTCCTATTGAAAACCATATTGAAAACAGCTGGTCCCCTGAGTGCCACTGTTTCCTGGATAGGGTCACAGTATAGGACAATTTGCTTATGAACTCAAGATTTTATGCTGGAGTCTCCATGAATAAATTTTATCAAGACTTTCTAAACATTAGGTGCGTGGTTTTGAATTTTCTCTAGTTAATGTTTTCCCTTAAGATGATAGCACAAATCACAAATTGCTTTTAAATTATTCTTAATTTCCTTTAACAATAGGCCAGTTGTATTCAAAATTACTTAGTTATTTCAAGATTTCTGGAATAGATTGGCTATGAATTAACTGCTGAGAACTTAAGTTAAAAGTAAATTGTTTTATGTTTTCCCATATACTTTCTAAGTGAAAGTGATATGGATATGGACCATTCTCTTTGAAGAGGGTAGAAGTCAGAAATACAAGATCTAAGTAATTTCGACTATTTTATTTCTTGGTAATAATGATGAAAATGATAAAAAATAAATAAAATAAAGAAAAAGGTAAAAAATACATAAATTAAAAAGGGAGAGTTTTAATAACTTGTCTAAGATAACATTGCAAGTAAGTGTCAAACCAGGGATTTGACCACAGGTAATCGTTTGGAGTTTTTTCTTAAATATTACACCTTAACATCACATCAACATTTTTGCCAAATATTTACCAAGTTAGAAAGTTATAATGTTATGTACATTTATTTTTGCCAAGATATTTATGAATCTTTCCACAACTTATTATAATGTACTACACATTGTATTATACAATATTCAAGGACAACTGGAGATTTTATATATTTCATATTACACTGTAAATATAAAGTGTATATATATATATATATATAAAGAGAGAGAGAGTAGTTACAGTGTTCACAGTGATGACATCTGTAGAAAATGAATTGATCTGTCATCTAATACAGTTAGTTTCCCTGTATTATTATGTGTAGATGGTGGATAATGGAGAGGATGCTGGAGAAGCTTTGTTTAAAACTGTGACAATATGGGACTTTACCATTGAAAGACATTATGTTTGTAAAACTAAAACAGTCAAGTAGATAATCTTTATTGTTACTTTCAACTTAAAATAAAACACTTTTATTTGAGAATTTACATTTTTAATTCAGATTTCAAATAAAAAGGGGAAAAACATTAAAAGATGTAAAAGGTGCATGATTTCTGTGACATTAAAAACTGATTTATTAGAGTAATAAGGGTTGGAAAACTAACTGTATCCTTTCAGTGTCAATAATTTAAAAATAAATTAAAAGAACAATTGAGCACTATTACCAAATGTCCTGGATTAAGAGGGGAAAAATTTTTATGGAATTTGCTATAAGAAAGATGTAATGTATAAATTTTGAATATGTACTTGTGATTTTAAAAATATGTATTTGAAAGTTTTTTATTATAATCTGACAGCATTACCTAAAACAGTTATAACAACTAAAAATGGAAAGCTAAAACCAGTTTTTTCCTTTACATTTTTTATATTTAATGTCATGGATTACTACATACTATACGTATACTGTTGCATTTTATCCTCTAAACATTATAATATTAAAAGGACTGATTTCTAATGAGCAGTCTAAGGTATATATTTATTTCACACAACTTGTAAATAGATGAATTACTTATACAACTGTTCATGCTGCAAAAACAGGCACCTGACAATATGTGATTCAAGCAAGGTAAAAATGTATTTCTCCCAGCAGAGTTCAAAGTTAATTGGTGACCAGGGTTAGAACCAATCTGCTGTATTCACATACTGTTTCCATTCTGAGACCAAGATGGCTAAGATGGCTATTCCTTTTCTTTGGCATTGGAAAGATGACAAAGCTAGGTACTGCTCACACATTTCTTATTCCGTCTGTACATCAGAAGAGATTTGCATTATTGCTTCTTGCATCTCATTGGCTAGAACTTAGCCATAACAAAGAACAGACCAGCTGGGAAGAACAACATCAAAGTAGTACATGTTTCCAGCTAACAATCGGCAGTATGACACATACTAAAGGGAGCTTGGGTATTGGTAAGTAAGCAAGTACTTTCCCTGTTTTGTCACAGAGAAAGCTAAGATAAAAATTTAAATATGTTTAATTCTGAATGTTTTTTATTTGACCTTTGTTGCATACTAACTCCACTCTTTTGCATTTACCTCACCTCTGATTCAAATGGTTTGTTATATCATTTATTATATATTATTGCACTTAGTATTAATTTTAATAAGTTTGTTTTCTCCACTCTTGTGTTTAATTTTCAACACAAGATTAATATTTTGTAAATATTTCATAGTTCCTGAACCTTCTACTGATCAGTACCAAATTAAAGAGTGTTGAGAGAATGAATAATCCTTCGCTACAGGGATCACATTAAGTACATTTTTGTTATTGTTCACTGGTAACTGGAAGAGGTTAGGAAAAAAGGCCATTTACTCTTACTTTTGAACTCACATTGCATATTTTATCGAGTATAAATGCTTTGGTGAATTTCTTAGAAAGTATATGATAGCCATCATTTATAATTCTTTAGAGAATTGTTACCATTCTTGTGGAAATTGCTTGCAGAATTGCTGATTTGATATTCCATTGCCTGCCTAATTTTTTGGTGTACATTTTTTTTCTGTTCCAGAAAAAAAAAAGTGAAATGATTTTTGTTAAGTTAAACATATATCAGAGTGCAAAAGTTTTCTTTTGTCTCATAGTTTCTTTAGTTTCTGCACTTTCCAATGAATAAAACATTCTTTTCTAGGCCATTTATTTTCTGCCTGAATTATTTTTTGATGCTCTGTATACATGGTTCTTAATGCTGGCTACATATCATTTTCACTTGGAAATTTTTTTGCTTGTTTGCTTAAAAAGACTGTAGTTCATCACCCTTCAGGATTCAAATTTCATATTTGAGAATAGGAAATGAGAAACATGATTTTAAGCAATCTCAAGGTTGATCATTATTTAGATGGGATGGGATAGTGATTACTAACACAGGTTCTGAAATCAGAAACAGAGAAAAAAGTTCCAATTACACAATTTATTGACTATGGACTTAAAGGTAGTTATTTTTTTTAGCTTAATCAATAAAATATATATTATTTTTTTATTTTAGTTTATAAAGGTAGTTATTTTATCTGGAGTACTTACTGTGGCATCAGGCACTAGTAAACAGATAATAAATGTTAGCTACATTATTATCATTATTATTATTGTTATTATTATTATCATTATTATTGTTATTTATTAGAGATGTTACAAAGTTTTGTATACGCTACTCTTTCTCTGAACTACTTCATTTGGCTCTATCTCCCTCACTTTTTAAAAATTTTAATTCATGCATTGGCATTCTATCTAAATTCTTGTTACTAAAATAACATTGTAGAGAAGACAGTAAATTTCTAGAACCTCTAGTTCAATCATTGACTCAAATATATCCCTATTATATTCTAGGCACTCCATCTAGGCATTGAGTTTGTATCCAAGATCAAAACAGGGAAACACATTATTGGCCATCGTCTAATTTACATGTAACAGGGTGGTGAGCAACTACAACCCAGATAAATATGTTTTCGCAGTAAGAGTTATGCAGCAAAGACAGCAAAAAAGAGAAAGAGGATATGAGTGGCAACCAAGTGTAATTTCAATGGCCCCAAATGGCTCACTGCAAAGATGAGAGATTAACAAAAAACTGGAAAAGTCACCTGCACAAGATACGTAGGGATCTGGGGGATGAGTACTTCAGGTGTGGAAAACAGCTTGCGCAAAGGCTTAAGTCGGGAACTTGGCGGCTGCAGGAGGCGTGGCCAACCCCGCAACCTGCCTGTGGGAACTTCAGAAAGTGTAAGGTCAAAATAAAATCAGGAAGAGCTTGTAAATGATTCTAACAACTTTGCATTTAAATCTCTGACAAAAACTTTAAGCGGAAGATTTACCCAGTAGGATCAATTAGGCTTCTCTTCTCTGAATATACTGAAAAAAAAAAAAAGAAAGAAAAAAGGGAGACTTCTTAGGAGACTACAACAATGCAGGTGAGAATTTATTGTAGTCTTGACAAAGTTGATAGTAAAGAAAGGAAAATTAGTCCACTTATGAAAGCATTTTAAAGGTAGACCACGTATTTTGTTGATGAAGTAGATGCTCAACTGTACAGTGAGGGGGAGAGAAGTTGAGTATTTTGAGAGTTAAAACTTTATTCTCAAGATAGGAAACCGTTTTAGATCCCCAGACAAAACACATTGCTTATAATTAGATTTGTGTTAAAATAGCATTGGAAAACACGCAATCTGCTCATTTTAACTATGGGCTGAAATGCAGAGGAAAACAGTTCACATGCCAGCACGTGCTCATTGGCTTGTCATCCGATTTGGAAATATAAAAACTACAAAAGGCATCGGATTTTCCTTAAAGATGGATCAACATTCTCTGTCTAGGTAGTCTCAATTATGCCCAAGACATTAGATGTCATTTATATATGTTCCCAAATTTATCAGTCTGGCCCCAAACAGGGAAATCATCTATGATTCCTTTATTTTTTTATACGAATCTATAGGCCATCCATATGTCCTGTAAGTCTTAGCTTCAAAATATCTTTAACATACGCACTGCCATCTTCCTTGGCCCAATATCCTATTGCACTTTCTGCATTAACAGTGCAGGTGTTTCCACAGCATACCCCTGCCTCCAATCCTTCTCCACAGCAGCTAGAGCGATGTTTTTAAATATGTAAATAGATGTCATGTTTTCTATTAAATGTGTATACCTCTCCCTGTAACCTGAATTAAACTTAAGCTTTTCATAATGAACTATGAAGTCCAACCTGATTTCCCTTTCTCTCCAAATAAAAATGAACCCACAAGCCTTTTCCTCTTCTCAGATACTTTGGGTTTTTTTTTTCAGTTCCTACAATGTAGAAATGCCTTTCTGTTTTAGCAAGTGTTTACATGATTTTCCTTATGCCTAGGCTTTTCTGCAATATCTATTAAGTAGGCATATTTTTATCTTTAAACCACAATAAAAACTTAGTTCTTATGAGACATCTTTTATGACCAGCTAATGTAAATAAGAACTCAATCCCCCTTCTCTTAGCTCTTTAGTACTGTGGTTTATTGCACTTCTGAGCTAAGAAGGGATGGATGAAACCAAAGCACTTATTGAGTACTAACTGCTAGGAGAGACTCTCCATTTTGGGTACCAGCCTAATACTGAAAGGAGGTTTGGACTGAAGTTGGGCACATGTATTTATTATAAAAGTTCTCCTTAAGAAAAAAGTTAAGTCAAGTGTTCTGCCTGTAGTTTGATTATAATGTTTCTGAAATATTAATAATTTGATCTGCAAATAAATACAATTGTTGTCAGTGGGAATCAGGGCCTTCCACGGGATCATGAGGAAGGCATTTCAAGGACCATGCATGGGTGATTGTGGCGTGGCAAAATGGTTTATTCTGGTGGAAATCCGCTCTTGGGTTTCCGATTTTTCATCTCTCTCTGTCTTGCCATGGAAAAGTCACACCATGTGTTCCGCAAGGCCAAAACAAAAGCCAGCATTCAGAGTTTCTACTTCACATTAAAGCTTGGCCCTTTGGAGCCCACACAGTCTGCCCCAGGCCCTGGTAACTGATAAACCCATGTGGTCATGTGCTCCCAGGGGAAAGAGAACATGCAAATGCACAGGGTGAGTGTGGGTCAGGAAACAAGAGAATGAGAAAGAGAACAAGATCAGAAGAAGGTATGGGTGAGCTGGGTTCCCAGGTAAGAAAGAGAAAACCTTCTTTGTTTCCCTGGGATTATACTGGCTTGGGTTTGCTATGGACCAGGTGCTCTTTCAAAATAACCAATCAATTTCCCAGCTTCAAGTGCTTTTCAAGGGGTCCTCTCCCTAGTTATACTGGCAGATTTCTATGTTCAAGTACTACCCCCAGGGCCCCCCAACAGTTCAGTAAGGTCAAGGGGAGAGTGTTAATTCCCTCCACAGAGCAATGCTATCATCCGCTGTAGTGTGAAGTTGTAGCTTCCTGGGGAAACAGACAAGCTCATGCTCCCCAGTTTAATATTGGATTCAGTTCCCTATGGTTCCTTCCTTATATTAATAATACACTATGCTAATATATTGATTATTGTAAAACTAGTAGCAGACATCCCATTTACTAAAAGATAAACTCTGAATTTGCCTTTAAGGGAATATAATACTTTGGGGGTAATTAAAACAAACAATGAGAAACAAGCATAACTTTTATGAATTTTTTCATATGCAAATAAAATTATTTTCTGGGTCCAAAAATGTTTGGTGAAAGTGAAGATATGAAAAAAATGCTGGTTGTTTTTTTTTCAGGAGAAAAGCCAATCGAGATTACGTTTATTAAATGGAGACTTTGGATTGCAAGACTGAGGAGAGTCAATTGTTTTTCTTTTTTCTGGATATTCATAAGATTGGGTACCAGGATTTTAGACAAGGAGGATGCAGGTAAGTATAATTTTAGCAGCAAAGGTTAAGGTCACAAGAGAGTGGAGGAAACCCCAGAGAGGTAGTTGACCTATGTGACAGTATCAGTAGGAATCATTATCACCATGTTGTAAATCAGTATCACTAAATTTCAACAAAGTTTTAAAAATGTTAAAATTTTATATAAAATACACATTGGAGCTTTAACGGACACCCATGAATGCTGTGAAAGACATTAGGGGAGCTTATAAATTGTCAGACCCGTGATCTTTATGAAGCAGAGGAACTGCAGCCATCAGGGGGACTGTTCACTGGCTAATGAAATGGGCTGACACAGGGGACAGCTCTGTGGTGCACGTGGGCATACCTTAGAATCTGCCACATACATATGGACAAGCTAACTGGGAGAAGACGTGAATTCTTGAGATCAAGACAGATGACTAACAGACTGATAATACCTAGCTCATTTTAAAAGGCAAAATTTAAAACCTAGAATAATCAGACTTAATAGCTCAAGGAAGAAATTAGGTACTTGACTTTTATAGGGATATGACAATTACATAACTCAATATTTTTCTGTTTCTTTGTTCCCATTCTTGCATCATTTTGTTAAAATATGAGACTGTGTTAAAATATTGCACACAAATTGTGGTTTTAAATTTTCATTTTCAGCACAGTCCTGTATCCAGTGTATTAGTGCTCTTCTTTAGGATAATCTTAATAGACTAAAGTTTTATCTGCTTCTCTTCCTGCTATTTGGCCCTCTGCCATTCTGACAAAATTGTGCTTGTGAAAAAATGATCTCCTGCAAAAATTGAGCAGTCACACTCCTAGAATGTGTCTGTTGGAACTCTACGTTAAGCCATGTAAGTCGTTTATCTACTTGTCTAATATTTATGCAGCCTATTTATGGATGTAAGTAAGAAAAAAATGATGAGAGATTTTAAGAGAGAAAATAAAGATGCCTGGGTACTTCACAGAGCCCTGAGATTTCTGTAGAGAGTTTTGTATTTGATAAGTGTTACAGATCTCTGTTCCTAGAAGTACACATTTAGGTGGGCCAAAGTTTTTTCCTTATACACTGAAATCTTCCTCTGATTGAGAGGGTGTGTAAGGCATTGAACACTATTCTCATTTGGACTCTACTGACTATGTGACTATGAGCCATTAACCTAGATTCTAGCACTGAATTATATATAACTACGTTTTCAGAGTAATGAGGTTTAATTTTCTTTACTGATATTTCAGCAGAAATTTGGAAGTCTATCATTAGATAAGTATTTTAAAACCAGATTTGCATAGATTCCTTAAGAAAAAAAAAGTGTACTTATACTAAAATTCTACCATCCCCAAATGTATTCAATGCCATGCTACTTCTACTTACAACTAATATGTTGTTATTCTCATAGAGAAAGTATTTCCTAGTGGATTAATTATTTTTATCATATAGGGTAGAAACTGCCATAAATTAAAAATAAGATTGAACTGATAAGAACAGATACTACACTTGATCTTAGCCAAAAGGATAAGAAGAGAGTAAAGAGGGGATAAATGGTGATGGAAGAAAACTTGACTTGGGGTAGCAAGCACATCAAACAATATATAGATGATGTGTTAAGGAATTGCATATCTGAAACTTATATAATTTTCATAGCCAATGTTATCCTAGTAAATTCAATAAAAAATTTTAAAAAATTGATAACATATTTGCAACTTGATATATAGCTTGTTCTATGCAATTTTAAAAGCCAAGCAACCAAGAAAAAAAGAAAAATATAAATTGCATAAACAATAAGAAAACATTTTAAAAGTTGATGTAATTTGATGTTTCATGGAATTTTGTTCTTATTTTAGGGTTTTGTTTTTTTGTTTATACCATTGTAGTTACTGATTTATGTATGCATTTATAGTTTAATCAAAGTACAATATTTATTTTGAGTTGGAATCCTGACTTCATATAGTGTTACACATCACACACTATTTTAAAAAATGGCATTTTTAGATTGATGCTCTCTTTGAAAATAATGTGCTAAATGTCAAATAGCAGTTTATGTAAAATTTATATCAATTTTGGATTCTAGATTAAAATTTCACTAAATGGACCTTAGATGAAAGTATTGTTACTGAGATATTTATATTGAGCAATCCAAAAATTTGAGGAACTGGTTTCGTCAACTTCCTTAATATGCTAATATCATCATCATCATCTTTATTGTTAGCATTGATCTAATGATCTGAAAGAAGTTTAAGGATACATAAAAGGAGGTACTGAACAGTCACAGTAACTCAAAGATGGACAGGTAAAAATATGAAATGCATGCCTTTTGGAAATTTTAAGAAATGGTAATGTTAACTTTCTTTTTCCACAAGAGCATCCATTTGTCCCAGCTGCAATATTTGAAGTGTTCATTCTCTGAAACATCCTTAGAAATTCTGTTTTCTGCACTTTCCATTTCCGTCTTTGTAATTTACCAGACAATCTTTTTGGGATAGACTCCTTAAAGACTTAGAGCTGTGAACATGAGGATTTCGTCTCCTGAAATATACTTGCTAATGGATATTGTCCAAGCAATTTGAGTAAAACTACAAGCTAACTGGTGTAAGAATGCATTTTCTTTTCTGCTTCAGTTCACTGTAAGACGTACTAAAAATCAATACTCAGTGTGGAGAAATAGTGCTTTAGGAGAAATAGTTCTGCTGAGCATATTTGGATGTACATTTCTTGACAGAATCGTCCATAGAAATGGGATGTAATTCTTTTAAAGATTAAAGTCTAGCTCTGTCAAATGAAACTTTTTACCAGGCAAATACTAGGTCACACATACATGAGTCTAAAGAACTACCCATTGAAATATTAGTTTTTACTACCATGAATATGAAAATTCTATTCAAATTATGTTAAGGTGAAAATATTTATCTGAAAGTTTATTTTCATTTTGAAACTTTAATAAAGTCACTAGAGTTCTATGTATTAGCCCTGAGACTATAACACTCTGATGCAGCATATCTTGATACTTAATTAGTAATTAGAGCAATTTTTCATATTATCTCCTACTTAAGTATATGAGTATATCACTTCTCTATATGTTCCCTTTTATTTCCTCATACATTTTTGCTATGCAGTCTTTAAAATTTAACATTCAAAGACCATGCAAAATAGCCTTTGTGAATGTGAATATATAATTTACGATGACATATACTTTCATGACTCCAGCATGCGAATCAAAATAATAGCATAAATATTATGGATGGTGTCGTTCAGCTATTATAAAAATTCTGCATATTGGTCACAGGATAATAATGGGCAGTGCCAATTCATGGGACAGCTGAATCTTATTAAGCATTATTAACACAGAAAGTATTACTAAAGCAGAAATTATCTTTATAAATACTTAAGGAATTTTACATTTTCTTACAGAATTGAATAAACTAACATCTTTGCAGTTAATATTATAAACTTTAAGTTTCAAGAGTTAACTCTTGTAATGAGGATAAACTGTAGCTCTCAATCTGGCAGTTGATAATTAGATGCCCGAAGTATGTGTAGTAGTGAGCCATCTGAGTAGATTACTACATTTTGCATTTGCATTTAGAGGAAAGTATCCCTTTTTTAATGACTCTTAAAATAAAAGAAACTTAATAATCTATCCTAAGATGCTTATTAATAGAATCAATTTCAAGTATGTTGCCCCATGAAGACCAATTAGCCCTGTGTTTCTATGTCAAGAGATAGTAAGCTGATGTGTCCATCGTCAACAGAGCATTAAAGATTCAAAACAGTTGCCATGCATTATGCTCCCCACCCCTTTATCTGGTTAGTCCTTGTGGAACGGTCAGCTTTAGATGAGCAGAGATCATTTATCGGTGTTAACCAGCATTAATCTGGGATAACATTCATAATGGACAGTCTTAAAACTGCTAACCATATTCTCCAATCTCTTTCTACAACCCAAATCACATTGCTGCATTAGAGACAATGGGCATATCACTTATTTTTTTGACTATGTCAGACATCACTAATGCTTCAAGTATAAGATTTCTACAGCCAAATTACTTGTAATCCCTGGCATGCACCCCATCTACCCTTCCATATATATATTTTGCACTGCTCCTGGAAGTATTGCAATACTGGGTTGATACACAGAGTGGATGGAGCAAGCTCCTATTCCACCTTCCAGATCCAAAAATCCATTTAATATGATGTCCTTGGATAGAGGACATATCAGATATTAAACTCATAAGAACAGACACTACATTGAACTTAGCCAAAAGGCCAAGAAGGGATGCCCTTTCATATTTTTTATCCACACAGTATTGTAGTTTCAAACCCCTGTCCTTCCTTATCAGAGTATTTAACAGACATATGCTACTGTTCCTTTCATTTTGCAACATTTTTAGTACATTTAGTAAAGTTTTGCATAATAATTTATTAGAATTAAAATAATGATATATACCAGATTATGTATTAAAATAATTTCTACATGAGATATTTTAAATATCAGCTGAACATTGCCATTTTGTTCAATGTTGAATCTAGGGCTTATTTTTCTTAATTTTCTTATATGCCTCACATTTCTTAACAAAGTGGTAAACCAAAATATTATTCCTAGAATATAATAGATTGTGATGAATATATAACATGAGAAATCCTGTTTGACTTTAATTTGTCAGTTTTTCTCATATGATTATGATAACACACTATTTGGATAGAAGGAAAAACCAGGACATCTTCCAAAGTCAAAATGCTACACTGCATGCTGTAAAGAAAGAAACCAATCCTGTTAAAGTTACTGTATTATTAGTTAAGTGTCAAGAAGTCTTCTCTCTAAAAAGTGTGAAAGAATCTTCTTGGATTGGATTAGTGTGAGGATTGTGCAGTGCCAAATAAAACAGTCTACACAACCCAGTTTCCCAGTTTGTAACAGGAAACTAAAAAGTAGCAATGATAAATAAGGAGTTAGAATTCTGAAGCTTATGATAGTGCTAATTGAGACATATTTCTAAATCTTAGCATAGAGTCATAAAGAAAACTTTTCTAATATACAGATTGATTTCTTATTTAGTATAAAACAGATGAGTCACTACTCTACAAATATTGACTTCAATGCTAACAATTTGCATAAAGAAACTTGAACAAAGGTACTTTATGATGTAAATGATGCAGTACAAAGAAAACAGGGAAACAGAAATAGTTAAGATATGAAAAAAATAAAATAAGTGGTACAACCACATTAAACTGAAGTTAGTCTATGATTTGCTTAAAGGATTTTAAATGATTTTCAATATGCCCTTACTATTAAAAAAATAATAATATGCTTTAGCATTACTTTCACAACTAAAACCTTATACATACAAAAAAAATAAGAATTTCTCTTCCTGTGGCTGACTGTGAAAAAAATATTCGGAACATAATTGTTGGGGCCCAGAAAAGAAAAAGATTGTGCACTCAATCTTGATTTTGATGGTAGTTTAATAAAGGGGTGAATCACAAAGGTGGATGAAGTTTAAAGAACCCCCCCAAATTAAGTACAGCTTACCTGCCCAGACATGTAAGGGAGGGAGTGGTAACCCAGGAAGTATACTTGCATTGAGATGGTTCCCTGGAAGCTGTGAACTTTGGTAGAGGTTTCAGTTAGTCCCAGGTACCCTTCAGTGAGTAAGTGAGGTCATCAACATCCTGAGCTTCCCCTTCTCCATCCTGAAATCTGATGTAAGTGCGTTTATCGGAGTCAGTTGGAAGTCCAAGGCTAAGGAATACTATTGACATAGTCTATATAGATTAGTCCATCAAAACATAGAACAAGGTAGAGGGTAGATATTGTGAGACACTGTAAAGATTTTCAAACAGTGATGAAAAAAATCGTTCACTATACCATTTGTTTTTCTTCATTTTTTAAAAAAGATTTTATTTATGTATTTTTAGAGGGGAAGGGACAGAGAAAGAGAAAGAGAGAAACATCAATGTGTGGGTTCCTCTTGCACACCCCCCCTGCTGGGGACCTGGCCCACAACCCAAGCATGTGCCCTGACTGGGAATCAAATGTGTGAAGCTTTGGTTCACTGGCTGTCACTCAATTCATTGAGTGACACCAGATAGGGCACTATACCATGTGTATGAAGGGCGAAATCAAAACACTTTTCAAGCAAGAATAAAATGCAGCTTGACCTTAAGTTTACACCTGTGAATATTATAGAGATCAATAATGTTAAGTTTATATTTATATAAAATAATAAAATCTCATTAGAAAGGAAGGTAGATGTTGTGGTTACCTTGTGGAGATGGGATGGACCTTCTTACTCCCCCCAGATTAATGCAGATTTAATGGTCTATTTGCATCGCCATACTTGACTACATACAAATAGATGCAACAACAGGAGAACTAGAATACATTTTCTTTGTATTAATAGAGTTCTCTATGATTAAATTCTCATTTTCCCAGTCAATGACTCATGTTATAAGACATGAAAACATTATGATCAATGCTATTAAGAAGATTAATGAAAATTATGTATGCTCTTTTCCAATATGATGAACTCTATCAATTCCCCAAGATTAAAATAAATTTATCAGAGCTGTACTCTGAGGCTAGTGGAATAGAGGCTGCATTAGGCTGAACTGAGTCTCCAAATATATATATTTCACACTGGTCAGAATGGCCATCATAAACAAAACAACAAACAACAAGTTGTGGAGAAAAAGGGACTCTAGTGCACTGTTGGTGGTATTGCAGACTTGTAAGACCACTATGGAAAACAGTATGGAACTTCCTCAGAAAACTAAAAATGGACCTGCTTTTTGACCCAGCCATTCCACTGCTGGGGTTATATCCTAAGAACCCTGTAACTCCATTCCAAAAGAACCTATGCACCACAATGTTCATATCAGCGCAATTTACAATAGCCAAGTATTGGAAGCAACCTAGGTGCCCATCAGTACATGAATGGATCAAAAAACTATGGTACATTTACACAATGGAATTCTATGCAGCTGAAAGAAAGAAGGAGCTCCTACCCTTTGCAACAGCATGGATGGAGCTGGAAAGCATTATGCTAAGCGAAATAAGCCAGGCAGTGAAAGACAAATACCATATGATCTGGCCTTGAACAGGAACCTAAACAACAAAACAAAGAAACAAGCAAAATATAGCCAAAGACACTGAAATAGAAGACAGGCTGACAGTGACCAGAGGGAAGAGGGGAGGGAATTTCAGGGGAATTTCAGGGGAGAATGGAAGGGGTTTACAGGAACAAATATAAAGGACACATGGACAAAAACTAGGGGGTTTGGAAATGGGAGGGAGGAGGGAGGGATGGGTGGGTTGGCTGGAATGGGAATAGAGAACAGAAACTGTACTTGAATAATGATTAAAATTTAAAAAATGGGATAAAAAAGTAGCTTTGAATGTGACTTTATAAGGAACTAGAATCATAGAGCTATAATTAAGATGTGAGTTAAGTTGAGGTCATACTGGAACAGGATGAGCCTTTAGTTGGATAAAGCTGGTGTCTTTATAAAAAGAAAGAGATAGATATACACAGAAAGGCAAACACCATGTGAAGATACAGACACAGTGGGGGAAGAGGGCCATGTGAATAGTAAGACAGGGTTTAGAATTATGCAGCTTCAAACCAGTGAATGTCAAGGATTGCCGGCAACTGACAGAAGCTAAGAGAAAGAGCGTAGCCCTGCCGATACCCTGATTTTGAAATTCTAACCTTCAGAATTATGGAAGGATAATCTTTTATTGTTTAAGGCCACCCAGTTTGTGGCACTTTGTTACAGCAGCCCTAAGAAGTGAATTCAGGACCCCAAAATCATTCAAATCAAAGTCTGTCTGTAAGGTCACGTATTCTGGTTTCCCTAATATGTGATAGGTAGGCCAATCCTTTCACATAACATGTAGAAAATGGAGAGCCAGGCACCAGTCTTCTTGGACTCTCTTCCTCAAATTTTTGTCCCTACCTCCTGATTTGTGGATACCTGTGAGTTCAGACACCTCAGAGGGAAAATTTCCCGTTTTTAAATACTCAAAAATGGTTGGGCCAGCCTGCCCTTTAGGGCTCTTCTTTGGAAAAGAAAGCATAGTTGATGAGTTTGAGTATAGCTGCTACAAGCAACTTATTTTCTTCTTTGTGGAGTTGCTTCTTAGGACCATGTATATACATGAAGGAGAGCTCTCTGGTCAAATTATTATACTTAATTTTAGAGAGTGCCCCATGCAAGTATATGTTTATAGTCCAGTACTTAATCATACAGTAAAAAAATAACGATGGTCTATGAATCTGACTAAAGGTATATTTTGTCAAATTCAGCATAATATGCTTTATAACTGGCAACCACACCTGAGTTGTAGTCCAGTGCTTAGAACCATCAGCATTGTGTGTTAGCAATAGTTTGCCATCATTATGGCGAATAGCTTAGCATTCATTTGGCTTTTACCATGCTTCAGTTTATAGGGGACAGACCTAGTAGATCAGGGCTCCACTTGTGCCAGAAGTTGAGGTAAAATAACAGGACATCTCTGTGTAAAATACATGGACAATCCCCTCGACATGAACGTGGCTAAGTAGTATTAGATAAGCATTCTTTCTTAATTGAAAGCATCATTTCTGTATCATAATGTAATCCCTGAGAACTTGTCCCACCTGAAACTTGCTTGGGAGAAGGCCCACTGTAAAATAACAATGCCAAGTTGAAGGATCATGACGGTTTTTTGTCCCAGTGAGACAGTAATCTGTTTCTGGTTGGGTCCACAAATGAACTCCACATTGATACATAGCAGCTGGATGCAGTTCTCTAATCCCAGAGCTCAACACACCTTTAAGTCTCAGTGCAGTTTGTGATCTCAGTTGATCTTCTAACCGAAGATTCAGTTAAGATGTGAAATTGCTCATGAATTTAGTTAATTCTGTGGCTCTTGAGAAGGTAGAATTTTTCATGTCAAGGCTTGTTTTATCGCTTACCTTCACTGTTTTTAGGTTTTATTTATATGCTTACTCCTCAATTTTGGCTATTTGTCTAATGACTTGGGTTACCAGTCAGAGTAAAATTCCTAGATGTAAGATGGCCAATATTTATAAAAGCCCATAGGCATTGAGAATTTGTTTTTAATTTTAGTTGGTAACTGCAGATCAAAATTTCCTCTCAATAGTCTGTGAACATCTCTGTGTCTTGCAGGACACACAGATCTCCGAAAGGCCCTGGAGAGCAAAAGTCGTTGATATGGTCTTCATTCTAGCTCTCTTGGATAATATTCAAAGTGATATGCAACATAAGCAAATTTTTAAGTGTGAACTTTTAGCAAAATCATCATTGTAATTAATTATTTTCATTGTTCTGAACCCTCATGCTAAGTTACTATTAATTCAACCCACAGAATTCTTTCTCTGGAGTATTCAGGAGAGTCAAAGAACACCACATTCTTAGCAAAGGGAAGGCAAATCTGAGAGGTATAATAAAGGTGGCATTAGTAATATCCAACACTGCATACAGTCCAACACTGAGAGTGATTTATTCCAATGTTGTCCTGATTTTAGTTATTTTTTAAAAATTATTGGCCTTTTTCATGTTTAAATCTTGATGGCCTACATTACCCTAAGATTCTAAGGCCCATTGGCTTCCATAAGAATATTGTATTATTAAATTTGAAAATAATACTGTACAGCATCCTTGCCAATGGGGCGTAAAATATTTATAAAATGCCCAAGTAATTTGTCCTCCCTTGTTCTACAATTTAGTTTCGATTTTCCTATCTTGGGAACATGTAGGAACAGAAACAGAGGTACCAGAGAATTCATTTCAAACAGCATGTAGATGTGATTAATACCCAGAATATCTCCATAAACCATAAAGGCTAACAAAACAAACAAACACACAAACAAACAAACAAACAGACAGTGAGTGCAGTCCAGACACAAAATACAAAATCCCAGCTATGTAAGTTCTGTCTTCTAAGTTCAGGTGTTCTTGGGTCTTCACCTTGGGATCAAGGAATATATTCCCAAATCTTATCTTTGCCTTGGTAAGTCTTGGGTTCCTAATTCTCTCTGCATACATTCCAAATAACAGCTACATATTAGTTCATTAGTCAGTTTAAGTCTTTGTTCCCCCAAGGCTTTAAATCTATGTTTTTTATTCACATTAGCTCCTCTGCTTCATTGAAAATCTGAGCTGTCTTCTATCTTGGCCGTAGGTACACACCTCTTTAATTAGGTGAATCCTCAGCTTTCAGCCATAACACATACAAACAAATTCTCCCTGTTTGTTTGCTTGTCCATCCTCCTCAGAGCCTGGGCTTCTCTACTCAGGGTAAGAGCAGCCTTACTAACTGAGCTTCCATTTCAATACAAGTCCCCATCGCTTTCACTTCCCCATTCATGTTAGGGGTAACCCTGTCTCCATCCTGAGGGAATGATTCTCACCGTTGGCATGACACAGTTCAACACTGTCTCTCAAAATCCAGAGCAGTGGCTCTTAAATGTTCTTCCCACAAAAAGAAATGAAATTATGTGAAGTGATAGAGGTGTTAGCTAAAGCTATATTGGTAATCATATTGCAATATGTAAATGTGAGACCTGTCTGAACTTAAAAGTGCAGAGAGCTCTCAGAGATAGCTAGGGCAACTAGAGTAAGGATCTGTGCAGAGAGTTTAAAGGTAAGAAATTTATAGAAGATTGAAGATAACAAAAATGGATTGCATTGATTCAATTAACAAAAGGCTATGGTTATGCATGTTTTGAACAAATGGTGTCAGATTGCATGGTATGCGATACGAGCATGGCAAACATTTATGACTTTGAAAAGAGCTCAAAGTAAGGATTCCAGTTACTGAGAGTGATTAGATTAATATTTACTGAATGTCTACTAAGTACCTGACACAGTATACTAAAAATATAATAAGTAAGCTAACCTGTTTCCTATAAATTTTCCCTGTAAATATAAGAAACCTAAAAATGTGATTTTGAAGACTCAGATCTAACAATCTGAACCTTTCAAGGCTCTGGTCCTGAATGTAAACCCCCCAGGACATGTGCCCTGTTGGAATCTGGCGTGAACACAGAAACGGAAATGAGCTTTCCTACCCCCATGCTCTATTTTCTTTACTAGTTAGCAACAGGGTTATTTAATAATAAACTCCACCTCTTCTAGTCCCTTGAATTTTTGACTGAGTAACATTTATATACTTCTATTACAGAGCTCAACAAATTATTTTATAACGTCTGTCTATATATTTTTTCCTTCCTTGTTAAAGTCTATTGAAGAAACTGTTTGACAAAAATTTAGAAATAGCAAAGTTAAAGCCACCAAATTAATAAATAGAATTTAGTAGGCCTTTATTTTGCATCTAAGAATAGTTCACAGCCTGGGAACTCTAAAAAAGAAAAGCTGATGTGAAGCTCAGAGGAATAAAGTCACGAGATGGCTTATAAAGCGAAAATGAGGGAGCCGTTCACCCTTACAGTGATTGTTATTACAATGTGGGTTTCTGGACAGCAGGGGATTGGTTAACAGTTACTAATTAACTCATACCAACTTAGGATGATGACTTAAGTTTTTCCTCTGATTGTCAGAGGCATTTACAAGAAATAACCTAGGTTAAATTTTGCTTATGTACATGAAATAAATGAGATTTAACTCTGCTGACTTGGCTTTAACAATGTGTCTACTCAGGATATACTCAAATCTTGTCTCCATATTGTATGTAATTTAGAATGTTGTAAAATCTTCCTAAACTAGACTTTATTATGAATCATTTTGTTTATTTTTAATGTGGTAGAAGTTTCTAGAAGCTAAGGAAAAACTAAGCATTACATAGAATTTTATTAAAATATTATTAATGTCATTTCCAGTCTTCTGCCTTTTAAATGAGATTTTCAGTCATCTGGTTATTTCTGCACAGGAGTAGTGTTGAGTATTTGGTAATCTGGTCTCTGAAAAGAGTTTTTCTGTTCCCACAAAACAGTCTTTGCAGATTATACATGACTGGTGTCCTAAGTGACAGAGGGTACACTCACTGTTTTACTATTCTCCATAAGCAGAAATGTGGAGTCCATTATGGAATTCAAAGTACCCTTGCTTTATATTACTGAAAATGGTATCAGTTATTACTTGATTATATGTCAATTCTGGGTTTTATTTGGAGATTGCTGACAGATTTCCCTATAAGAAATAAGAATCAGGAACAATCATCTTTACAATGTGCATTATAGACACAGACATCAATAAATATTTCGGTGATTGAATAAATGTCTAGAAAATTGATACGTACAACCTGAACAATAGCCACGGGTTACATAAATTTTTCTTACAAAGCAATGCATGATATTTTATAAATGTTTCTACATGCATATTTTAGTCTATAACCATGTTATATAAAACAATAAATGTACAGATAATAAATGAACAAACTCTTTCTCCAGTAACAATACAAAGCTATGGACATTTATTAAACATATTTTAAATTTGAATAACAGTGTGATCATTGCCGGGGGCAGGAGTGTGAATGGAGGTGAAAGCGACTATAGGAGAGATAAAATGGTGGTGGGAAAGGAAATAAATAAATAAATTTAAAAATACATTTAATGTAGTTTCATCAACAATTATAATATTGATCCAAACTCTTAAACCATGAAAGTTTTATTAACTGATTCAAATTATGAGGCGGTCTAATCTTAAAATTAGTCTAATACTCATTTTTTCTTTGATTATTCAAACTGAGCCATTTTCACTTTGCAGCTGCCATGAAAAATAACAACATATTGCCACAACAGATTTGCAATAATGGAATTTGCATTTTCACTCTGGTGAGAAGGTAGTCTTTCGTGTGTTTCTTCCTAAGATACTGGCTGCTTTTGATAGTTCGGGGTTACCTGATGACCCATATCTTAGTAATACAATACATTTTGTCATTTATAGCTATTCTTCCTATTTTTTAGTTAAACAGCGTAGATGCTTGTTATATTTCTGTAAGCAATATTTGACTTACTAATTTTATTGTTAAAATTTTTTAATGAATCACATTATTTGTTGTATATAATTGTTACTTTTTATAACTTAAGATATTAAATATTTGTCAGTTTCAAACAATCATATAATGCAGATCTTAACTAGTAAATCTTTCTTTATATCCTTCGAGTGTTAGCTTTTTCTCCTTTTGTTTATATCAACAGATTATTATAGGAACATATATTTAAGGTAAATATTTACTTTAATTATATGTGCTGAATAGAAAAATGCTATAACTTTTATGCATTCGTGCTACACATTAAACTGGGCCAAATATGTTAAAGGTGTTTAGCTTTTAAAAATGTTTCATAATAGTCACTTTCTCCATTGTTCTCAAAACCCACCTAGATTGCTTTTGTGAAAATACATTATGGTCTTATATAACACTAGTAGTTATATCTAAATAATTTAAGTAAGAATACTTCAGAAATAAGCCTTTCTTTACAATAATAGCTAATAATTTTATAGCTCTTATTAAGACCCAAACATTTTTAAGTGTTTTACATATATTAACATAATTAATCTTCTTAATGACTACATTAGTTAGTTACCATTCTGAAGTTGAGGAAACTGAAAAACAAAGAGATTAAGTAACTCACTCAGTATTAGAGTTTAGTAGTAGGGTAAAAGCAAAGATTTTAACCCAAGTATTTTGGCTCTTAGTTTTTTGCAGTTTTCCTTTAGTTGCTAGATTATAACATCTTTTTTTTCTATTAAATTATATTTTAATCCATTATCTCACTGGGATAAAGGAAAGCAAATAACTCCAACATAAAATTTTTTTAAATTTTAGATAAACCAAATGTGATATTTTCATGTTACTAATGAGAGATTGAAAAATTCCGGCAGATAAAATTAAGAGTAGAGCTCTTTCCATTCAAAAATAAATGTTTACCATGGATTTTAAACTCTGGAAGAAAAAAATAATTTTAAAATATGAAAGTTTCAGTATCATAAAGAATTTTCCTGAGTGAGTGACGAGTTTGGAAGAAACTCAAGGAATCAAAAACCTTAATTTTAGCAAACAGGTAAGCAATGGGAATTATATGCTTAAACAAAATTTGAGGAAAATTAATCATTATAGTACTTAATAGTAAATCCTATAAAAACAATATGGTATGTATACATTAATGTGAACATTTCATTGAAATAATTATTATATGTGTCAATGTAAATTATATACACATATATGTATTATGTACACAGCAAGCATTCTTTATCCTAATATGATAAAATTTTTATGTGATCACAGTGAGAACTTTTCTTCTAGATAAATTCTTACAAAAAATCCTATAATTAATTATTTAAGTAAATGGATTATTATTTAATTCTCTACATGCCTTCATATTTTAGCTATTATAGTATTTTACATAAAATTTTAATACAGAGTAACTTTTAGTACCAACATATCCTAAGGGAAATTGAAAAATCATAAAAACCAGTCAATAGTCCTTTATAAACGCAAAATTCATATTAAAAAGTATTTCCCATTAAAATATCAATATATTTGGATATAATTAAATTCCCAGAAACAGTTTGATATATTTTATTAGGCATTTTTGTTGTTAATTAGCTTAGTTTCCATTGCTCTCTGAATACTTCTTTTCTATATGTTGCATTGTGTTCAATGAGGAGGCGAAAATGACAATTAATTTAAATTAGATCATTTAGTGTTAACAGCTAACTTGATATTAAATTCTGAGTTAGGTAGCTAACAGGGAATAGAAACTACTAATGCGTCCTTTATAACTGGGAGAACGAAGGGAAGAGCTGAGGGTTTTTAAAACAATGCAGCTTGGCGGAGGGAGGGGCCTTGAAAAACGTGGTGCCTCTGTTCCTTCATCTGAATCAGTATCAGAGGAGTAACCAAGAGAAAGCATCAGAAGTAATTCTGTGTGATTTCAGAGGCTAGGTGTGACCATCTTACTCCCCTTGCTTCTCTTGGAACATTTGTCGTGAGGGGATATCATCTGCCACCTAAACACTCTCTCCTCGTGAGATCGCCATGGTGAAGAGAGCTCTCGTGTTTACCACGCAGGCAGCCCAGCTGAGCTTTCAGCTGAGGGTTGGCATCAACTCCTAGCGGTAGAAATAAGCCATCCTCGAGGCCAAACCCCACTGTGCCATCGGGTAATCACCAGAGCAGCTTTAGCCAATAGTTTACTGCCATTATATGTGAAACATCAAATTAAGTCCCCACTGAGTTCCTGACCTATAAGTCACTATCTTTAAGAAATGGTAGTTCTATGTCACCATATTTTGGGGTGCAGGGTTGTTGTGTAGCAATAATAACTGGAGCAGAAATTCACCGTAAGTACACAAGCAAGCAGAAGACCCTTCTCCCTCTGCCAGCTGTGCAGTGTCCTCCAGTGCAATGTTGACAATGACTGGTTTGAGTGGTAGCTGGCAAAGCACCTTTGTGCTTTGCCGAGTTTTAGGTTCTGCTTCACAAAGCAGAGTATAAAATAGCAATTCAGAGTGGAGCTACAATAGCTTAATAAATAATACACATTTACATTAAGGAAAAAATCATGCCAGGCTAAACTAAAATTCTAATGAAATTTAAAGATATTTTAATATGAATTTTGAAAGTGTTTGGAAGTGACCCTGAAACAGTAAACTAGGATATGGGTTTGAGGACATAGATCAAATTTAAGTGGAATTAATGTTTTTAATAGAATCAGCATGCATAGAGACTAGCCATATCCAGGATTAATTTCCCTTTCCACTGCCGTGAATAAGAGTTAATTATTGGAACAGCTCTCAGGTAATCTCATGTCATCGTTAAAAAGACTAACACACATTTCACCTGCCTCTTGTCACTCTCGATACTGAAGCCACATTAGCAAGAGAACCGCTCCAGTCAAAAAGAAAAAAAAAGCACAGCAAATGTAAGAACTAGGAAAGATTACATATTTCCATTTGCTATTTCTTATCTAGACAAGGCTTATTATAGTGTTTGCTCCTAGGCATATTATTAAGCTGCATTATTAGAAATTAAATAATTATTACACTGTTAATATTATAATAGCTGCAACTTCCCAAAGTTTCTCTTACATGAGCAAGAAATAGAGTATGCATCTAAAAAGATAATACTCCTTGGAGTAAGCATTTTTGCAGTATGAAAAGTATTTTTAGTAAATCTTAGTCACCTTTTACAAAATCGGCCTCTCATTATTCATCGTATTACTCTTGAGCCAAAACTATCCCTAGTGTCTCCAGGCAGGATTCAGAATGCCTACCTCTTATTTTTACCTCATTAATTAAAGTCCCTTTTGATTCTTTATTTTGATTATGTATTTGAAATATACAATATATTTCACTTATGAACTTGGCTTTCTATCGTAAGTGAATTCACTTTCTTCTTTATTTTATACTGGAACGGACTTCCTAATGTGAAAACTTATGGTATCCTATTTAGTGTCTATAACCTCTTATTTTAAAAATCTCCTTTGGAAACTCTTTTCTATAAAGTTTTCTCTGGTACCATAAACTGGACACAGAAATAAAGTTATTTGAAATAAAGGTGTTTTAGTTTATGGCTTTTAAGGAAAATAATGTGACATTCTCAGAAATATGCCTTTAAGCCAAAAATAAAAGCAATGGGGAAAGCTAATGCTATTAATCTTTACCCTAACTTGAAGGACTGTTCAATCTTACAGTATCATTTGCTCCAAGTTCTGCCTCATTGATTTATTTTGTTCATTTTTTTCCATTTCTGGATTTGATTTATGTATAATGAATACTAGAATTTTTCTGTGGGCATATTTCAAAGTTAAAATTTTTCTGCTATCAGCTCTACCACATATCATGGCAGTACAATTGACCTAGTTTCTGAACAGACAAAAATTTATAGTAAGAAATTTCCAAGTGTATCTATAACCAAATGGATTTTTGCAAAACATCCTATTATTAAAATTTCAAAAATTTAACTTTTTATGTGGCATTTAATCTGTCTATTCAACATATCACAGCTAGTTTCTTAATTGCAATGATCAGTAATGATGTGATTTTGTCAGAAAGATTCATCCATCAAAAATATATGAGCGAGACTTATTGAATGAGCTCTAGCAAAAGAATTAGTGTACATATGGCTGCTGCCATAAGAGTAAAATATATTAATTTCCATGTGCCAGGGATTCACTTTGGATAAATATGTAGAAGCCCTATTATATACAGAACATCAGTATGTACTTTTAAATTACTCTTGCTATTTTAGCTTTAAAAAGCCATTGCAGAAATAAACATGAAATCTTAACTATGCTTATTCACGCCGTGCCAGGTAACCGTCACTAGGGAAAAATAATTACAACAGCTCTTGAATATTTCCCCACTTATCCATATGTAGTCAACATAAGGAAGTGGTTAAAATGATCATTTCAGGTATCATTAAAAATAATTAAAGATATTTGGACATTATAATAAAATAAAATAATATTCATTTAACTGTGATAACTTTCATAAAAGAATAGTGTTCTATTAGAACAGAGTAATTTGTTCTACTTTTAGAAAATTTCATTAAAATTATTATATTTTCATTGTATTTTAAACCATACATAAACTATTATTAGTGACAATTTTTGATATAATTAGTAATTTCTATTTATTATAAAATTAACTTTTAAAATCAAAATGCTTTATATCTTAATTGTTAAATCCTCATTAGACAAACACATAAAGCAAAGTGATCCACTAAAAGAAATTTTAAGGAAAATCATGTAAATTTAAATTAAATCATAGAGTGGTACAAGAAAAAATTATGTCAGAGTGCCACTAATAATTCCCCTTTATATTATCGCTACTAATATTCATTGTATTTTTATTTGCTTCTCCTTCTATTGTGAGAAAACAGACCAACCAACACCTTTCCATAGTAAGAAAGCATTGATGAACAGCTGCAGTGTTTGAACATTCATCTCAATACCACTTGGTCTTTCAGTGTTATCTGTATCTTTGCATTTGAACTTCAGGATGATATTCAAAAAGCGCATTAGAAAAATTAACACCTCCATGTTGAGATAAGACTTACACTTGTAAAAGAACAATAATGTTCTATTAGTAAAAGAACAAATTCTTTTTGAAAAGCATGATAAAAGGTTATAAACAGATAAAAAATGTCAGCAACATACCAGAAGATGTGAAGCCATTCGTTAAGCCATACCTGACATAGCTTTAACCTTTCTCTTTGGTGGTGGACACCAATGAGAACTGCCAGTTGTAAAGAGGGAAAGCCAGAAAGACAGAAATTTTGGCACCATTTACCCTGAAGTCAAGAATATGGAGCACATGGAAAATATGTGTATTTGATGATAGTTTATGTAAGGACAAATTATTTTTCCTCCAGACCCCATACTTTGTTTGTTTGTTTGTTTGTTTTTACTTAAGCAAAATATAGGGACAGCATGTTTGGGGAAAGGAAACAAAACAAATGAATACCCATGAGCATCAAACATAGAAATGTAGGTGAATGCCATAGCAAAAAAAGAAAATAAATGAAAATGTGCATCCTAAATTATATTAGCCAATGCTCCTTTCCCTAGCACAAATTATAAACTGATTTTATTTTTGTGACCTTAAGTTAATAGATAAATTCTCTAGAAGAAGTTGTTTAAGAAGGAGAAAGACAGGGACCCATGGAACCAAACGATCTGACATGGTATAAAAACCACCGTCCTGTTTGGTAGGCGGGGCCAGTGTTAGACGCGTCGTGTAGAACCTGTTCCTAACCACAGAGAGGACCCATTGCTTGGTTTTATGCTCTGTCGGTGCTGTCTTAAAAGTCTTAATAAGTTTATTTTTGATCTTTTGTAAGATTCCAACTACACAACATTCTGGAAAAAGCAAAACTATAGAGACAGTAATGAGATGGGTAGTTGGCAGGAATTGGAGGGTGGGGGAAAGGATGGGCAGATGGTACACAGATGACTTTTAGGGCAGTGAAACAACGTTTTATGATACTATCATGGTGGGATCGTGACATTATATATTTGTTTAAACCAATAGAATATAAAATACCTAAAGTGTACCCTAATGTAAACTATGAACTGTGGCTGATAGTGAAGGTTCATCAATTATAACAAAAGTACGACTCTCGTGGAGGATGTTAGTATGCTGTATGTGTGGAGGGCAGAAGGAATATGAGAAATCTCTGAACCTTTTTGCTCAATTTGGCTGTGAACCTAAAATTGATCCAATAAAGATTTATTAAAAAGGCTATCCCTAAAAAGAAAGGACTCCATATATTCATTTCACACTGAATCCTACAAATTGTTAGCACTCACAAATCTAGCCCGTCCCATGAGTTATGGGTGACCTAGAAGTGCAGGTAGAGATCAAGCATTCTAAATCAGAGCAGGGGGGTGGGTACGAGGTTGTATTCTTTTCCTAAATGAGTAAAAAACAGATCCATTATGTGGTGTCTTTGACTACACATGGATTGTTGAGTTCTATCAGAAATTAGAGGGCTGAATAAATAATAGATACTTATATATAAAAAAAGAAGAGGAACAGAGCAGTAATGTTAACTGTTGTAAAAAGTTGCACAGTAAATGAAAGGTAACCATGGGTGTTGGCATTCTTTCTACAAAGGGGAGTGGAGGGCCCATGATGCTGGCATCATTTGAGGTATTTTTAGAAATCCAGTTATCTCAAGTCCTACCAAAGATCCACTGAGTCAGAATCATCAGAAGTGCACCAGAGAAATTTTATTAACATGTGGATTCTTATTCAAAATCTAAGCATATAACCTAGATATACTAATCCAACTAAAATGTTGCCAACCAAGGCTGATGTTGCCATTCTGCTGTTAGTGTTGATTAACATTTCTCATCTGTTAACCAGATGTTCATACATAGACACAGAAATATAAACACTATGCATTGACTTAAATAAACTCTGAGCTGAGTAATGTTGGTAGGTTAAATAGAGGAAAAGTACATGTTTGGGTGGGGTGTAAGGGAGCTAATATTTTGCACAGCAGGATATCAAATTATTTCTAAATTAGAAATACTGTCTTTTTATACTGTGACTTAATAGTGCATGAAATGTTAACATAGCCATCTTGAACAATTGAGTGAATTTCAATATAGGAATTAAAAATTACTTCCTCTGCATTCTGTTATTAAACATTAATTAAACAGAGGAATGTATGAAAATGCACAGCATTAAAATCTATGAGGAATACATATTTGAAAATACAATTTGATTGGATATTCCAGATAGAAGTACAAATAATGTAATGAAAAAAGCCAGATTAAAAATGCAGTGTGAACCTATATAATTTTATTAACCAATGTCACTTCAATAAATTCAATAAAGAATATAACCTACAGGTTTACACAAAGAACATGCATAACCCGTAGAAACAGACCACAGTGAGGTGATGGCCAGAGGGATGGGGGGGAGCCTGGGGAATGTGGGCTGGGTGGAGGAGGGCAAAAGGGGAGATATAAGGACATCTGTCGTAGTGTCAACAATGAAAATAAAGTTGAAAATGAAATAAAATTGTTTTGACTATTCTAAAAACAATAAAAAACCTTCAACAATACAACCTGCCTTTTGAAGCAAATGCATTAAGAAAACAAGTATTCAACAGTATATAATTAAAACTCACATTTGATTTGACCAAAATTAACAAATTAAAACAGATTAATCTAACATCTGATTAAAACAAGATGAGAGTGGTTGGATTAATCTGTCATGATAATGGAAATATGTATCCCGGGTTAAAAAAGCATCCGCCCTTTGTTTTGAATACAATGAGATAACATTGGCTTATGTGGTTATGTTTATTATAAAAAATTAATTATCTTCTTTTTGTTATTATTGTAAAGGGACAAAAAATAAAATCATTTAAGTGATTTTTAAAAAAATATACAAAGAGCATTTTCCTTCTTATTTTCAGTTCTCTAGCTTCCCTGGAGATATCAGACCATGTGTGACTTCTTTTGTTTGGCAAGCAAACTGTAATGTTTTAAGACAAGGTTCTATATTGGTACAGATCCAAATTTTGAAATGGTTCCAGGCATTTCAAAGTAAGCATTATTTAAAAAAAACAACAACAACGAAAACAAAAATAATAACAATAGCAATCAAAATCCATATGGTCCACAATGAAGCAATAAAACCTTTCCTTTCAGCTCTGTTTTCTTTTTACATCCATTAACTAAACTCTTACCACACAAGAAGCACAATGTCTTTTTTATCCCTTTGTACTAAGCAATGAAAGTAAAACCGAAAGATACACAATTTTCACCCTACATTCTTTCTCTGACATTTTCTGCATTTAGCTGGGATGAATATAAACAAAGGCAGATGTCCACAATCATAATGTCCAGATATGTTTTCATTAATTCTTCTCAAAAGAAAGTTATGGTGCACATTATAGTGTGGGGATGATGATAATTACACATTCTGTGAGCCCATCCCTTCAAATTTGATGAATTCCAGTATTTTTTCAATAAAGGATTATTTTAAAAATATAACTTCCAAAATAGTTTTGACATTTAAAAATTTCAGGATAAATGATGAGACAATTTTATAAATAAAATTTTGATCTAATCATTGGCTCTGTGGTTGAACTGATAACAATTTAGGAATTCGAAGATCTCTGGGTAAAGACCATGCACCAATGCAAATATTTTACAATAAAGGCATTTGTAGTATGTAGCCATTTTGCATCCCTAAGTAAATTCTAAAGACTTTCAGATATGACTCTACCTTTTGTCTTTGATGTCATATGTTCTTATGAATAAATCCATAATAGAAAATGTGATATATTGTAATTTTGTTGTTGTTGATATTAATTGTAGTTTTGTCTTCCAGTAAAAAAATGGAAAATGGGAAACCTATCGAGTCTCATCTACTATACTCTCAACCTTGCTTATATTATTTTCTAAATTATTGTAATTAATTCTTTAGTTAATTGTAGAATACTACCAAGAATGACCCAGATATCCTAATATTCACACCAATGACTGATTACAAAGCCTTTAATGCTGAGTTGTGTGTTATTTAACCTCACCTCTGGAATCTACGAAAAAAAAAACACTCTTATGTAATCCTATTTTACCTCCTCATCTGCCAGTTACATCGCTTTGTAGGCACTACCCTCCATGACAATACAGATCCACCGGATGTCATCAAATGCCACTTATATCACCAAAATGCCATACCTACGTCAGGTTTGGGAAAAGATTCTCTGAAGGGCTATATCACATATGGCCACCAATGCCCTAAGGAGCAATGTTTATTCCAAGACCAGCAAACTCAAACCCTCTAGCAAGGAAGATGAGATACTGGAAACATCACTGGGGGATGGTAATGAAACTGCAATCTAATTACAAATTAATGGATCACACTATTGATTTATTCACTATTTGATGGAAGCATGACTTTAAAGCATACAATGAAGATGTAAATTTTAATTATGAAAATAATACTTGTTCACAATTTGCCTGTTTGAGTCAATAAATTATTGTTAACATCTACATAGAATTGCCTTAATAAAATTGTGCAAAATTATAATTTTTTTGAAAATTGATGGTTTCTAATTATATTTAAGGAAAATAATAAAGAATTATTTTCTTTTCAGGAATATGTCCTTTATATGCTTGTTTCCTCCCAAAGCTCCAAAAGAAGAATGAATAGAAATTTCTAAAATGTCTCTCAGAATCAAGTGACAATAAAGACAGAAATAAAACTTTTCTTTGAAATTTTAAAATATTAATATTATTTTATACCTTCGGCAGTAGTTTTTATTTGCTTCTAAAACAAGTATGAGACAATTTAATTAAGAATACAGCACTATCAACCATGAATTTAAAGACTTTGTCTTTTGTTCACCAAAAAGTGTGGATAGAAAATGCCCATAAGCCTCATTTCCAAGCAGCTTTTAGGCCGCCGTTGAGTGTCACTGGTGGCAGCGGTGACGACGATGACGGTGGCCTTGGCCGTGGTGGCAGTGGTGCTGTGGCTCTGACGCATGCTATCAGGTACAGTAGAGTGCATTGCTCACAGAAGACCTCTTCTTTTTACCACTTCACACTGTCAAACAGCTGTTTAAAATTTCATGAACTTTTAAAAAAGATTTTAAGAGTAATACAAATGAACAAATCACCTCTCAATTTCCATTATGTCAATAAATATGAAGTAAATAAAATATTTTAGAAAATACTTCATGAGGTATTTAGAAAGATGAAATTTTGTTTAGTATAGTGATTAGAAGTGTCTAAAATTAGAATCTTTGGAGTCAAAAACAATTATACTACTTATATACATAGTAAATGCAGAGAAAGACTTAACATTTATAAACTTAAATTTCACCATCTCTAAAAAGTGAATGATGATATCTACAACATTGGTTTTATGGTATATTTAGTTAAAATGGATTATATTATAGGACCTAACCCAGCTCCAAAACACATAAATCCTTTACTAGATAGTAACATAATTATTAATAATATTACTGCTGTATCATGATGATGATGATGATGATGATGATGACATTGGTGGTTGATGTCTTACGTTAATGATTTTTCACTTATGTTGTAAGCCCATGAGAATATATAAGCATTAATTTAGGGAGGGGAATTTTAACAGATCTAAAAATGTTAAAAGATATTCACTATCTAGCAAAACATCAGCAAAGATGACCAAACACATATAAATTGCAAAATATTTGTTGTAGTTCAAATTGGGCATAGACTGTGGAAATAGCATTACAATATAAATTCACTAAAATAATAGAATAATGACATTAAAATATGTTTCTGGCTGCTATTTATTTACAAGAGACAATGTGAAAAATTTTTGGATGAAAACAGGAAATACAGTAATATTTTCATGGCAAGCTTAATAACAAATTACATCATAAAAATTGGTGAGATTTACATTGTGCAGAGCGAGCTAATAGATTGAATTCTCTATAATGGAAATACTATTTATTGAATAAAAATATGAGATGCTTTACAGAGACAATCAATTTAAATTTATCTACTTATTTCAACTTATTTATATTAGAGGATATGCCAATAGGAAAAAATAAAGCCAAAATGTAAACACTTATCTGATCTTATCATAAGATTCTTTTTTTCAAATTTCTTGGGTGAATTGAAACCACACATTTTATACGTGGGGAAAAACTGGCCCCACCAATACTACATATAATATAATACACAGGGTCCAGCACAAATAACGCCCCTTTTTATTACAAAATCTTTTGTTACAAAATCATAAGCATATAATTCAGTAACATAACAATATCACACTCAAGCACACCATATGACATTTTATTTGAAATGTTCAGATTAAAACTATAAATTATTGCATCCTTGTTATTACCTTACCAATCACACTCAAGCAGGTCTTCTGCCAGACCCTTTACAATAGCCAAATCAGGTAAATGTTTTATAATATAAACATAACCACAGTACGATGTGACACTTACATAAAATTTCCTAACTAGCAGAGGCTATACAAAGAAACAATTACATGTTTACTGTTTGAAGTTGACTTTGTCACATACTTAATGAAGTAATAATGCCAAATATCTGTAATTTCTTTCTATAGAAATAGGAAGAATATTTCTTAATTCAGTCTATAATGTGAATATGATCCTAATACCAGAACCAGATGAAGACATTACAACAAAGGACAACTAAAGACCAATGCACATGGTTGTAAAAATCTTCACCAAGATATTAGAAAATTAAAACCAACAATGTATAAAAAGAATTAACATCACTGCATAATAGAATTGATTACAGTTTTACTGGATTTGGACTTTTCCAAAACACCCATGGGGCCATTTAGTCAACACCAAAATGCCTTTGAAATTTGGTCCTATTAAAAATATCTGTGAGCCTTTTATTTCTTTTTCTTCTCCGATCACTATGACGAAGAGAAGTGGTGAAAGCAGACATCCTTGTCTTTCTCCTGATCTTAGTGGGAAAGCTTTTAGTTTTTTCACATTGAGTGTGAGATTGGCTGTAGGTTTCTCATATGTGGCCTTTATTATGTTGAGGTATACTCCCTCTACTCCCACTTTGCTGAGTGTTTTTATCATAAATGGGTGCTATATGTTATCCAATGCTTTTTCTGCATCTATTAATATGATCATGTGATTTTTGTCTTTCCTTTTCTTTATGTGATGGATTCCATTTATTGATTTGTGAATATTGTACCATCCTTGCATCCCTGGGATGAATCCTACTTAATCATGTCAAATACCAGATGACCTCACCTATAAGTGATCAACAAAACAAACAAGCGAGCAAAAAATAAACAGAAAAATGGAAATAAAGAACAAACTGACAGTGACAAGAGGGGGGAATAATGAGGTGAAAAGGAGGAAGGGATACCAAGGAACTTGTATAAAGGATGCATGGACAAAGCCAAATCATGGCAGGATAGAAAGTAGGAGGCGCGGATGGGTGGGGAGGCGGGGAGTGGTGGGAGAAAAATGGAGACAACTGTACTGGAACAACAATAAAAATAAAAAATATTCTGAAGAGACAAAAAAATATCTATGAGCATATTGGGTTCATATCCAATGGTCCCTGATATTTGGTCCTATCTAAAGTGTTCACATTTAGCTCTGGCTGGTGCAGCTCAGTGGATTGAGCACTAGACTGAGAAGCAAAGAAAGCAAAGTGTTGCTGGTTCCATTCCCAGGCAGGGCGCATGCTTCGGTTGAGAGCCACGTCCTCAGTAGGGAGCGTCTGTGATGCAGCCACACACTGATGTTTCTCTCCCTCTCTTTCTCCCTCCCTTTGCCTCTCTAAAAAACAAATAAATAAAATCTTAAAAAAAATAAAATGTCCACATTTAGAAAGCTATCGATCAGTAAAAATCATATATACTTTTGGTTTGCAGAAATAATAAATAGAAATACTATTATATTTATTGTTTCAACCATTGTGTTGTGACTCTATTGTGAATAATAACACTTTTAGCCTCATTAGTATAGCTGGTAATGGCACCAGGTAGATGGATCCATTTGTCTCAACTATCAAAGAACTTTTGGCATAAAAAATGTCTCTAGGGATGTTTTAGACAGAATCATATGTCTGCTAATTCATTCTATGTATGCAGTACTGACCCTGCATTCAAAGATCAGTTAAAAGAATCCATCGCATCAGTAGTCTACTTAAGAAAAATCATATGGTCACATCAATACATACATAAAAAAAGGATTTGACAAAATCCAACACATATTCATAATAAAAATTCTCAATAAATTAGGATTAGAGGAGAATTTAGGGGAGCTTGCCACTTCATCAACTTGTTAATAACATCTACAAAAAATTCAATAGCTAGCATCATATTTAAATGTGGGAAACTCAAAAGTTTCTAATCAAGATCAGGAACAACACAAAGATCTACATGCTTACCAGTTTTTTTCTTTGTTTGTTTTTTATGTCATACTGGATATTCTAGTTAATGTCATTATCCAAAAGTAAAATTAAAATTAAAACTTATACAGATTGAGAAGAATGAAATTTACTTTTATTCATAGATGACATATTTGTCTATGTAAAAAATTTCAAAGGATAAACAAAAAACCTCTGAAACTGATATGCAATTACAGCAAGATTACAAGATACAAGACATATATTTAGAAAGTTAATTGCTGTTTTATATTTTATCAATAAATTAGTTAAATTTGAAATTAAAAGCACAATAACATTCACATTACTAAAATTAAATATTTATCAATCCAACAACATCTGAGCTATATATGAGAAAATCTAAAACTTCTCAAGAAAGTTTTTAAAGCTCACAAAAATTTAAAAATAAAATAACAAGCCACCTGTATATTTAGATTTAATGGAATATATATTATATAGGAAAATAAAATGAAAAATCATGCCTCCTTTCCAGTTTTATATGTTAAAAAGCAAGAAAACTATTATTCAAAGTGAGACATACGAAATATACCTTTTATGATCACTACACTTTTCAATTTAAGACGCTCATACATTTTTAATATAGAAATTAGCATTAGGAAACCACTTTTCTTTAGTTACTAAGTAATACCCCAGGTAAAAAGGATTGTATGTCTTGTGGTAAACTTTCAATGGAGAAGAAAAAATTATGCTTAGGGCAATTTCAGTCTTCAATCTGTAATGATCTTACAGTCAGAAGAAATAATTTTAAGACTTCAGTAAAAGGATTAATCATCAATAAAATCATCAGATCTAATTACTTGCTTTAGAACTATAATTACTCATATTTATAGTAAAATGTGTATTTGAATATTCAACTTGTTTCTCCTTATCACAAGTGTTTGTATACCTTTTCCTCTTGCATATTTCCCCAAGTTTAAAAATCAAATCCACTGCAACAGCCAATGTTTAAAAACTTTGCTTCTAGCCCTTGCTGGTGTGGCTAGGTTGGATGGAGTTTCATCTTGTACATTGAAAGTCGGATTCCTCATCAGACCACATATGTAAATTGCAGGTTCAGCCCCCAGCTGGGGAGCGTATGGGAGGCAACCAATTGATGTTTCTCTCTCTGGCTCTGTAAAATCAACACACTTATTTTTAAAAGACTATTGCTTCTGCTATAATTTAGAGAGGAATACCTCAAAAGCTAATGAGTATAACTGATTTCTGTGGGATACTGAGATACTGGAAAATGTACCACCATGAGAATGTTACCTTAGGCCAGTTTCTAACAGGATTTTCCAAATAATCTCCTGTATAACAGGAAGAGATAATACTCAAATGAACTTGACCTAGACACCATAGCATGGTAGTCAGCACGCACTTATCACATACTAATGATTTATGAATTAAAGGAAAGATTATCGTGAATTGGCTGGGGGAGTATTTGGCTCACAGGCTATTCGACTGCTATTTTTCTGTAAACTAAAATTCTCTTTCAAGACATCATGGGAATAAAAAAAGACATCTAGGGAACTATGAGTATATTTAGGTCATATGCCTAAGAAAAAGACAGAAACCAAAAGAATTAATAATAATAATAAATTTTCTTTAGTTTCTCCAGGTACTATTTTATTTTTCCACTGAAGGATTTTATAAAATCACATTAGTTGATAATTTTTCACTTGCAGAGGGAAGAGGCCCCATTTTGTCTATAACAATATATTTGATTGATTATGTTCCAAGCATCCAAGCATAATGCTGAATGCTGGAGATCCATGGACCAGTACAGACTGGTAACAAAATTTCCAGCACTTTCAGAACTAAAGTTAGCTATAGACCCACACAGTAAGGCATGCACTGGTTGAAGCAATGTATTATATTGTTTTAGAGGACTGAATATAGCATCAAATTTCTGAATTGGAATCCTGTCTCTGCCACTTAATAAATATGCGTCTTTGGACAAGTTTATAACAGTTCTAGACTTCAGTGTCCTCATCACAAAAAAGAATAATGATAGGAATAATGATAACTCACTTCATAGAGATGTTGTGAATTAATGGATTAACGTTGCACATATAAGTTCTAAGAACAGTGTGTGGGACATCGATTAAGGTTTACATTTTGGCTTGAATATAACAAAAAAATCTATTAAGGCAAAAATAAAAGGACAGAAGTAAGATGGGCTTTACAATTGAATGAACCAATAATGCAATGATGAAGTGAAAATTATTGCTTTTTTCTCTTTCTGTGTTTAAAGAGATATAATCTTAGTCTCCCCAGAAGTGACAAAGGCAAGAAGGATGGGCAATGATAACTCCCTGGAACTCAGGATTGCCTTCATGATGCACAATGGGGGCAGGAATTATATACAACAATAATAGTAATAATAATAACAATAATAGGCATTCAGTCAAAACATCCATTATAGGTGATAGTATGGAATGGTAAAATACAGCAAGAAGGAGAAAGCATTGCACTAGTGGTTTAGAGAATAAATTGGAAAAGTTTTCACAAAATATAAACTGAGCTTAGAAAGAAGTCTTAATATTTCCAAAGGGTGGTTTAAGGTAAAAATATTCTAGTTAGAAATCTTAGCAATGCAAAACCATGTAGACTTGTAAAATAAGTATATTTTATTTTTAAGTCAACATGAGATACTTTAAAGGCATGAAAGCTTAGGTGCAAATGTGTGACCAATAATTTCCTTTTTATTTTGTCCTAAATAACAATTAGAATCAAGTTGCCTTACTATTGTATATTTTTGAAACTTCCAGACTACACAATGTCAATTTTTTTCATTCTGTTCATTTTTATTGTATAGCTCGACTTCTGTTTACTCAAATAGGAAAAATCACAGTTCAGCATAACAGGAGCTAGATAATGGAAGTCTTTTACAATGTAATGGACAAGGTACAGATATGTTGTAATTTCACCCTCTTTTCTAGATTTTTTTATTGCTCTATTTTTTTTTACAGTTTGAATTCTATAGACACAAAAAAATAAGTTATAAGTCAGATGCTATTTGTGAGGCCAAATGTTAGATAATTTTTTCATTAAACTAAAGCATTTTAATTCAATAATTTAAACTAATATTAAGTTAATTTTGTCACATTTAGGCATGGGTTTATTGATTTTTTAATTAATGATATCTATAGAAAAATAATTTACCATGATTTTAAACAAATGATTTAATTTTTAATTCTTGGTTTGCATTTTATAAGAATGTTGAGCAAATAATTTGATCTTTTTATGTCAGTTTAGTGATATATCAATACATAATAAAAGTTCTTCCTAACTACCTTGCAGAATTAAAGTGAAGGTCAAATGAATTAAATTTTATTAAAGTGATTTTATTACATCAATGAAAAATGATTCAAAGTAATTTAAGTAATCTAATTTTAAAAGTTTGTGACAAATGTGAATGCATATTTCTTTACCAAATGGAAAATAAGTAACTCAGATATTCTCTAGAAAGTAATTAGAAGAAAATGCTGATCCACTGCCAGGGATGGACACAGATTTCTGTGGCCACAGAAAAGTGGGCCATCTGTGTGTATGCAGCTCCGTTACTCTGTGACAACTCCCTGCTGAATGCAATGGAGCTCAAACTAGAGCAAATTGAATAACTATGAATCTATTTTCAAGCACATTAGTAATTTATTTTGCTGTCAAAGAGTGTTTTTATTTGTTGTTGTTGTTTCACATTCCTAGTCATTTTAGTGTACATTTAATCTAGAAATCATTAGCATCAACACTATATGGTTGACTGCTTTCACAAACGAACTCAAACTTAGAAATTATGTCATATTTTTAAGTATTATATTCTAAACTATACCTAACCAAAGATACTCAAATGAGATTCGGTCATGCACACAATTCGTTGAGTATAATGGCTTGTCCTCTAACCTATATATGTGAAAGTCATAGTCATTTATATCTGTTTTGATTTTATAAATAAATAATCACTATAGTAAAATAATCTCAAAATATATAAATAATATTTCTGTATTTAGATGGTATAATGGTTACTTGTATGTGTCAACTTGACTGAGCTAAGGGGTTCCCAGATAGCTAGCTGGTCAAACACTACACCTGGGTGTGTCTGTGAGGGTGATCAGCACTTGGAACAGCAGACTATAAAGAGACCCACCCTCACCAAAGTTGAGGGCATCATCTAATTCATTGAAGATCTCAGTGGAACAGAAAGGTGGAGGAAGGGCAGGTTCTCTCTCTTTCTGATCAGGGAGCTCCATCTTCTTCTGACCACTGACTTTGGAGCTCATGGTCCTCTGGACTTTTGGCTCCTTTGTACTTTGGATGTATGCTAGCACTCACCCGACTACCAAATCCCCAGGCCTTTGAACTTGGACTGGATTATGCCATCAGCTCCCCTGGTTCTCCGGCTTGCAGGCATCATGCAGTGAGACTTCTCAGTCTCCATAAACACAAAAATAAATTCCCATAAGACATTGTCTCTTATATACCTGTAACTATATATATTCCCTGTTATTTCTGTTTCTCTGAAGAAGCCTAACTAATACAGAAGAGGTGATTCTCAGACACAACCTTTGCATACTCCCCTCAGATTCAAATACTTCTTGTATATAACAATAACAGAACAAATGTCTTGTTATAACCATTTTCATAAACGTCAGCATTTTATTTTATGGTAATTTCCTTTGAGAGGTGGGCCTTTTAGGGTTAGCGGCAGAAAACCTAATCCCTTCTAGTTAGTTTAAGCAGAGTGAGGTTTCCCAGTCTTTGAGAAGATAAGATTCCTTCACCCATTAATAGTCATCAGTTGTTAAATCTTTAGTATTTTATTTTTAAATATTTTAGTATATTTTATTTATGTAAATTGTTCTAAATCTGATACTTAAATGTTATTCTCATCCTGTTAAAACAGTTGTCAAAATGGGATCTAGTTTTGAACTCTAAAGCATCCTTCATATTTTAAAATTTATGTGACCATTATATTTCTGCTGAAAACACATACATAAAAAAGGACTCCCTTTTACACACATAGTTATGTTTATTTTCTAATTTAAGTAAACATTAATTTTTTTAAAAATCAAAAAGAGCACAACATATGTGAATTATTTCAAATTGTGGAAATTCATTGTGAAAATTTAGAAGTAAAGATGATTAATTTAGTAGCTAGATAACTAATCCAAAGAAAACATTCTCATGAGCTCAGACTTGAACTCAAAATGCAGAAATTTTTATGATAATGTATTAAAAATTGAAATTTTGCTTTCCTTTCCTTACAGTGGCCCTAATCCTCATTTCTTGCTTATCATAGTAAATAGCACTACCATCTATAAACTTAGGCTAGAATCATGGGAGTTACTCCTGACATCTTCCTCTTCCAAACCCCTCATGTCACTCACGACTTGCTCTTGTCAGTTCTTCTGAAAACTCAGTCCCAGGACCATGAGCAATCATCGTACAATTTGTCATTCATGGAACGCCATGTTATATAATGGACAAAAAAGAGAAGTTACTACCAAAAATAGAAACGGAATCTGAAGGGCTTTAAATAATAGACCTATTGGGTTAGGCCATTAAATATTTATATAGAAAGGGGTTAAATATTTTTATAAGCATTTAAAAATTAGCAGAGAATCAGTAAAAATACAGACTTAAAAGAAATGCCAGAACTGCTAGAAATGAAAATGTTACCTTTGGAATTAAATGCTATGAATGATTTCAACAGAAAATTAGAAAAACTGAAAAATTAATTAAGAACAATTTTCATAGAAAATTATTCAATGGGCATGAAGCACAGTGAAGAGATGAAATACATAAATATTTCCCCCGAAGCACCCATCTCTGCCTCTCGACTTGTTTGTAAAGGTTGCCAACTCCTCCGCAATGTTTGTGAGTGTTACTTGACATGCCTTGTTTTTACTTCTACTCAGGAGGACACGCTTCTTCTGGTGGTTCCTACTGATAGTAATGCTGATGACAGAAAGGGTAGGAAAACAAAATAGTCACCAACCCAACCTGCAATAACACTCTCACTAGCACCAACTAAGCAGTTGTGTATGCTGCCTACATGAACAACAAGTAAATTTGATCATCTAGCATCGTGTTTCATTCACATATGTATACTTTTCAAATTAGAATTGAAAACAAAGTACTAAGCCTCTTTAAGTTTATTCTGGTAATTCAGAATGGAAACTATTATCTGAAAGGTCTTAACTATGTATGAAAAATGTTAAGTATCTCAAAATAAAGACAAGATACTATAGGCTGAATCTCTGAATATAATTTGTTAGTGTTTTTAAAAATTTTGTGATGATTTTATAAAATTTGCATTTTAGTTTAGTATTTGATATTCTTAAAACTGCTATAAACTAAGTAGTACTATCAACATTTATTAGTGTGGTGTACATTTACTTAACCACTTATTAAAAAGAAAAATAAGTTAATTTTATATCTATTTTTTGTTCATCAAACATTGGAAAATGGTAGAAGTAAAATTTATTTAGAATTTTTTTGAATTCTAGCATGTCATGTGTTTACCTATCAATTGACCACCAAAGGAATTATCAGAGAAGTGTATATTTTGGCAAGAAATAATATTTTTATATTTTCATTTAATTTTTTCAGAGAGATGCAGAGAGAGTAGAAATAAGGATAAGAAGTATTTTGTAATTTCTGACTTTCTTAGAACTGGCAAAATATATTAGCTTTGTCCTGTAATTGCCAACTAAGTTCTTGAAATTGAAGGGCTCTAGATTTGTCATTATCAACAATATGTAAAGTCCAAAACTATTATTGTTATTGTTGCTCTAGATTAAATGTATAAGTCATTGTCGACTGGATCTTCCTGTTAAAAATTCACATCACTGTTTCTCTGCACCACTGTTATCACGTGGCTTTGGCTTTGCTCTCCTTATTAGCAATCTGCATCTTTGTATAGCTTGGAAAATTGCCTTAAGTTCATGTCCAATTGGTTAAGGCTTTGACATGAGGATTTACTTAGTCAGTTCCTTCCCAGGAAATTTATTTTGCCAACTTTTTCTTTTCACCTTTTCACATAAATAGCTGACTGGGCCTCAGCTGGAATTATTTCCTGGAACCACATCAACACAAGCCCACTCTTTGTATTCCCAAACTTAAACATATTTCCATGTCCAACCTCTTCAACTAATTCTTTCTGAACAGTTTTCTAACTGGAAATTGAAAGCTTGATTTGCTCCAAAATCTTTGGACACAATATACTAAACTACTGATACGTTTTGGAGCCAACTCCATAAAAATATTAAGTCCCATTAATTTAAACCATCCTAGTAACTGTATATAATATCTGTACAGAACAAGGAAAGTTTTCAGTAAGTGAGGAAGAGTGCCAAAGTACTGAGAAAGAAATAAAAAGTTACGAGGAGATGGGAATGTTAGAATGAATTTGTTATGTTAGACGAGATAACCCACAACCTGATTATATCATTTTAGGGTGTCCAAAGAAAGCTTTTATTACTTAAAGTAGTACAGAACCTATTGATAAAAAGAATATCAACATCATTGAGAATCTTGAAGGTGACTGTTCTCTGCAAAGTGGAGGTGTCAGTAGGAGGATAATGCCATTAGCCACCTAATAATAGACATGGTGGGATATTGAAGTGGCAGAACCTGTGTGGCAGCCCTTCCCCTTCAGAGGCAAGGAGGAAACACTTATGGACATGCTGGGTAATGTGATCGGAACATCTATCACAATACCATCATCTTCATAACTAAATGGATCATGGTTTTCCTAGGAGAGACGCCCATGCTATATTTTGATTGGTACAATGAAAAGAAGCTCAACATCTGGTGAGCCGCTGTACTAATGAAAGATAAAAGTGTCATCTCTCCCCTAATTTCTAGATCTAACATAGTTCATAAATGTAAATCTGTTTACAAATCCATAACCCATTATTTAAAGTTGATGCCACATCCCCTTGAAGAAGAATCTGGTAATACCAAAAGACATGGGAGCATTTAGTAACACAATTAATATAGAAAAAGAAAATTGTCAAGACTTTCAAAGAGATGTTTGATTGTCTTTGCCGACACTGATACCTCAGAACAAGAAACATTATCTTAGCTCTTCAGTTAGAATAGGAGCGTACTGAAACCCGACATTAAAGATTTCACCTAAATTATTTTTTACAAATGGGATGTAGAAAGCAGATGTAGAACACAGCTTTGGTTCATTCCCCTTGGGCAAAATTTGATAAATTGAAATTAATATATTAGCAACTTCTAAAATTCTATTGCTTCCCCGTTCTGTAAATTAAGACATATTAGGATAAGAAGATTCATATAAAACACCAAGAAACATTTCTACTTCACCAACATAGAAAATCAGCAGCAATAAAACAACCCATGAGACCTTATAGCGATTAGTAACACTAACAAAGACTTGAAGGCATTTGGTGTAGGTATATCCACTGTACCTCTCATTCAATTGCCTGTCTGGCTTCTCCAAAAGCCGAATGAATGAAAGGGGATATCTTTGAACTTAACCAAATATCATCTCCAATTGCAACTTCTCTTCTAAGTATGGTATATTTTAGTAGAGAAGGACAACACAATTTTTGGCACTTAATATGTGAGTAATGAATTGGTGATTATTTAAGTCTTGATATTCATTAGTACAATGGTTTCATTGTACACAACATACTCAGAAACTCTAAGTGTACCCCATTAGATAGTGTAGATGAAATCCAAATGAAGTGAGTAAATACCTAAGTATAGAAAATTGTATGTATAATTAAGTAAAATACAAGGGCTGGAGTTTCTTCATGTATGTCTGTGTTCTGTGTTCCATTTGTAGTGTACTTCCTCACTTCTCAGCAGCGAAGCATATCTCATATTAATGATCGTTTCTCTACTTTGACCCCATCACCTCCGCTCTGGTTTTCTGTCACCTGATATGAAGAGTTCTATAGGTAGGTGGTTAATTTTACTTTTTTTTTATTTTAGTGGTGGCAGGTTGACTTAAGTGACCTAGTGACATAATAACTTATTAAAATTTTCTATCCTATATATATTTTTTAATTTTCACAAAGGAAAATAAAATGCTAAAGGGCATGATATCCCTTTTTCTTTTTGCACTCTTCCACATTTATTCCCTATTTCTCTTTATGCCCGAGGAGGCCGGTCTTACAGACTGTGTTACTGATGCTACCACATGAGGTGACTTCCAGGTAACTGGGCTAATGGGAGGCCCTAAGAGGGACAAGAAGGAAAGAGGAAGGACAGCTGTCACCCACCCTCCTTGCGATGAGCATCACTTCCTGGCCGTGGCCAGGTATGCTCACCTGGACAGCCCCCTTCCGCAGCCATTGAGCTCTGGTTCTGATTCTCACAGGTCTTCAGTAGCTTGATTTTCTATTGTGCTTTTCATTATTTTAAGGCCAGTAAAGGCATCTTACTATCTGGGTACCTCAATACCCCTCATTAATTCCCCTAACCTTCCCATTATGGCCATTAGGCATTTTCTTTAATAAAGGCTCCTGAAAAATCTGAGTGGGAATCTGTTTCCTGATGGGATTGTTACTGATACTGCACCTACCATTTTCAATAGGTGTTTTTTTTTTTTTTCTCGAATTGTATAGAAGACTGAGAAGCTGACAAGAATATAGAGATTTGTGTGCTCTGTGTTTCGTAACCTTAACCCTGACCATGGGAGAGGTTTTCTCCTACTTTGAGCTTTTCAAAAGAATCTATATAAATCCAAGGCTTCTCCTTATAATTCTTGTTTCTTTTGAACTTGCTAAAGTTTAAATCCCTGCGGCACTGCTAAGCAGGGGGCTCCAAAGAGACCTCTGCTGTTTTAATAAAAGGAACAGAAAAAAGACAGAAAAAAATAATGAAGTAAAAGGCCCTGAGAAGTGACTCAATTGTAAGATTCTGGGATGTTTGCAGAAAAAAATATAGTAATAAAAATATAGTAATCATTAAAAGCTTAGATTTTATTATAGAAATATAATCTATTTAGATGTTCTTTTTATTTTAGCTGTTATTTGCTAACAATATATAAAATTAGATTTATAGATATATTTTAATTTGCTATTAAGAGTTTATATCATAAATATCATGACGGGGGCAACACTGTGCTTTAAACTTATATAAAGAAAACTGTAAAATAAGAGTGTTCTAATCTCTGTCGGAGCTGAAATCACAAGAGCTGTAGGAGAATTGTGTCATTATATAAAGTCATAGAAATCCTGGCCTTATTATTTTTAAAACTTTCATCCATCTAGCAAAATAGGTTAATAAAATAAGGGACTCAGGGTGCATTTCTCTTCCAGTAAAAATTCTAAAAACAGAATACAGTTGGACAATTCTGAACCATTATAAGATTAAAGAGCCGTCTGCAGCCTAAAGAAAAGTTTTATCCCTATAAAGACCCAACAGGGCAGTGATGGATGTCTGCCTTGCCATGTTACTGACATTTCTTGAAAGAACGGATTATGATTAGAATATCGTGGTTGGATACTATTGGCAAAGTGAATTTTTTGATAGTTTTGCTCACAAGAGCAAAGCTAATTATTTCTCTTTGAAATTTACCAATGTAAAGGGTACGAACAAGGTTGCCCATAAAACTTATCTTCAAATGGGTATCAACTTTGCTTTGTTATGACCTACGCATCAGATACCATTCTGTCATAAAGCTAGAAAGGTCTACCTAAGCCCAGAGTGAAGAATTGGAATCATTCGTGCAACATATTCTTTCACAAACGTTCATTTCAGCTTTTGACTTTTCTATATTGTCCCATATAATTAAAAAGACAACTTTGGGAAAAGTTTTTGCTGTATATTCATAATTTCAGGAGCATCAGGAAGAAGTGCCACATGATATTAGGTTAATGACAGAGCACTAATCATCTAATATTGTCATCCAAAGGGAAAATACTTTGTTAATGCAATATTACATTCCGTACTTGCCTTATGTTGTGTTTTATTTTAATCTTTACCTGACTTATGCTGTTTTTCTTATGTTTATTAATTTATAATTATATACCATTTTTATAGTAATGATAAGATTGTCATCATTAACTCCTTTTCAATGTTTTGAATTGTAACATATATTGGGGATTCTAAGCTTGCAGTACCTTCCTCACTATGTTTAATTTACTTACATATAGGTAGCAAGAGATTCTCTTACCGAACTGTACTCTTTGTTCTTGACATATATCTCTGAATTTGTTTTTCTTACGAAAATGAACAGAAGAGAATAATCAGAAAAGAGCTCCTGAAGCTTCCTTCTCTTCCATCCTTGAACTTAAATGTAAAGTTATCATATAATGTTTTATACCTCTGGGCCTTATGTCAAATGTTGGTCTCTTTATAGATTTAGGGCGGAGCAATTTACCCTCATGTTCATCAAGTATAAAATATATAAAATAACAGTATTAAAACAATCTAGAATAGAAAAAATGACATAATGACTATAGAATATTTAACACAGTGGCTGAAGTATATTGTCACTATTCAAAAATCAGTGACAAGTCCCAAGAAGAATTCTGTGTTTTCCAGAGCAAGGAAAAGCAGAAGAATTTCTTAAATTCTCAAAAGGCTAAAAACCAAATGTTTCTACCCATCACCTTACAAGATGTTCCAGCTATCCAAAAATTTTTATAGTTGTCTTCCTCCTGATAATGTCCTTGACCTCAACCCCTGCTCCTCACACACCTACCATGCTGTGATGCCAGTCCCTGCTGATGAGAGTGTCTGAAAGTGGTAATGACAGAACATCTACATGTACTTATTTCTCATGGCATAGTATACCTACCATATCTACCTACACATTATTCAGACAGGAAGATATGTAGATTGCTAATCTGAGACAGACAACCAACTTGAAATATGAAAGGGCATGTAGCCCAGACACTAACTACTGAGTATATGCATAAAGGCCAAGGTTGCAGGGGGTTGATAACACCTCTTTAGAATACAAGAATATCACCATGGAGGGAAGCTAGAGTTGCCGGTAGAGCTAAGGCAGAAAGCTGAGCAGAGTACACATGTGCAAAGCCGGCTGCCACAGCAATGTGTATCATGCAAACAAAAGAGAGGAGGGCGTAAGAGATGTTTGATACACTTGTCATGGTTCAGCCACCTTGGGCATCTTTTGGTTCCTCAGTGTTGTTGAGCACCTTCCACAATTTTGCTCTTTGCGATGTCTGTTCCTTGTGCTTGGAATGCTCCCTCTATGTTAGATGTATCTATTCTCATTCCTATCCAGACTACTGATTAAGAACATATCTTCTGAACTACCAATATAAGTATTTACTCTGTCCGCCTGTACATAATCGTTTTATTATCCAGCATAGCACTCACCAATTTTTTACTTGCATATTTAACTTTGCTTATTTTCTCTACCCTGAATTGAAAGTTTCATATAAACAGCATTCTTATTATCTTGTTCTCCTCTGTATCCCATAAAAGGGCATGTCTTAAAGCATTGTCTGCTATAGAATATTCTCTCAATGAAAGTTTTATGAATCGGACGCATACATGCATGTTCTAAGACATAAGTAGACACATCTGGGAGAAAAGGGTGATGCCTTACTAACAGATGAACTTGGAGGTGGCAAAGAGATTGATGAATCTTTCAGCTTCCTAGTTAACACTCAGGTGATGAGCAGCAACTTAAAGATCTAAGTGGAGTTAGAAACCTTGTGAAGATACACAGGCCTCACCCCATCCTTATATTCATGTATTGCTCATTATGAAAAGCCTGAAAATTGTCATGTTAACATCAGGAGCCAGCAAGAAAGCAGAGAGAAACCTCTGGACCCCTGTGTAGAGCAGGAGTGTTCAATGTGCAGCCCGCTGGCTGCATGCAGCCCAGGATAACTATGAATGCGGCCTAATGCAAAATCATAAAATTACTTAAAACATTTCTTAGTTTTATTACTGTCTTATAATAAGTTTTATTACTTAGATATGTGCATTTTCTGTATGAGTGACCACAAACTTGGGACCTGCTTGACAATTTTAAAGATTGTCGAGAGGGCTGCTGCATAATTAGGGTTATTATGGGAGGTCTTTTTTGCTTATCTGTGGTGGTGGATATCAACAAAAGTGATGCACAGACTTTTTTTTTTGCTCATCAGTTTTTGTTAGTGTTTGTGTATTTAATGTGTAGCCCAAAACAACTCTTCTTCCAATGTGGCCCAGAGACACCAAAAGTTTGGACACCCCTGGTGCAGAGTCTCCCTTTCTCCCACAAACAATATGTGACTATCCTGAAGTGCACGTCAGTTCTGTCCTTGTGCACTGGTATGTAGGGTCCGCGGTTGAAAAACTGGACCCAGAGAAGCTTAAGAAAAGACTAAAGGTCAATTTTGGACTGTACTATGGCTGATTTATTTATTCAGAGTAAATACATTTGAAATTATTGGGAAATGCCTGAATTCTTTAAGCTCCTATTTAATATGAACAGAGTGTACTAATTGTCAAGCCCTCTTGGCAATAAGAGGATTTGGGCAAAAAATTCAGACCCAGGAATTAATATGAATTGTTTTAACCCAGTTCCATTTAATTAACTTGAAGTTTAAGGATTCTAGTAGGTGTTATGTATCACATAAACTAGTCAGTTTTCCCCACTATACATTCATATTAATTTTGCAGGTCAGAAAGTTAGATACCCTCTCACTTCTTTACTCTTTTCCTGTGATGTCAAGAACAAGTGCCAAGAACACTGTGCCAAGAACAAGCTTTTCCCTGAGGGATTAGGAGTAATTGAAATAGTAAGTAGAATCATTCACAACTGATTAATCATTGCCAGTTAGTTTTCTAGATGTTGTTGAATACCACCTTTAAGAAATCTATATATATTAATTTAAAATACTGGACATACTTAAGATCTGATTTTATGTAATTTATTGATTCATTATATATAGGTACATGTGCATTTTAATTCAAATAGGACGTTATTATTGTTTTCACTTCTTATAGGGGAAAAGGGGGAGGGTTTACATGAACAAGTAAAAAGGACACATGGACAAAAACTCGGGGGGTGGAAATGGGAGGGAGGTGGGGAGGGCTGGGAGCGTTGACTGGGATGGGAGTAAAAGACAGAAAACTGTACTCGAACAACAATTAAATTTTTTAAAAAAATTTAAAAAAGAAACAAACAAAAAATACTTCCAAGATGCTCTCACTAGAGACCTTAGCTCTATTTGGGAACAGGGGAGTAGCTTTATTTTTGCAGCCGATGTCTTGTTTTAATGTTAGGGCTGAGAGTCTAGCTTTAGAGCCTGACGTAATGCTGCAGGAAACAATTATCTGCACGTTGTTAAGAATACAGAAAAAGAACGTAAAATGGGAGCAGGTTAGATTGAGTCACATGTTCAAGCAGGACTGAGTGACTGAGGACGCTGATCCCCCTGGGTTCAGTAAAATTATTTATTTACCTAACTTACTGCGGCTTCTCTTTACTAGCCTACACAACCCTTGAACCCTGACCGTGACCTCAGCATCCCAGAAACCTTGCATATGTCCTCCTCCTGGTCCGACTGCAGTCCCCAGGCACCTGACTTACCGGACCTTGATGACGTCTCATTTTTTATTTCAGAAAGTTGTGAGAGTGTCTCTGGTTTGAGGCACAGAGTGGTGACATAGATCAGGTGCAGCTGCTCACAGGTCTGGGTTGAATTATACCAGGTTGAATCTGATAGGTTTTGAAACTCCATTGTAAGTCACTTTCTTCAAAGAGTATAATGAGCCCTAATGAGAGGTTTGTTTCACCTGAATAGATTTTAAATTTAAAACAGCAGTAAAATTTACAAAATGGCCCATCACAACCAATAAAACACCATTTCCTCTTATTATTTGTGGAGATATGGCATATACATGTACCTTACATATATATAGTAAATAAATTATTACAGTATCAAAAATTAATGTCTAATCAACCAACATTTCAAAATATTATTAAGAATAATAAAAAACTCAAATCAGTACTGCACACATAAATAGGTAAACCTCATGCACATCTATAAAAAAAGGTAGGGAGAAGAAGCTAGCACAGGAACTGCTACTTTTTTAATTTCACAGAAACATGCTGGCATCAAACAGTGCTTGGCAGTGACCATATGTGTCATTGCTGCAGCTGATACTATTGCCATTGTCACCGACTTCATCATGTACCAAAAAACAATTTTGCATTAGAAGCCTGTTCTGTATACCTTGGGAAATGAGCACAAGACAAAGACTAAAATCTATAGAATCCTGACCACGTATTGATATATTGTGTTGTTGTTTGGTTTACATACTGTATGCTACCTCAATGATAATGACCAAAAATATAATAACAGGAGAAATGTTCACTTACCTTGACTGAAGAGCTATTTAGGTTATATTGCTGATGTTCTTGGAGTATCTTTATTTTCAAATACCATTCTATTATGTGACAGAGGTTAACAAATTTTATCAATATTGCTACTACTATAGGTAAAATGTTCTTAATTTACTTCCATTAATCTAACCCTTATTTTTGATTCATTTTTATTCTTTTTGTTTCTTCTATCCTCTTTCTCTGCTACTGTTTCCATTTCATAATGATTGACTATTTACTCATAACATTAGCCACCAGAAAACTTTGTTTGCCACTGGAAATATCAGAAGAGTATTTCTGATATTCTCCCTTCTCCATGCTCAACTTCTCAAAAGGAATGGAAACAATGGATTAACTAGGTTTTCTGTTTCCTACCCTTCTCTGACACCAATAAAGTTGGGCTTTCATACTCAATTGCTATCTACAAACGCTTACTGACAACTTTATTTCCTAAAATTTTTAATTCTCATGTCTACAAATCTACTTCTAATGAACAATTTGGTAACAATAACACACACTAATTTGAAAACCCACTGCTTGGAATTTATTATACTTCGAGTGTATATAATGCAGGGTCTGGCACAAATAGCGCCCCTTTTTATTACAAAATCATAAGTATGTAATTCAGTAACATAATAATATCACGCTCAAGCACACCATGTGACGTTTTAGGTGAGATGTTCAAATTAAAATGATAAATTATTACACCTGCATTATTTCCCTACCAACCACACTCAAGCAGGGGTCACTTCTGCCAGATCCTGTATTTCAACGTAGCCACTAATTCCCTCTGTTCCTCTGTCCTCTCTCTCTCTTTCTTCTTTCCTCCCTCCCTTTCTTTTATCATCTTTCTTTCTTTCCTTCTTTCCATCTTTCTTTTCTCTTGAGTTCCTCCCTCCCTCTCTTCGCCCTTTCCTTCCTCACTCCCACTCTGTCCCTTCTTTTCTTGTTTCCTTTGTCTTTGATAGAAGTATCTTTTAAAATATGATAGATTTCTGTTTTGCTTTTATTCTAGAAACATCAACTTTCTTTCCTCTGCATTATATTAAAGGGATATGTAAAGGAGAAAAGGAAAGAATGATTTGATGACTCAATCTACTTTCCATATCAAAAATCAGCCCCCAAAATTGGGGCTGTTGGGGTTAAAGGAAATTGATTATCTGCCCTTCATTCAAACATAGATAAATACCCATTAATCTGGAACACACATAATTTTTGTAAGAATTTCTTAGGTTTATTACAAAAGAAAGATGTGTGTGTCATTCCCAAGGATATTTTAAAAAGCACTGGATATCAAAACAAGAAAGAAAACACTTTGGTGCAAAGAAAATCATATTTAATAAAATACTTTCACTGCTTTTCAATCTTATAGTAAGCTCTGATTTTATGTTCTGGAATATTTTGTGACCTATGTAAACTCTGAAAGTCATATTATTCTGAAAAAATTGAAAATATTTGCATTGGCAGGAATATTTTTGTATGTGTGCCATTTGAGAATGAGTACCAAGCAAGGCAATCATTTTTTTCTTTTCTAGCTAATTATTATGAACAGAAGTCTTTATTTTACTTAATCCTTACTATTACATTATATATAAAAAATATTTAAAGTGTTTGAGTATATCACAGATTGAGAATTTAACATAATTCTATGTTAAAATTTTTATTACTGTCTATCACATTTTGAATAGATTATAAATTACTTTTAATGGCCTGTGAGCTTCTGTGTGACCCATGACCATGAACAAAGGTCCTCTCCTTGACCAAACTATAGTCAGCCTCCTCTGAGCACTTTTCTCTACTAGATCTTGACCTTGTCCCACCTCCCCCCATACCTTGACTTTCATCTACCTAGCCCAGTCTTAGCAAAAGTCCTGCTGATTGAGTTTAGGGAGAAGTTCCTCATCTTTGCTATTCTATTCAGTTCCTTAGCCCCTATCTTTGATATATATGACCTTGACCTTCTTTTAGCAAGCATCTTGTTAACTGTGTTTAAAAATATCCTCCTATACTTCTTTTTCCTTTAGTTATTTCCCTTTCACTGACTCCCCTACCCCACTCTGCTCCTTGGCTGCAAATTCTCTATTGTCTTCACTTTATTGGGACTTGAATTCCCCATTACAGCATCTATCCCTATTGCAATAGACTTGAATAAAGTATTTTTTTATAATTTTTAAGAAATGTCAGGAAGATTTTTTCTTTAACATCACTCACCCATTCATACTTTCCTTCTTGCTCACTATATTTTATCTAGAGTACTACATGCAAATTTTGGTAACATACAAATTGTTGCTACTTTAGATATGTCCATATTCTTCTTCCTTTTGTATTGCTTTCTAACCACTCTTCAGGTGACTAGGGTCTTCTTGATGTACATCTGTCATCTTCAAAGTCTGTTTCTTAAAGAGTCATTATTGGCAACCTTTCACAAGCTCCCTCTCCAGCTTCTTCACTCCACCCCTACTTATGCCCTTATTTTCTGCCCCAGATTTTTGTATATTTTATTCATAGCTTTAATAACAACATTTTGCTAATGCCCCCCCACTAATAGTACTGGACTGTGATATCCAGAATATATTTTCTCCAGTATATAGCACATTTCATATTACATAGTAAGTGGTTAATGGGTATTGTTAATGACTGTGATGGGTTTGAAGGGGTTTTTTTCTCTGCTTAAAAATTAACATGTTAATTTGCCATAGTTTCATGGAGGCTGTCTGAAGACAGAAATTCCTGAGGTAGAAACAAAAAGTTTATTACAGCTCAGGTAGCAGCACAAATTCGTATTCACATCAGTCTCTCTTGTCATCGAAGTCCCTTGGGGAGACATGGATGGGCCCAGACTTCATATACGGTAGACTGCAATGAAGAAGAGAAACACAGATCATGGAGAACTGAGATTTTCTAGGATAGACATTTTTCTTTTGTACTTGGGAAAATATTGGAAAAATACATTTAACGTTTCCATTTTTGTCATATGTTTGAGGTTTTAGCAAGAAAATACATTATTTTAGAAAAAATAGCATCTATAAAACTTTATCTGTGGGAAGAAACAATCTACTTTCTCTCTCTCTTTTTTTTTAAATCATAGGATACTGGATACACAATGAGGTCAAATCAGAGACTATGGCTATTGGCCAAGATCTACAAATATGGAGATCTTAAAGAAAGAACTAAATAAGCTATTACACCACTTGCAAACATGGTGCATTTTAAAACTCCAAAATTAATTATCTTTATCTCACTTCATAATCAAACTTGGAGAATAAAACCATCCATGCCTTCAACAATTTCCTATCTCTGTTGTATGGATATGATCACGGGCATGACTGTGTTGGCATTCGATTATGAAACTCTTTCATATCTTTTTAAAAGGCACACATTTTATTTTGGGTCATTAAATATCTTAAAACTTGATTAGCTTTTGTCTTCAATTACAGTAAAATATTATTAAATACATTTTAAATAGTGGCTATGGGTTTGAAATATTGACAGCAGTTTGTAATTTATTGTGTTAAGCATATGCTCCATGGAGAAAAATGCGATAAAATAAGCTTTTCCATGTTGTTTTTTATTTTCCATAAAATAAAATTCTAAAGGGTTTTTTTTGTAAACAGCAACCTTTGTCACATTGAGACAGAGTAAAAGATAGCAAGAAATAGCAAAGTTTTGTTTTTTCTTGGTTTTAAGGCTAGTTAAATGCATGAAATCCACTTATAATGGGAACACTGTTATCATAAATTCATGAACACATATCTCCAAGACTTTGGTTTATATAATTTTAAAAGTTATTTATAGAATAAAGAAATCAGCAGCTATACAAACTACAATATTGGGAACAACTACATAAAAAAACAGCAAATTTCTCCTTTACCAGATGTCAATCTGATGAACATCATTTATATAGTTTTGAGAGAAAAAAAACTAGGAAAAAATAAGGTTAAGTAAATTATCTTGAAAGAGAAAGTATGCTCAAGACCAGTACTGCGTGTTTGGTATACCGCATGCCAGCATCTGCCTATAAAAATTTGGTTCTAGTAAAACGAGTCTACAAGGATTGAAAAGATGTGTAATTTCACTGTCTTAGAGGTCAAAATCAGTACCTTTTAAAAGAAGGCAATTAAGTCTTCTTGCAACGTATAACCCTTATTTTATATCATAAATTTTAAAAACTACTTGACATGCATAGAAGAAAAATGTAATATATAGATTTTTTAGAATATGTATTTTTTCAATATTTTAGTTATTTATTTTTAGAGAGAGAGGAAGGGAAGGAGAAAGAGAGGGAGAGAAACGTCAATGTGCGTTGTTTTCTGGGGACCTGGCTACAACCCAGGCATGTGCCCTGACTTGAAGATCCTTTGGTTCCAAGGCCAGCACTCAGTCCACTGAGCCACACCAGCCAGGACTGATATATGTATTTAAAAAAAAAAAAGTGATACAACTTCAATATGAGCCAAATTATGTAACAGCAGACAAGATCATCAAAATGTATATTATAAATATATGCATGGCCTTAGGCAAAGCATTGAGCTAAAGTGAGCATATATAAATTCCCAGTAGATAAATAGAAACTATTTGTAAGTTGTAGAGCTCAAGATATAATACCTGATATAAAATTTTCAGAAAATTTTAACACAAATTGGAGATTCCATAAGAAGTATTCAGCATATTTGAATGGATAACAAGCTAAATTGACCACACTAAAGAAAAGAGAATGTATAAAAGAAAAGAGATTATAAAACAAAAATAAATAACTGAGCAGATTAATGACCAGAGAGGGAAATATCAAGAGGTATAACATTGTGTAACTGGAGTCCAAAAAGAGAGAAGAGAGGGAATAGTGTATGGGAGCATAATCTGTGTTCATATGCATATTTATGTATTTTATATATAAATAATGAATTATTAGGAGCTCACAACTTAGTGAAAAGAATAACTTTTCAACGTATAAATTCAAGTCAGAAAAACCCAAGCAAGTTTATATAAGTAATGCTATTACTGTCAAAACAAATGAAAGTAAAATATAAAGAGTAAAATTCTAGACACAATAAGGATAAAAAAATGAAGTACTTAGAAAGATGTAATACCATAGATAGTTGACATAAGTAGAAACAGCAGAGGTCAAAGGAAAGTACAGTCACATTTAAAAGAAAGCCAAAATTATATCATATCATCATTGTCACTACTTTAAAAAGTAATGTCTATAAAGAGAAATTACAGTTCAAAAACTGGTAAAATAAGATTTTTTAAAAATAAGCAGGTGCTGGAAAAACCTGTAACCAGTAGAACTGCACTATAAAAAAAACACTAAAGAAACATCTTTAGATGGAGGAGAGATGATACCTGATGGAAATTAAGTTCACAGGATGGATTAAAGGGAAGCAGATATGTACATATCACACTAAATAACAACAGTGTGATGCGGAGAACATACTGTGAATAAGAAAACATAACAACATTGCTCTGTAGACTGAAATATATGATAACAATTGCAAAAAAGACAGTAAGTGGTAAAAGGCATTTAGTATTGCAGGTTTCTTAAATTTCACAAATAATATAATAATAACCCTACTGTGATAATTAAAATATATGTATTATAACCCATGGAATAATCACTATTTTTTTAAAAAATCACTGAGTTCTAGTAGAAAACAAAAACAGTGAACAATTGCATGTGAGAACTTCTTCATATGTAGACAGTAATATTCAGAAACAATCCTTTTAGGAAAATAATTTTCATTTGGCCTAATTTACGATCTCTCAAATTATTTGTTTTTGAACAAATGTTTGACTGTAAAGAGAACTACTCTTCTTACCCAAAGAAATGTCACACATCAATAAGTAGGTGAAGAGGTTGTAAGAGATATATTACATAAAGCACACTAATTGCATGACAATCCTGAATGCTGTCGTGTAGATAATGATTGGTTTTGCTAAAACATAACAAATAATACAAATACAGAAAACAGGTCATGGGTTTGGAAAACTGATCTTGAAGCTGTGTCAGCAAAGAGAGAAACAATTAGAATATAGTCTCTTCAGTTCGATATATCAATATAATTTAAACAAATAAGTAATTCTTATTTGTATTAACAGTACAGAGGTCGTCTACTTTTTTACTTATCACGCCAGAGTTCATAGGGGATGGCAGCCAGTAGCTCAGGCTCCTTTCCATTGGCTCTCATAACTGTGCTTCTCTGGCTGGAGCAGGATGAACTCAAGTAACTGCCCCCCTTTGCTTTTTTTTTGTTAGTATTTTTATTTACACTTGTCAAGATGCTATCTTGGTTCTTAGAGTGCTTAATATTTAAAGGTGCACATTAATTCTCTTGGCAAGAATCTTTCCCTTAACTTGTTTTTCACAACACCGCCCCTCATGCTGGGTGACATTGCAGACCCTCTCAGTTCAGCCCTGGGCACCTCTGTGGGGCGTTCCTTTGTGAACAGCACCTATTCCCTTGATGTAGGTGATATCACCTTTCTTGTAGATTCCCATGCATGGGGCCAATGGAGCAACTCTGTTTTCTAAAAGACTTAGACAACATTCAGCAGTATCCTCTCCTCTTTCCCTTTGTGTTAGTCATTTGGGCAAATTACTGGAAGATGGCTGTTCTGGCCGAAAAGGCCAGGGGATTCTTGTTCTCATGTAACCCAGTTACTTCATATTTGTGTTTCTCTCTGTGAACTGGGAACCAGCCTGTACTGGGCTCCTATTTATCTAGTTTCTGCAGTGTAGACATTTGTCTATGAGGTGATCTGAATTAATTATCTTGTGCTAATTAAAACTCAAGAGATGAAATAGAATTTTCACTTGGATGAGCAATTTTGAAAGAGAAATCATGAGTGGAAAACTATGACTCTAAATGCTTGTTATACTTAACAGTTTCCTACAGTAGATGCCCTACACTTCTGAAATTTTGAGGCATCACAAAAATAGTCAATAGAATTCAAGTTCACATTCACATATATTTTAAGTGTATATGCTGTACTATATGAATATAAGAATGAAATAGTGAGAAATAAACTGACAAACAAAAGAGAAACAGATGTATGGACATACGCAACAGACTGAGAACTACTGAGGGTGGGGGGAATGGATTAAAAAAGTGAAGGAATTAGCCTAAGAACATAGGTGCATGACCCATAGACACAGGCAACAGTGCGGCCAGAGGAAAGGTGGGCAGTGAGGGTTGATGAACATGAACAAAAGTGGGGGTGGGGAGGGAGGGACATCTGGGATTTTGTCAACAATAAAAATAAAGTAAAAAAAGAATGCTTACAAAGAAGTTGAGTACAATCCAAATAAAATTTTTAACTACAAATTTTCTTGAAAAAGGGAGAAATAATGACTTAACTTTACAATTAAGTAAAAATGTTTTCAGCTTAAATTTTTGAAGTGACTTACTCAAGTCCCTACTCACTGGGAATCTGTAAACAAAATCCTAGAGATAAAAAAGTAGATATACAAGGTCATTCTGCAAGGTCTATGAGGATATTTATATATCCTCATAGATTTGAGACATTTATTTTTTTAATAAATATGAACCATTTGGTATTTAATTTCATGTGCTAGCAAAGTGTAACTCCCTGGTTTTAATAAAATAACTTATAAAGAGGTTCAGAAATACTGTGGACATCAAATACCTCCTAAAACACAGTATTTTTATGAGCTGAGTGTAAATGAATCAAAACCATGTGGCAATCATTTCCTTTAAATGAAATGCACATGGTGAAAACACAAAAGAAGAAAGTCCTGGGAAGAACTGATGGAAACGTAGCCTCTGGATTTTTTAAGTTAATATTGTCTTTTCCTGGTACTAGAAAATTTTGGATCAATATGAGGAATTGCTGCTGTTTTTCGAAGTTTAAGATCAGCTTGCTTAAGACTGGCCAAGTAATGGATGTCTTTTTTTAAGTATTTCCATTTTATCAAAGCACTTTTCTTTACAGATTGTGCCTCTGTAAAACAAGTGTTTCCAGCCATTGTCTTTCTCTATAGTGTAGCTATAATCCAGACATGAAAACAAATGCATGGTGCGGGCATGATTTGGAGAAAGACATTTAGAGTAGGAAATACCATCGATATCACAAGATACAAAATTTAGAAGAAAGTGCTATTTTAAATTACTTCCTGTGGCAAAAAAGAATTCCACTTTGTATGCCCCTACACATACCTCCTCATTTATATCATTCTAACATGACTGTTTTTTAAAAGTGTTATTATAAGTTGTTTTTATAATGCATACATTTTATGTGCATAAATTTGGAGACTATCCTCATGAAGTTCTATCCCAAGTGCATTGTAGCCACTGATGCATATTGTGTTCAACATATGAGTGATGAAACAAAAATGATGAGTGATTAATAGTTTTTCATCTCTGTCAACATCATTTTCTTGAAAGATGAGTGAAAATGAAGTGTTCTTTAAGCCTGCCCTGAAAGTGATAGCTTTACCAAATGCAGTACAGTAGTTCCTTGGTACCCACAGGGTATTGGTTGGTCCTAGGACCCCTACAAATACCAAAATTTGAGATTGCTCAAATCCCTTCTATAAGTGGTGTAAAACAATGCATATGGTTGATCCTCTGCACCTGCAAGTTCCCAACCATGGATTGAAAGCACTGGCTTGGATTTGAGGTGAAGTGAACCTGCTGATGCGAACCTTGGCTATAGAGGTGTGACTGTCTTTTAGTTTTAAACTACATGGTTGAGAAGAAGGGAAGCAGGACTGACCATGTAATTTGACAAAGCCATGGCAAGATGGAAATGTAGGCCTCTCTTAAAAAGTTATCAAGACTTCAAGATGGTGACTGCAGAGTATCGCAGCAAATGTGGCACTCCCCCAAAATGGGGAGACCTGTGCTCCAGGTCGCATGCCCATGAAGCCAGAGAAGTCAGAAAGAGGGGTAAGAGACTGATTTTAGGGAGAATTTATTTCAGTTGTCTGCATGACCCTTTGTATTTCTATTTTATTTTTTTATTGCAATGGTGTCAGGAACTATAAAGATTTTACTATCATTATAAGGTATGGGCTTTTCACAAAAAAGGATATATAATATCATTTTTAGTTTTTAGTTTCATATGGTTCCTGAAATGGGATCCTTGACCCACAACATTCCTCTAGAACTTAAAAGGACAGTACTTCCTATTTCACAGCCAGAATACCTTCTAAATAAAATTCAGTAAGTACTGAATTTAATGCCACAACATTTTCACAATGATCACAAGTCTTCATTTTACATCTAGTTGAAAAATGTTAAATTCAAATAAAACAAATATATAATAGGGACATTTCTTCCCTCTCAGTTGATTACAGGACACGTGGACCTTGAACTATGATACAGTATAAAGTTTAAGCCCTGTTCAAGCCCTTTATTTTGGTGTCTTCAAGTATGCTTATCCATGTTTACATTCTTTACATCTTATAACACTTGATGCTCTTAAGGTAAACCCCTATGCTTGACTTGAAAGTTGACATACACCATGTCATAAAAAAATTGAACTTAATATTTTATTATTATAAATTTTATTTTTTGTGAATACTAGTTATGTAAAATTATGTGAGTTAGTTCATTCATGTCACAAAACAATTGTGAAAAAATTAAAGCCAGAAAAATGATTAGAGTAGTTTATTCACCAAAAAGAGCCATAATAAATTATGAAATTAAGAATGCAGAACCAGTTCTCTGTAACTACGAGTCTGTTCCTATTTTGTTTGTTAATTTATTTTGTTCGTAGCTACAGAGTACAGACTGACAACTGTCAGAGGGGAGGGGATCATACACATGCATGTATATACATGTGTGCATATATACATGTATGCATATACATGTATACATTTCATAGGAAAACAAGGTATGGTGATTACCAGAGGGGAGTGGGAGTGGAGGAGGTAGGAGAAAGTAAAGGAAGGGATGAATGGTAATGGGAGGAAACTTGACTTGGGGTGGTGAACATACAATGCAATATACAGATGATGTATTACAGAACTGTATACCTAAAACATATATAACTTTATTAATCAATGCCACCTTGATAAATTCAATAAAGAGGAAAAATAATACAGAGCCAGGAAGAGCAAGGAGAAGAGTCAAGGAGAGGGAGGAGAGGCTGGAGAAGGTCAGTGGTGGATAACAGTGAGTACGCCAGCTAATTATACTAGCTAATTAATTGTGGGTGATCATCATATGCAATTCTGAAACTACCAATATTCAAAGTATCATAATAAAATGCAATAAAACTATTTTGAAGACACCTATTTTATGAATTTACCATAGTATCCCATTTTCTCAGTAACTTTGCAACAAGGTAGGGTTAGAAGGCAGAAAATAATAAGCTAAATATACAGCTAACTTTTTTTTTAATTAAATCACAAATAACTTGTGTTAGTGCTTTTTAAAATTCAGGTTCAATTGATATTTGTCAGAGAGAGAGGGAGAGAGGGAGAAGCATTGATTTGTTGTTCTACTTAGTTATCATTCATTGGTTGATTCTTGTATGTGCTCTGATTGGGGATGGAACCCACAACTTTGGCATATCAGGATGATGCTCTAACCAATTGAGCTGCTCAGCAAGGACCAAAAATCTTCTACTTTAATGACATATTAAGTAACCTTTGAGAAAAATCTCATGGGCTATTTTTTCTCCTCAGTTCATGCTTTACCAACCTTCTCCTTTTATTTTCTTATTCCACTTATCACACTTTGAAACTTATATTCATGGTTAATTATTTGTGGCTTAAAAATTGGGGACAGGAAAAATTCTTGCAAGACAATCACATTTTAAAATCAGCTTTATGTAACACAGTTTTCTCTTTATATTTAGTTATTTCTTTGTTTAAAGTATATTATCTAGACATATGTTTAAGCATTCCAAATTAGCATATTTAAAGTTATTTGCATTTTCAAACCAGTTGTCCTGGAATACTTTGTATGTATTGACCCCCTCATATCTGAGTACTTACTGTATTGAAAATTCTGTGCTAGAGAGCGGGCCTATAAATATGTGACTTTACACAGAACAAAAATAGAATATGGTGCTCATGGTGGGATATAAAATGGGAATAAAGAGAAAACACAAAAATAATGCAATCCATTATAAGTGACAAATAAGTGGACAAAGACAAAGTAACCCGAGAACTTTAAAAGGAGACAACTATGTACCAGCATTACCAATAGAGAGTTCATAGAGGTTTGAGGCCTGATGCTTGCATTTTTTTTAAAAGAAAATGTCATTAAGTGGAGAAAAGGAAAGTCAGTTCTCTGGAGAGAAGAAATGATGTGACTGAAACTGAATAGAGAACATGGGATTTCTGGACACGGATGGGTGACTAAGCCATATAGATCTAAAAGAGAATGCTGCACAGCAATAATAGGGAACTAATTTGGCACACATGAAAAACTATTGTCAGACTAATTACCACAGCAACTATTTTGTAGAGAATACGAAGCCTTCAAATATTATAAGATTGATATAGTTGTGTTATTCCCAACTGATGTTTCTTAAAAAGTAATGCCATGGAGGTAATGGTGTGGAAGAGAAATTATGGTGGAAAAACTAAACACTGCAGCTCTTTCCTCTAGGAAGAAAAGCCAAAGAAATTAAAAACTTAGGAGGAACTGTTGAGTAGGGCTGTGATATGAACAATAATGGAAAGAAAAGAGAAACAAAGACAGTGATTAACAGAATGTGATTAGCCAGAAGTTTGGTGAATATATTACCTTATTGATTAGAAAAGTATAATAAAATTGACAGAACAAGAATACTCAAAATGACAAATTATACTTCATTCTCAACCCCATCTTCAATGTCCAGGACATACTTTGAATTCAAAGTGATAATCCATAAGGTACAAGTGGAATTCTCCAACAAATATTTGGAGTGGCAGAAAAAAAGATGAGTGTGGGGAATGCTGCATATAGAATCACTCATGTATAAATTACACTGGAAACAAAGGCAGGTGCACATTATGGTAAAAGTTCACCATTAATAAGTGGGAACATAAATCTGTGCTGTGGTCCCAGAGCAGTGGGGCATGCCTAGGAAACTCAAAGAGTAAAAGAGATACCTAGAGCATATGAGGCAGCCTCTGGCGTCACGTTGACTGGTTTCCAAAATGAACTTCACCTCCTCTTAGAATATGGCATTATGCAAATTACTCAACATCTCTGCATCAGTTTCACCATCTCTAAAATGGGGATAATATTAGTAATTCTTCACATAGCTGATATTAGACCTAAATGCTTGAGTATTTATGTAGCATTCCGAACTGTGTCAAGCTCATGGAAATAGCTCAAGAAATTTTCATTATAAGGAAAAGGTAATTTCAAAGGGTGAGTGAGGTGTTGGCATCTAGCAAAAATATACATTCTTTTATAATTGTGGATAACTCTTCACTCCATTTTTTAAATTAAACTTCAAATTTCAACCACATCTTTCACTTCTTTTTTGAAAAAGTGTAAGAGGAACCGACTTAATTAGCAATGTTGGCTAAAGAGAGGCAGGCAGGGTTGGGTAGTAAATTCATTATATAAGATAGTAATGAACATTTACAATATTTTTTTATTTATTCCCATAGCACTTTTTTCCTAGTCATCTTCAATATACCACAAGGTGATCTAATTGTCATTTTAGTTTGGTGTTTTTTTGAATATTTTCCCACTAAATTTCTATGTTTCAAGTTAGCAGACCTATTGCTCTAGCTAGATATAACTTGACCTGGTTAATATACTTGAAATTCTGAATATAATGAACGAAAATAAAGGATTTTGTGTTCCTTCTCCTCCTTATTGTGACAATTGATTCATATAATACAATTCATTGATCATCTGTCTCACAAAAATATCAAACAAATCAGCATGAGTTGCATAAACACCATGGATGAGATATTGAATGATTGCTATAAAAAGATAGAATTTTGCATTTAATCACTGCCAAGAATGTATATTCATGTGGGAAAGATAAAATAAACCACATACATATGAAATGACCATAAACATTTAAATAAGAGCTTGTCAGTGATAAATCATCTCAAACATACACAGTTTACAAAGAAATGGTTAAATAATGGGCAAAAAGGAGAAAACATTTCATGTTTTGAAGTGTCTTTAATATCATTTTGACAGAGCAGATGGGTCTTAATTTGGCCTGAGAAGTAAGGTTAGATCTGATTGGACAGTAAGAAGAAAAGGAGATGGTCCTAATGATAATCTAACATAAATATGATTGTTAGTCATGTATTCCTCAGAGGAAGGTTTTGCAAAAAGTCATATTATTTCATCAAAAGAATTCCACATACCTTTGAAATTAGCACTCTATCCACTCTTCATCAAAACAAGAACTTTCCATAGTGTCTTCAAATAATCTACAATTGTCATTACATTAAAATCATGTACCTGTTTGGACAACAATAACAAATAGATGTACACTTGTTTTTCTGCAAAATGTCAAAAAGTTAACATAAAATAGATTTTAATATGTTGATTATTTAAACCCAGTCATAGCCAAATCTCCACTTCTCATGATCCTGACAAAACCTAGCATTTGCTACCACTTCAATCTGGAGATTTTCATAGTGTCAATACTAACGAAGTTTTCTTGATGCACAGACAAGAAAAATGAGTGAGTTGTGCTCATCTCATTTTTCACCTTGCTACAAACTAGCACTGGAAAAAAAAATTTCTACGGTAAGTTCAGCCTCATGAAACATAAACTCATTTAGTCCTGTCAAAGTCTCATTTTTTGACTTGGTGAAAAACCTGGTGATTACTGCTGAATATATTTGTGCACTTTAATTGCTATTTATCTCAAAAGCTTTTACTCTGTATAGAAACAAAAGAAAGCAATTAAAATATCAGCAGAGGCTGGCAGGGCAGAGCAGTTAGCTATTGTCAGCAGCAAACCTTGGAACGCAATTAGGAATAGGAAAAGGCCCATGGTCCAGTAACCATGTGACAAAGATACCGGTATAACGAGCCCCAGGAACCAAGGTTGCAGAGACCTTCCGCACTCTTTTCAGTTTGGCTGGTATGCAGCATGCATGTGTATATGCATGTATGTACCTACATATACATACATATTTTAACCATGGCAGCCCCTTAATATTGGTGGGCAGTTCGTATGAGTGATTCATTTTTAATAGGAACACTTGAACAAATTACAGGAAAAAAATGAATAGCTCCTTTACTCTCTGGATAACCTCTCAGAATGCTATGTGATGTAGGAAATGGCAGTAATTGGAAATCTGTCTCCGAGATAAGAATATCTCTTGATTTTAAACTCACATCGAGCAATTAATATATCAATTTATATTGCCAGAGCTAATATTCCTGAGTACGTTGGGGAACCAAAACCATTTTGATAATTTTTAAAAAGACTTATTTATTGATTTTTAGAGAGGGGAAGAGAAGCAGAAAGAAAGGGGGAGAGACATTAATGTGTGGTGGCCTCTTATGTGCCCCCAACTGAGGACCTGGCCTGCAACCCAGGCACGGGCCCGGACTGGGAACTGAACCAAAGACCCTTTGGCTCTCAGGCCCACACTCAATCATTGAGCTACACCAGCCAGGACCTTTTTTTTAACTCTAAGTGTGTAGTGGTGAAGAAAAGCGACTATTGGTATAGTTCGGTATTTTTACCTTGACATGTGCTGAGACAAGAGACATTTTATTAGTGGCGTTTTACCCCAACAGAGCAAATGTCAATACAATTATTCCAAGATAAAGGCTGAACATTAAAGAGTATTCATCACTTTCCATACTTCATAATCTTTTATGATGTTTAAGTTTGCACTTATTCTAGGCCAATTCAAGCAAATAGCAATTATTTTTAGTTTCAAATTAGTAACTAGTTCCATAAAACTCTTTCTTAAAACTTTCATTAGTATATAACATAGTGATGTAGATATGATTCAATAAAAAGAGATTATGTATACACCAATCCAGTGATCTTAATTCCAGGCTTCAAATTGCCTGTAAAATGAATACTAGGTTATTGGACCTCAGGGACCAGTAACAATGAATGCTAATAATGAAAGGACACAATAGGGTAGCTGAGTGGGGACACAGAAATATCAAAACAAAATTTAAACTCTATAATCTTCAACATTGTTAGAGAAAACGCAATTATCTTTATTATATTTTCTGTTATGTTTTATTTACTGACATTCTTTTAAAAGCTATGCCTCTCCCCATTACACTTTCTTGATTTTATTGTGTTTAATTTGTATTTTTATTTCTTTTATTTATGAAATTGAATTTTTCTTTTCCTATGTAATTTTATTTTATGTAAATGATACTCTTTTAACTTTATTACAAACACTGTATTAAGACATTCTGTATTTTTTTTCTGAGAAAGAAATCATAACTTTGTTAAAGGTTTCATTTCATTTGAACATATTTACTTTTTAAAAACATAATATATTATGTATGTATGTATATATGCATGTATGTATGTATTTATTTACCTTGAGCTAGTGGACACCATATCATGTATTGGCTCTGAGCCATATATGGTTGCTTACAAAATACTAGATTTTAGAATGAATTACTACATATCATTCAGTTAATTTTCCATAAATATATTTACCTTAGCTAAAATTTTATAATTATTGACCAGACACAAGTTCAAGATATTAGCACTTGACAAGGAACTGGAGGCTAGCTAAGTATGTTGCTAGCTTGGTAAATCCACATTTTTAAAAAATAGAAGATTCGCTCAGCAACATTTTCAAAAGCCAAAAAGTTTATCAAGAAAATGTCTCTAGAGGTCACTGACTCTCTCTTAAGTGGATTGTGATAATACCACAAAAAGAACTGAGACTAAGCTTGTAAAGTGATTTTGGATCCACTCTAGCACACACACAGAAAGAAGATTAAAGCCCCAGAGATACATAATATAGTATGATGGAATAAACATATACCTTGAAATATGTTTAATTCAAACGTAATTCAACTCCTCTCATTCATTAAAAGAAAAACCTCAAATAATAGGAACTAGTAGGTAAAGCACAAATAAAACATTTAGCCTTGACCAATCTAACTTGCTGGTATGTAAATTCAAAAAGAAATGGTTTGCAAAATGTACAGTCACATAACTCAATAAATAACTGATTTAAGTGATGGAAAAAATCTTTAAATAGAGGCTTATCTAAGGATGTTTACAATGAGATATTTCTTTTTGATCTGGAATTGTTCTGACATCGGAATGCTAGGTAAGTGCCCCTCTTGCAAATATCTCAGCTGCCAAATCTTTAGAGTGCTGGTGTTTATTTTAAGTTTTTCCTTCAGGCTTAAAGTCTGCAAAACACATGTTACCCAGGCGTATTGTGTTATTTGACCCAGACATCTTTTTCTTCAGCAATTTAATTAGTCATGAAGAAAACTGCAAGCACTCAAACTGAATCTTCGTAAAATAAAACTGAATCTGAATTGAAATAGAAAACGCAATCAAGTCCATTTCAACTCAACTCCAGACAAAAGGTAATAAATGGCCATCACAGTTTTGCAACTGTAGCTACCCTGACCCAATGTCCAGCTATTGGGTGAACAGTATTTTATAGTCTGAAGCCTGTCGAGGTACCTGTCTACTTGCATAACAGGCTTTCCATGCACAGTGTGCCTCAACCCAGGACTACTTAACTCTTTAAACGTTAGTTAGTAATGATGGGGTTTTCAGACATTAGTGCCAGGATTATTGACAGATGTTTTTGAGATCAAAGCATGCTACATCTACCACTGCTGTTAAAACCTGGTACTCCATCTAAGTGGTTAGTTTCTACTATCTGAATCTTCATTTTTCTCTATCCTGATTGCTTTGCATGGAATTATTCACCTACCTTATCTGTTTTCATTTTGTCTCTCCTTTGAAAACTTGTAAGTTGAGAAGTTAATATCCTCTCACATGCATACGACATTTATATTCATATGTTAACTGCCTTCTTACATATTTTCATATTTTCCTATGAACAACATTTCTAAATGGTTGCAATTTCTTTGATGAAGTATGCATTTAATGTCTTAGCAGATAAATGGATTATATTTTTCACTTCTCAAAGAGTAGACAGACATATACAAAAACAGAAAAAGATTGAACTGCAATAGCCCACTTGGGGTTTTGCTCTTCTGCACATTTCTTATAAAAAGTTATTCTACCCTTTAATTCAATAGGGACATCACACACATGCACACTCACCCCTATTTACTTATGACCATTAGTTCTGTGGGGATGTTTATGACAGATGATTACACGTTTTAATCTTATGTCATATTTACAAATTTAGACAAGTTTATTCTCTGAGGTAATAAACTTATTTGTATATTATTTAAACTATTTTGATTTTGGCTGGCAGAACAGGTTAGAAAGAACATTAAGAAGTGTTAATAACATAAATCCTTAATGCAGGCATGCGTTGAGATTTTAAAATAAAATCCCACAAAATCTTAATAATTTGAAATAGCATTTCTTTTTTTAATTACTTTATTGTTGTTCAATTACAGTTGTCTGAATTTTCTCCCCACCATTCACCCCCACCCCAGCCAAACCCACCTCCCTCGCATCCTGAAATAGCATTTCTTAAATACCTTACTTCTCATGTCAAATATGCAAATTCTGGCAAATACTGAGGGTACATGGTCAAAATCTTTAAGCTTCTGTGGGAGCACATAATATTCTATAAAATGATTCACAAGTGAGGATAAAGGTAAGCAAAAGTACATAGTAAACTTTCATTATACAGAATATTTTACAAATGAATGAGTTAATGAAAACATATTAAATTGCTAATTTTTCTTCATAAAGAAACATTTTTTCTTAAAAATTTGCCTCTATAGTTGTTTTTTTATCTGTGCACACATATTATTAGCCATTATTTGATTCCTCTTGCTTTCACCTAGATAAGAATGTAAGTATTATTTACCTAAATTTTCCTTTAAAAAGCTCTGGCTGAGTGACTCAGCTGGATGGAGCATAGTCCCACACACCAAAAGGTTGTGGGTTCAATTCCCAGTCAAGGCACAGACCTAAGTTTTGTGTTTGATCCTTGGTTAGGGCACATACAGGAGGCAACAGATCAATATCTTGCGGGAGGCAACCAATCAATGTTTCTCCTTCACATCTCTCTCTCTCCCTCTTCTCCACCTCTCTCCTTCCCTCTCTCTAGAGTCAATAAACATATCCTCAGGTCAGGACTTTTTAAAAAGGCATCCAGCTAAAAAAATGTAACTGATGACAACTCATGCCCATGTACTATTCTAGATGTTAGTGTACCAAAGCCAGTATGGGAATGCTACTTAATGAAATCAGATACATTTACCCTTTGAGGAGAATGTTAATCCAGTGTTAAGATTTTGGAGGGGTCTGAGAAATGGTCACTTTTTCATGTAATACACAAACTCTACAAACTGTCCATTTACTGATAACTGACGGGAATTCACTAGGAGATAAAATCTTGATGGATATAACAAGTAGATTTCAATTCATACTGGTGCAAAAAGTATGAAAAATGGAGCTATTTCCTTGGAGCAAGTTCAACTCTGAGGAAGAAATATATCACAGCATAGTGTGGCTGCATGGTTCTACAGAAAAAGGACAAAGGGACAAAGTAAGTCCCCTAGAAAAACAAAAACAAACTTAAAATCTGCTTCTATTCATTATAATTTAATATTTGGATATATTTTAAATATAAAAGACATGTATGATACATTTTTCCCTCCTGGTTTGACAACTGTTAGGATTTCCAAAACATTGATAAAAGCTATATATTATTGGTAATTAATTCCAAATAATGTCAAAGAATTTTACACTTAAAGATTTTTTCTCTTTCAATATTAATTGCACATAGCTAATTTTAATAAGTAGACATTTTTATGATAAATTAGCCCTTTATAGTTTGCCCATATTTTCCCATTTGCTTCTATAACCAATTTTGTAGAAAAAATCATTTTATAATGTTTAATTTTTATTTTCTAAAGTTATATATTTTCTTCTTATATTTAACAATGCTATGGGTATTTACACCTTCTGATAATTAAATGTCCCTAAGCTATTAATTATAGAATTGACAAATCATAATTTTGCCCTTAAAAATAATGAAGGAAAACACCAGAGTATTTTTAGAACCTTTTATTTCTTTGTGTTGATAAGCATGATGTATTATTGAAAACTTCCTTTGATCTTATGCATTTTTTATTAAAGACTTTTACATTTAAAATAAATCTCCCAGATCTCAATCTGCTGAAACCATATTTTATATCTCAGTTACATAGCAACTGGAAATTTTATCTAAAACATCACAAAATATCATGTATATTTATATGCCCAATGTAAGCACTGATGCAGCTAGTTTTATAAATGGCTTAATCACTGTCATATTTATAACAGCGAAATTTGACACAGAAATCTGATAGAAAATATTTACTAATTATAATCCATAGTCTATCATTTCAATTATTTTTCTTTTTTTTCACCATTTAACAACTACTCATGATAAAATTCTGAGCAAACCAGAAAGAGCAAGGAACTTCTTCAGTTTGATCAAAGCATTTATGAAAAATCTATGGCCACCATAATACTAATGACCCCTAAAATTGGAAACATATGAATTTTTAAAAATACTGGAGCACTTAAAAATATAACATGTGTGAAAAAAATCTACAGCTAAACTTTTTATTTAGGTTGATTCAATATACAAACACAGATAGAAAAAGAAAATATTATATTTTGATGGTTAGGTGTTTGTGATTCTAGAGCCAAATAAAAAGAACCATAGAAATAGGCTTAGCTAGGCTAATATTATGTTTATTTAACATTTTATGATAATATTTTGAAAGGTCAAATACATATTGCAGTGAGAGGAAGTTTACCAGGTTTGACTTAAATTTCTTAAGATTTGATTTCCGGGAGCCAAAGTACATAGAGCATCTAAAAGAGCATCTCAATTTTTAGATGACCCACATTGGTGGTAGAGTTTAAAAGATCCTGCTAGAAGAATTGGGCAGTTTCTTTACCCTGGTTGTCCATTAGAATCACCTGGAAGCTTTAACATCTATTAGAATCCAGCCCAAACTGAAATCAATTAATATAGAATATTGGGGCGTGGGGCCAGGGCAAAGGTAGTTTAAAAGCTCACTGCATGATTCTAATTTTCAGTTAAGGTTAAAATATTAACTAATGCTGGATTGTAACCTTCTGCTTTAACCTTTGAACTTTGACAGACTCAGAACTGACAATATTAGAACAAAGATGCTAACAACTGATATTTCAGACCAAACCTTAGGAAACTTTTAAAGCCAAAGCATCCTTAATGCCCTCAAGGGAAAGAGTAAAGATGAAAAGAGCAAAGATATATTGCATCTGGGATGCATAAGTTCTCTCCAGCAATGCCCCACACAGCTGGCTCCCGTGTTCAAAAAGGCAAAAAAGCAGAAAGCCATCTGAGCTAGAGGAAGCTTACAGTTGGGTGAGTCCTAATCACATTTTCCTGTTGTCCTCCACTCAGACATCCCTCACTGTCCTGTTAGTGTTTCACAAGCTAGCAGAGCCAAGATAAAATTGTGCCTGAAATCTTATTATGTTTACCCTAAATTTCCCCGAATCCTGGGCTAAATAGTGCCTCCCAAGACTGAAAAGTGCCCTGATATATATTACCCCTCAAAAATTAGCCTGAGTGCCAGTGAAAAGGAACACAGTTTTACTAAGGTCAGTAATGCATGTGTAATTTAGAGATTTTGTGATCCAATAAAAAAGAAAATGCCTGGAATATGCATATATTTTAAGAGAAAATAATTGACCTTAATAGGACTTTGAGTGACTGGGACAGAAGCCTTATATCTTAGCCCCAAATTTTCCCCAAATGGTTTTCTAATGTATAAGCATCAGACCTTTTTGCCAGTACCATTATATTTGAGATGTTTTATATGAATTGACATTACTAATAAAATATTATTGAATTTACCATCCTCGTCTTCCCCATTCTAGGAAAAAATTGACAATAAATAGCTTAAAATATACTTAATGTGAGGTAAGGAACCTGATTTCCCCGTCCTTAAATATGTAATATACAGTTAAATGACTTCTTAGCCATGTTTCTTAGCCTAACACAGCAATGATGTCAAGATGCAAGCAGTGAGAGGAAAACAGCCACTGTTAAAGATCTGCTGTAGCAAAATGAAGCAGCATGTCCCAGGGATACGACTCGGATAAAGGGAACAGAGAATTCAGTGCTGAACCTAATGAAGGGGCAGCAGTGGTGTACACAACCTCATTAGATACTGGTGGCTGGAAGAAACTCCATTTGAGATAAAAATGTTACCCCATTGATGACCATATTTTTAAAATCTACTTCAAAATATTGAGTCAGCAAGACTCGGAAAATAGAATGGGTTTTAATGTCAGGAAGTTCATCCAACTGTTTTCATCTTTCCACAAATGTGCTGCGGCCTTGAGATTCTTAACTATGAAATGGAGATATAATATTAGTTGCATGATAGGAATTTTGAAAACTTTACACAGGCGATGAATGAAACTAGTCACAATATTTGGCATGTAGTAAAACTCAACAAATAGTGCCTACTCTTCATGTTCACATTTTACTTCCCTTACTTAAGTCCATTTGGTTTCTCTGCTGTTAACATTCAGTCTAAACCAGCAAACATTATTTCACTAAACTGTTTTAAAAGCCCACTAAAACCGATCCTTATGTTCCCCAAACACATAGCCATTTTTGCCCCATAATTTATGGATAGGATGTTTATTTTTAAATTGGAAATCCGATTCTCTCACTTCTCTGTTTCAGATCTATGTAGCCACACAGAATTTACCTGAGCACCTGGGGACATCAGCACACAGCAAGCTGAAATCAAGGAGCATCTATCACCCTGTTACTGCTTGCTTTCATTCCAACAAAAGAAACTTAGTGCCTTAGATCTAAAAATCTCATCGACAGCTGTATTGACTCAGAAACTGGTTTATAATTTGTCCTGTTCATTAACCTTTGTTTTTCATTTCTTCTCTCTTCATAGGCATGCCCTTTATTGAATACCTGATTGCTTATTTGCACAATGTAGGCCTCACTTTGGAAACCTATCTGCATTACCCACTCCTGAATTGAGACTTAACAATTTAACTAAACAAACGTTTTTTTCAGGACTAAATAATTGATTCAGTGAAATGTGGAACAATCTGTCACCTGCACTTCTGGAATGTAAAACTTTATTATTTAAAAGGCAGGACTGTAGGGACCAAAGTTCTACCACCATTAAATTGCTTTTTGGGGATACTGGTTTTAAGCTATTAGGAAACAAAAGACTTGATGGGGGAAAATTTGACCTTGTCCCTTGCCTACCCAAGAGATTCAGACAGAAACAAACCTCTTTCAGGAAGAAGAGCTTAGCGTGATCCCCTTAGTCTACTTTGAATTAAGGATGGGAAGCAGGGAGGCTTCCTGCAGGTGACACACCTTTGTCCAGGGAAGCCCCTTCTCCAGCTTGATCTGAGACACTGTAAAGTCGGTTCCTCTTTCAATCTCCTGACTTTTACCTCTCACCAGACCTCTATTTGTTATGATTCTCTTTCTTATTTGTTGGCTACACGTTTTGAAACTTCTTGTCAAAGTTGTCACCTCTAGGATACAACAATCCAGAATGATGCTGCTTCAGGGATTCTGTCCCATCCCTACTTTAGAAGAATCAGCCAACGTCCTCTCTGTTCCCACCTTGGATGCCATCCCCTTGTCCTTCTTAGATTAGGCCAAAAAGATTTCCATTCCCTCTATAGACAGGTACCATGGCACCTATCATCAGGAAGCAGTTACTGAAGACAGACATTAGGCCCTCATCATCCCTAAACAATTTCAGGGACAGAGGTCTCACAGTGAGAAATGAGGCAAGACAGTAAGAATCCAGGAAATTCCTTGACAAGTGGAGTGAGAGAAACTGAGACCAGATAATTAAATAAGGCTGAGCAATTACCAGCCTGCTAATAAATTGGAAGACCTTATCTTTCCTAACCAAGGACAATTTGGAACAGATGGTTTATCCCTCTCCCTCCCAACCAGAGACTGAGTAGCTTAAATCACTCTAGTCGAGAAGAGAAATAACAGAGACCCAGTTGGTGCCGTCAGTGCCAGCCAACCCCCGAATGAATAAAATAAGAATAAATAACAAAAATCCTTGTAAGATGACAAGGGCCCAGAAACTTTGAGGGGGGTGTCAGAGTAGGCAGTTGGTTAGATATTAACCAAAGAGGAGAGAAAACCTAACCCAATATCTGATTAAGCCTGATTAAGTAAGAAAAAACAGCTTTGCCATCACCTTGGGAATTATCCGACATCGGTCCACCAAACAGAACAAAAACAGCCACTGGGCAGGAAGGACAGCTTTTCAGTCAGCTCTGAGGAGTCCGCCTGACTAACTTGGGGGAGGGGGCAGGGAAAGCGGCACACACGGATTCCTTTTATTAAGAAAGCACGGGCTTGGTAGAAGCCAAATGACGAAGCAGAACTATGAGGCACGTCAAGTAGAAGCCAAAAGGGCAACTGTAAATGGGGATGGCACTAGCCTGGGAAAAACTGGGGGAAAGATGGAATAGCAGGAATGCAGAAGTCCTGAAAAGGCCAGGGAAGAGTTTAGATAGAGGAAGGGGCACAAGCAAAGCTCAGGGAAGTCCAGGAAAGAGCTTGGATAGTTTGAAAGAAAGCCTGCTCTTTCCCAAACCCAAGAACATGGAAGGAAGCTTAACAAACACCTCAGGGAAGCTGCTGTCCTCTAGCCTGCTCTCTCTCTTCCTCTCTGAGAGTGTACCGTCACTTTTCATGTTAATAAACCTGACCATTATTACTTAAAACTCCTCCAATGTGAATGTCCCTGAAATTCTTTCCCCACAACACCACAGAAGAGCCCATTTCCTCCTGTAACTCAGCCAAACAGGAGGCAGGAGATGAATAAATGAATACCTATTGTAGCATGCCAATGAGTTAGGGGGTGGTTTGGTATGCAAAAATTATATACATATATACAAAGTCTGTCCAGAAGGTATCCAGCCATGTAATATGAAAAACAGAGACATTTACTGAAGAAGATACAAGAAACATTGTACATAGGACAATGACACCTCAGTCCCCTTCAAATAGGCACCTTAGTACCTCACACCGTTCTCCCAGTCTCCATCAGCTGCCCATCATATTTTCCTGAATCTCATCAAGGGTCTGAAATCCCTTCCCTTTCAAAAATTATTTGTTTTGGGAAAAGTCAGAAGTCACAGGGCACCAAAGGTGGGCTGCAGAGGGCACCAAATGTGGGCTGAGTCACCTGGATGATCTGATGCTTCACCAAAAAACTCTGCACAAGACATGATACATGAGTGGGTATATTGTTGTGATGAAGTTGCCAATCACCAGTTACCCATAGCTGTGGCCTTCTGAATCATCCAAATAGTTTCCGTTGAGGAATTTTTAAGCTTAAGGCAAAATTTGATGCAGATTTGTTGCTCTACTCTCTCAGTTATTTTGAATGTGATGGCCACACAGTACATGTGCTCACTCAGTGGCATCTACCACCCCCACTGGCTAGTATAACGAATCATCATTGCTCATGTGTATGCATTCCAGTCCACTCTCCTTGACTGCCAGGCTACATTGACATTGCACAAAGCATTCTTGTTATATTAACAATGGCTGGACATTTTCTGGACAGACCTCATATGTGTGTGTATTTATACATACATACATGTGTATGTGTATTTGTGTGTATGTATATACATATATGTATCACACTTAAAGTAGGAAAACCAAAGTGTGCCAATTATAACTAAGTATTAAAAATATATTTAATTTGATAGGAAATTCAGCTAAGAAACTCATATATCCTGGAAAGATGCATTTTATAAAAAGTTTATAAACTCATTCTCATCCCACTATGCTTTTTCCCTCAGTCCAACCTCAGAACTAAGAATGACCAAGATAGAGACAAGATGACTGAGAGAGAAATTCTGGTGTTGTAGTTACAAATCTAGTCCTGTTAGAGTTGGGATGCTGTGTGGTCTTCTTAAATCTTGGTAATCCTAGTACTGCCTTGAGTTCTTTCATTGTTGCAGATTTATTCACGACAAACAAGACAGGGATATTATTTTCCATCTTCGTTAAAATAGGAGCCGCATGAATCCCAAGTGAAAGAATTAGTGATTATAAAGCACCTACTTTCACTTACAGAATTTGAGTTTAGATTGGCTTGGTAGTTACATAACAGTCCCACATCTTCATGTGCTATTATTTAATTTATTAAGCCTAATTACCCATATACTATTCCCAAATGACTTTATTTTTAATGCTTACTATTTTGCGGGGGGTGCATGGGCTGAGTGAAATATATGAAACTTTTCTAGGGAATATTGCATTGCTATATTTATCTCATTGTTTTAGGTAGTTTTATCTTCTGTGATGTCTGTGTGTGGGGGAGTTTTAATACAAATTCTGTCACTCATTTTTTCAAACTTTAAATGTTCTGATATTTCACATAAATAGTCAATCAGCATGATGGCAATGGTCCTCAATACTGGAGTCTTTCATAAAGCGCTGGAGTAAATCCAAACAGGAAGCCCTTCACCACACATCGACAGCTTAGGAGTTATCAGGTGTTATCGGTTTAAACTGCTTAAATAATTAATGCCATATTTACCTCTACTTCCCTGTTGTAGTCTATGAGCTGATCTCCGGTGTTTAGAGATTTTTGCCTGTGTTAAAACTAAATGTTTTCAAAATTAAAGATAGATTATTTCTTCAATTATAAATCTCAGAGATAATTCAATATCATTTCTATATATTTTTGTGCAATCAGTCTATACAATGAAGAAAATGAGAATGTGTTTCACGTTATAATACAAAGTGAAATGGTTAGTTTTTCAGGAGATTCATAGTGTAGATCATGGCTATTTTCTAAATAGTCTACAGTAAACATTTAAATTCCTCACATTAACTGCAGGTAAATATAGAATTAATAAACCATTAAAAATGTTTCAAATGAACAAACGGGTTTGTACTCTACTCTGGTGATAACTAGGAATGGTGAGATGGATTGCAATAATGACTAGTCTATGATTGTTATGGTGGATCAAAAATGATCCTCAAATATTCTAATAAGTTTTTACTAGAACAATGATACATTGTGTTATTAGCTCAGTTCACAGATATACATATTTTTAAAAAGCATTGCATTGTTCTTTATATTTAAATAAGACTCAGCAAAGGAATACATTAGAGTTGACTTGAATATTGATTTAATGAGCATCAATAAATAATTATCATAAAATATGCATCAAATCTCTTTCTATAAAATGTATCATGAATTCATTAAGAGTCTTTAGTGTAACTATGTATGAGCAAATACCTATTGTCTATAAACTGATCCTTGAAAGATAAATGAGAGATTTGTTAGCTTTTTGCTCCACCTATTAAACTGTTTTAAACTGTCTTAAAAGTCGGAAATCTTATCATTTAGTCCTTGATAGTGAGCTTCAGTTTAAAAGACCTGCAAACTCATGAATAGACACAGGTTTCTCCCAGTTTAACTTACTGTGGCACACTTCACAAAACTACTCTGCTTAAATATAAATTCCCTGTGAAAATGGTAAAAGACAAAGCTTCTTGCACTAAATGGAAGAATTTTCAGGAGAAGTAGAGAAATATGCCATGGGTTAGCTACTACCAATAAATGTGAAACACGTTGCAAATAAAAGCGTCTGGTACTCTCTGCGTGGATTGGGAAGCTTCTTTGTTATTCTCCAGTTTCTGTTTCAGGTAAAGCTGTTATTAACATGAAGGAATCGTCTTAAATTTTGATGGAATTTACAAAACATATCTGAAATTCTTTCACATGTGTTTCACAAAGCAAAGAGAATTAAGGAACAGCAAAAACAAGGTGATGGCCTTGCAAAGAAAGAGGGCACACTGGGGACTTAGGATTTTGCAAAACATAATCATGGGCTAGCTAGATCCAATTATCATGAAGGTTTGGAACACAAGTTAGCTCAGACTCAAGAGAACAGCATGCTCTATGGAGTCAGAGTTAAAACATCAGAGAAAAGCTAGAAATTAGGTAAAATATTAGGATATATATATAAATAATAGTTTAAAATCTAATTTATGAATAGTTTTAAACTATTTGTGAATAGTTTAAAATCTAATTTATTTTAAAATTATTGTTTGTGATTAATAGTCAAGTTCCAACTCATAAATTATTTGAAATCTTTAAGGCATTAAAATGCAAATGTATTAAAGAATGTTGAGTGGAGACAGCGGGTTAAAATGTGATTGCATTGTAGAAAGTCCCACTCAATCACTTCTCTAAAGAATACATACACCAAAACCAAACACACATACAAACAAACAGCACAGAGAAATGTTACTCTTGCGTTAGAAAACCAGTGCCCCTCTAAAAGTTATAGCATGCCAAGAAAAATGAACTTCCATGAAAACCTATGTCCCTGGGGAGAATGGTAATTTCATAATACAGCGACACAGACAGCATTGCCATCAGTGTCTTCATTGGTAGCCCACTCATATGCCTTACAATTGATATGTGTGTGATTAAATTGTTTCATGGAGTAGATCAGATGTCTTTTATTAAACTAGGTTTCACTAAAATAATGGCTGGAAACCATATACTGCCAAGAAATTATATATGCAAAACAATTTTATTTATGCTATTTCCAACAACAATGAAAAGGCAGAAATTGTATTTTTCCCTATTCCCAATACAAGAGTTTTGCCAACAAAATTCCTAATGAAGGAGATCAGAATTTGCCACCCCAAAATATGTCTTTTGGGATATTGATTATTTTAAGCTGGTCATTAAAAAAAGTCTCAAAAAGAAACTTTAATCCTCCTCCTTTACCTGCCTGAGGAATTCAGATGGAAAAACCTGCTTCAGAAGAGGAATCTTAGCATACTCACTGTGTCATATATGCATTAAGTGTGGAGGACAGGGAGGGTTCATGAAAAAGTCTGTTAGAATCCCCTCTCTGTTCCATTGTTTTTGGGTGGCCTGGCATGAATTTGCTTACCACATGTTTGCTCTCTGTTGACTATCTGTGAATTGCTTACTTTCTTTTTGAAATCCCAGACCCCGTCCTCCCTCCTTCTTTTCCTTGGTCCAAAATGACATATAACTTCCCGATATATCCTTGAGGGTCTCATATTCCTTTGGAACCCTGATATACACACACATAATAAATCTGGTCGTTTTTCCAGTTGATCTGCTTCATGTTAATTTGATTATTAGTCCAGCCACAAGAACTTAGAAGGGTGAGAGAAAATTATTTTTCCACACTCACACAAATAATGTCAGCCATTTATATAATGTTATACAAAACATCACAGAAAGAGATCTAAATGAAATATTAATACATCATGCTTCATTGTGTATTTTACCTCGATAATTTGAATGTGAACAAAATTGATATATATGATCATAGAATTGTAACAACACTTATTCAAAGCATTAAAAATAACATCTACATTTTCTAATAATTAAAAGATCTTGCAACACAATTGTTTGCTCATAAAATTTCGCTGAACTTATGCTAAATGGTCATAAAGCATCATTTAGTTTTCTCACTCAAATAGAAAGCACAAAATGCTCCAATCTTTGGAGATACAATTGTTCTTTTGACTATGATAATGAGGGGAAGCAGAGTCTTGCTCCCCAAAAATATGTATTTTGGGAATATTGATTATTTTAAGTTGGTCATATTTAAAAAATACTCACAAAGAACCTTTGACCCTCTCTGGCCTAAAATAATTCAGATAGAAAAACCTGTTTAAAGGAAGAGAACTATTACCTTAGCATAATGTACCCTAAGTGCTGCAGACAGGGAGGAACCTAGAAAAATCTGTTAGACTCCCCTCTGTATCCCCATTGTCTGTGGGTGGTCCAGAAAGAAGTTGTTTACCAAAGGTTTGCTCCCCCTCATCTATGTGTAAATTGCCTACGGCCCCTTTGAACTCCAAATCACTACTCTCCTTCCTCCTTAGCTCAAGGTGACCTATGAGTTTCAACAGCCCCCTTCTTCCGGGAAGGCACAGTCTCGGTGAACCCCCGTTTGTAGGTACATTATAAATTTGGCTATTTTTCCTTTTGAATCTGTCTCATGTCAATTTGATTTTAGGTCAGTCAGAAAACCCTACCAGTGTAGAATACAAATGATTTTTTCTCTCCCACAATAAAAATAAGAGATAGCATACAGGAGGCATTCAATTAGACTTTTCTGGTGCAAATATTATTGAGTTAAGATTATAGAGTATGCTTAGGATGTAAAAAATATTAAAATTTCACATACGTTAGCAAATTATGCTGATGATATAAAAAACAAGTAATGGAACTAATTATGTTCGATGAGAATCATAAGGTTGGTTGTCATGCAATTTCTCTGAGCATCTGATTTTTTCCTTTTTTTATTGGTTCTGTTAATATAATCACTATCAAATGTAAACATTTGAAAGATACCACAGTTAAATACACCAGAATTTTTGCTCCTGTTTTTGCATTCACTTTCAGGCTCGGAAAATATCCGAAATCTGAAATCTGAGTACATCAGAACTCTAAGGTAGTCTACACGGATTGAGTTCCTCCTGTCTCTTCTTTTTTTTTTTTATATTTAAATTTATTTTTTTATTTTTTTTTATTTTAGATTATTCAGTACAGTTTCAATCTTTTACTCCCATTCCAGCCCACCCACCCATCCCTCCCCACCTCCCTTCCATTTCCAAGCCCTGTAGTTTTGTCCATGTGTCCTCTATATTTGTTCCTGTAAACCCTTCCCTTCTCCCCTGAAATTCCCTCCCCTCTCCCCTCTGGTCACTGACATCCCGTCCCCCATTCAGTGTCCTTTGTTATAATTTACTTGTTTCTTTGTTTTGTTGTCTCCTGTCTCTTGATAAATCCTTGCCCTGCCATTCCTGGTTCACGTTTACAACTGATTTAAATAGAGTGCTTCAGGGCAGGGATTTATGTTGCAGGCTTTACATTTATTTCATTGTTATTAACATTAAACATTTAAATTGCATACAGTAAGTTTGGTACAGTTTTAAAAATTTAGGTAAATGTATACAGACATGTAGCCACAGACGTGATGAAGATATAGAAACAGTTCATTACCCTTGACCCTTTGTGGCGGACTCCCTCCTCATGGCGTGTGTTGCCACTAATCTGTTTTTCCATCCCTAAGGCTTTGCCTAGGCAAGAATGTCCTGTAAAGATCTTATCAGTGGAAGAGTGCTTGCAGTGTCTCCAGAAAAATAATTTTCTGAAACCTGCATGGGGGTGTGGCTCTGTGGTGAAATGTATTCATGATGTAAAATTAAGGGGGTTCCTCTCCTGACTTCTCGATGTCCTATCTCCATTCTTCCTGCCATAGGAAAGGTCCAATCTTATGTTCAGCAAAATGAAGACAACAGCCAATGTCCAGAGTTTCTGTTGCAGATTAAAGTATAGTCCAGCCCAGCATCCTCCCCGCGTAGCATGTGTTTCCAGCTGCAGTCCATTGCTGTGCTGTGACATCCAGGCTGCCTCCTGGGCCTGCATGTGCAGCTAGCATGGCCAGGGGCCACATCAGGTCCTGAGCCAGAGAGAGACAGAGACACACAGAGAGAGACAGAGACACAGAGAGAGACAGAGAGATACACAGAAACAGAGAGACAGAGAGAAAGAGAGAGAGCTTAGTCCTTTTGGAGGCCAAACAATCTGCTGCAGGCCCTGGAAGCTGCTAGACTCACATGGCTGCATGGTCATGGACAAGAGAGCTGGGAAGAAGACAGGGTGAGTACATTTCTGGGTTGGAGAGAGCGAGAGAGTGAGAGAGAGAGAGATTCTTTGTTTGCCTGGGATTATATTAGTTTATGCTTGGGATAGACCAGGTACTTTTTAAAAATGACTAATCAACTTCCCAAGCTTTCGTGGGTTTTGGATAGAGTCCACCCCAGAGTTAGACTGACGGGCCTCCGTGGTACTGGAAGCAGGAAGGGAAGAGCGTTAACCCCCTTGGCAGACCACAGTGCTCTGTCCCCTGGAGTGTAAAGGGCTGTAGCTTCCTGGTGAAGCAAACAGGCTCACGCTTCCCTGTTTAGTAAGCCCAATGTCTAAGTCCCTTTTGCTCCCCTTCTCAACATCTAGGTACACACCACACTAACAAATACAATTATACAATATGTAAGCTTTTGAGGCTGAATTTTTTTCATTCAGCGTAAGTCATTTAAGATTCACCCATGCTGGTAGAGGTATCAGTAATTTTTCCTTTGTATTGTTGAATATCGTTCCATTGTATAGAGGTATCAGGGTTAGTTTAACCATTCCCCAGTTGAGGGACATTTGAGTTATTTCCACTTTGAGGGGATCACAAATAACCCACTATTAATATTTATTTCCAAAATTTTGTGTAAATATAGAGTTTTTATATCACTTGCCTAAAACCCAAGCAGTGGGATTACTGGGTTGTATGCTAGCCTGTTTTCAAAAGTTGCTGTAATATGTGACATTTGTATTGACAGTGCAAAGAAGTTCCAGTTTTTGGACATCTTCTATGATATTTGGTACAATCATTTATTTTAGATGTTCAATAAATGATAAGTATATGGTAATATCTTATTTTATTTTAATTTACATTGATGACAAAGAACATTGAACAATTTTTCCTGCACCTAATTGCCATCTCTGGATCATATTTGGCAGTGTCTCTTCTATTTATTTGCCCATTTTTACAATTAGGTTGTTTGGTTTCTTACTATTTAGTTTTGAAAGTTCTTTTAAAGTATATTCTGGATACATCTTTTATCAGAATCATGATTTTCAAATAATTTCCCTGGGTCTCTACTTCTCCTTTAATTCTCTTAAAATGGATTTTACAGAGCCAAAATTCCTAATGTCAGTGAAGTAAGTACAGTTTATCATTTATGAGCCATGATTTTAATGTCACATCTAAAAGTCTCATGCAAGATCACAAATCTTACGATGTTTATTTCAGGAAGACTTATAGTTTTAATTTTTAGACTTTGGTCAATGATCTATTTTGAGTTAATTTTTGTATATGGTAAAAAGTTTGGATTGAAGATCACTTTTTTGTATGTGGAAATCTCATTGTTCCAGCACCATATGCTAACAATGCCTACACTTCGCTCCAAAAGCTGCCTTTGCTTTCAAAAAGTAGTTGGACATCTTGTTTTCATTTCTAGACTACAGTTTAAACCATTCATCTGAAAGCTCATCCTTTCTTCATTGTGACAATGTCATTATTATAGTAGCTATATTTTCTTGATATACACACACACATACACACAGTAGAATTTTTACACAGCAAAAAAAAGAAAAAAAAACTTGCCATTTGCCACAATGTGGATGGACTAAACAGTATTATGCAAAGTGAAATAACAGACAGAGGAAGACAAATACCATTTGATTTCACTTATGTGTGGATTTGAAAAAAATGAAAACAAATGAACAAGCAAAACAAAACTCCAACAGATTCAAAGAGCAAAAACTGATGGTTGACATAAGGCAGCAGGTGGAGGGATGGTGACGGAGAATATAGCCAACAAGTGCCAACTTTGCACAGTGACTGATGGTTATTAGAATTCATATAGTGAGTACACTGTAAAATATATAAATGTTAAATCACAATGTTGTACACACGTATATGCTATCATATACTTACCATACATTAATAGGAAAAAAAAACTTTCTAGACAAAGGTGTACTCCGAGTATATCAGTGGGGCATCTGTGACAACTCTGTTCACTTTTCCAAACAGGACTCTGTCTTTTAAGAATAATTTATCACATGGTAATTATTATTTGCAGTCATGAAATTAACATCTAGAGTAGATGAATCTGCGTGTGCCTTTCCTTTGAAGCCTAGAGTAAAGGCAGACCAATAGAACAGACTTATACTGGGTGGAGCAAAAGTAGGTTTCAAGTTCACTTGAAAAATAACACAATGATTAATAAAAATATAAGGATAAACTGTGCTTCACAGACCCACAACCGTAAACATATTTTTAACCCAAACACTATATTGACTGTGTCATGGTTTGCCTTGCTATTCAGAAACCTGTGTTTTTATTTTGGGATTTTCCATCTATATCTTAGTTGATTGTGAATGTGTGTGTGATATGCACAATTTATAAGTCTTAAATAAAGACGAACACTCATATCCAAAAATGTATTGTTTTTCTTCTGGACATTAGCCAACTATATCGTGTATTGGTAAATCCCACAATTTGATTTAATTAATAAATGACAAGCAGAAGAGATGGGAGAACATTGTTGATAAGTAGGTGCCTTCTCATGGTTGCTGCCTAATCTGTTTGTAAGTAATTGGCTCTCTGTCAACCCCTCTGTTATAAAAAGTGTTAGAAACAAAATTGCATTAGTATAAACTGTTTTATTTCTCTTTTTAGGGGAAAAACTTTGTTTCCCTGGGGCAACAATAAAATGAACAAATCTGTGTCCTTAATCAGGATTGAGCATAATGCTCATCCTTGAATACACTTTGTAGTATCAGACAGAGATGTTTAGAAATAAGTACTAACACTAGTCTTTAATATGTCTTATTTAATATATCTATTTTTATTGTTATTCAAGTACAGTGGTCTCCATTTTTCCCCTACCATTCCCTCCAACCCAGCCATCCCTACCTCCCACCCTTAATCCTACCCCACTTTGGTTTTGTCCATGTGTCCTTTATAGTTGTTCCTGAAAACCCTTCCCTGCTTTCCCTCCATTATCCCCTCCCACCACCCCTCTAGTTAATGTCTATTTTTTTAATTTTTAAATTTTTATTGAATTTATTGAGCTGTCATTGGTTAATACAATTATATAGGTATTAGCTATACAATTCTATAATGCACTATCTGTATATTGTATTGTATGTTCACCACCCAAATTCTTATTTTCAAATGTAAATGGTTTTATTTATTATAAAAGGCCTGAAGTTTTTGAGGGTCGAAGATAAGATTTCCCATCTCTACTACCTCAGCCTGTGTTTATCTCTTTGCATCTTAAACTTTCATGAGACTTTGAATTTTAAGATATAGAATTAACATTCCATATTAAATTCCATCTAAAAATTAATTACATAAATTCCCAGGACTTTTATTCCTGAAAAGTTTAGAAGTTCAGTAATATTTTACTTGTGTCCTCTCTTTTGATATTTTCTCTTGTTACAAGTATCTGAGAAACATTTTCTTATGTATTATATCTTTTCAGAGACTGCTAAAATTTTAAGATTCTTCAGTGTGAGTAATATTAAGTGGTTAAATAAAATTTGCAATTGTTGAAAAGAAAAATCAAATTTTTACATTTGACTAAAGAGTATATTGTACCCTGGCTGATGTGGCTCAGTGGATGAACACTGGCCTGTGAACCAAAGGGTCGCTGGTTCAATTCCCAGTCAGAGCACATGCCTGGGTTGTGGGCCAAGTCCCCCGTAGGGCATGTGCCAGAGACAACCACGCACTGATGTTTCTGTCCCTCTCTTTGTCCTTTCTTCCCCTCTGTCTAAAAATAAATAAATACAATCTTTTTAAAAAGTGTATATTGTGTTCTTTTCTTATAAAAGAATGCCTAATTCTCCTCTGGGGCCTTACATACCACAACTCCTTTGTCTCATCATCTCATTGGACAGAGGCAGTAGACATGTCCATTTGAATGTCTTACCCAGATCTGCAGGTTGAGGGTGATGGAGGGAGGGGGTTGGTCAGGTGGAAGCAACACAGGTGCTCCCCCCACATGCAGTATTAACTATGTGGATATGTAAAGCTCACAACCTTTACCTTTTAAATTCAAAGTAAATCTAATCTAGCAAAACTGAAGTTGTGAGCAACATTCTAAATTAATTATCTTGTTTTTTTAGTATAGCTTTTTGTCCTTCATATAAAAAGTAGGAGAGGAATCCAATTTTATTGAATACTTTTCATGGCCCTACTAAGTTGTGACTTTAACCAGAGATGAATAAACAATAAGTGTTTATTTATATTTTAAATTCTTTCATAAACCTTATTTTCAGTGTAGTCATAAGGATCACACAACTTCCTAAAAAGAAGGAAACTCTAAAGTTTTACAGTTGCCTAAGTGCTTTCTATTAAAAAGAAATATTTATTGAAAAGTGTTACAACCAAGACTTAGAGAAGTATAATATTTTTTAAAACTGTATAATATCAAGATAATTGAATTTTAATCCAAAAATCACTTAATGCTTCTAATTAAATTAAATTCCTCAGCAAATTGAATTTTAATAAGCTTTCTTTAAACATGATTATTATTTCATTTCTACTACCATAGTGTAGTTAATACAGAACAAAATGGGTATTACCAGATTTAGCACAAATGCTAAAATAATAAACTTTTTTAAAATATCATGTATTTGCTCTGTATACCAGGTAAGTTGTTGTCTAAACACATATTTGGAAGAAAGGTAAATATGTTTTTGTATCTAAACTGTTATAATTTAAAGAATACAATAAGTTCTTCTAAAACTAAACTGATACACAAATTACGTGCTTGTGTTACTGAACAAAGGGACACAAAGTTTTGACTGTCTGCAGCCACAAGAGCCAGTCTCCTGAGACAGATCCTGAGGCAGAAGGAAAGAGGTTTTCTTTTTCCTTTGAGTTGTCACATTTTAGAATAAGAAGCTAAGGTTTAAATTATCATTTTTGTTTGTGTCATCTTTTTCTCTTTTTAAAATACTATAAATGTTATGGATTATATATATGAAATATAAAATATGAATATATATATATTATATACATAATATATACCTGTTTCAGTCATTATCCCCAGTCATTTTTTAATTAGTTTTGAAATATTCCTATTTGGGGCCAAGCCGGTACTTTTTTTTTCAACATGCTTCTTACTCTGGCAGCTTCATCCCTTTTCACATATCCTAGAGTCACCATTCTTCTTAAGAGCACTGTCTCTTTTCAGAGATATCGTACTTGAAGTCCACAGATGATGTTAATTGCTATTGAAAGGTTATTGCTTTTTGTCGAAGTAGGCAGAGGTAAGAAATACATATTTTCAAAAAACAAATTATGATACTCATTTTAGTTTTAACATATCAGAGCTTTTACTTAATGCCTTTATCTTAATCTGAAAAACTCTTTGTTCATAAATCCTTGTTAAAAAAAGTGAGGCATATAAAAATTTAAGCATTTACTTAAGCAGACATTTATTAGAATCAGGCAGCACCAAACTGAAGGTGTTAGGAGCCCTCTGCTAACAGTAATCAGGGGAAAGCCTTATCTAGAGAAACTATGAACTCAAAAGAAAGAAAATTGTATGATTGACTATAGCTTAAAGTTGGGTTGGCTGTCTGTGCCTGGTTGTCCTCAGTGTTTTGTTCTTTGAAACTATGCACTGTGGATGTACAATCAAAATGTCTCCTATTGATTTAAATAGTCTCTCTGATTGTATTACCAATTTGAAACACTGGTTTATTCATTCCATGGTATTTTCAAACTTTAGAAGTTTTTTTTCCTAACGGTTTTGTTTAATATTTTAGCTATGCAAACTATTTTTGTGTTTCCAAAATCCAAGTAAGCAATAAGCTACAATCTGAGATGTCTCATTCGCATTCCTGTCTCTTCCAACCTGATTTCCATCATTCGCACCTGATCCTAATCCTAATACATACATTTACCCATGGGCTGTCCTCAAATCTCACATGCCGCAAGACTTAATCTCTTTCTGACACGCATAAACGCAAAGAAATAGTTTCACTTTTAAACATAGTTGATGTCCTATTTTTATTTTTTATTATATTTATTACTATGTTCTGTATTTGTTCTCTCCTTAGGATTTTGGGGTTATTATAAGGAATTATTTTCTTTTTCATAATTCTGAACATCCATAATGCTTAAGATAAACATTAAGGGTAGTAATTTTATAGAATATTTTTATTAAAGCTAATACTGCAGAATAACACAATCTCTGTTTAAAATGTCTTTTTTTCATAAAATTTGACAGTTCTCTACTTCTTATTTTACCACCATAATAAGTAGTAGCAGCCCAAGATCAATAGATTATTCAAATTGTGACATCAGGGAACAAGAGAAAGTAAAGGCTTGGTGCTCATCAATTGACTCTAGTTAGGAAAACCACGAGATAATTCTTTTAAGGGCATATTGCCATTAATGGGCAAAATCTACCAATATTTTGGAATTATATCATAGAAACAGCAATTGTCCTCTCAATAGACCAGAAAAAAATACCTGAGGCAGATTAATTAGTGCTAGCAGTAATGTATAACAGGGAAATTTGTTAAGTCTAGAAAAACATAAGGCATAAACATTTTTGAAAAATAATACTCATTTCAGGGAATTAGAAAGTGCCTGAATAGACACTCATGGTTTTATTTTTTATTCAATTCATTGGGGTGACCCTGTTTAATAAAATTATATAGGTTTCAGGGGTAGAATTCTACAATACTTCCTCATCTGTATATTGTATTTTGTGTTCACCACCCAAAGTCATGTCTACTTCCACCACCATTTATCCCTCTTTTACCTTCTTTTACCTTCCCCCATCCCCCTTTCCTTCTGGTAATCACCATAATATTGTCTGAGACTATGAGGTTTTTTTTTTTTTTTTTGCTTGCTTGCTTAATCCCCTCAACTTTTTCATCCAGCCCCTCAACCCTCTTTTCCTCTGAGAGCTGTCAGTGTGTTCTCTGTACCTATAAGTCTGTTTCTATTTTTTGTTAGTTTATTCTGTCCATTAGATTCCACGTATAAATGAAATAATATGATACTTTTCTTTCTCCCAATGGCTTATTTAACTTGGCATATTTTAAAACTGTACTCCCATTAGCGTGGTTTCTTCGTATTAGGAATCACAATTTTCACTTTGGAAGTAAGCAGGACATGGAGGAAATTTAAATGCATAGTACTAAGTGAAAGAAGCCAATCTGAAAAGGCTGCATGCTGCATGCTGTATGTATGTGGCCTTGGAGAAAAATCAAAGCTGTGGAGACAACGGAAAGATCAGTGATGGTTGCGAGCAGGGAAAGATGAATAGGCACGGCACAGAGGATTTTTAGGACAGTGAAGATACTGTAATGATGAATACATGTTATTATGCACTTGTCTAAACCCAAAGAATGTACACCAACAAAAGCGAACCCTAAGGTAAACTATGGATTTTGTGTGGTCATGATGTGTCAATGTAGGATGATCCTCAGTAAAATATGTACCATTCTGCCGATGGATGTTGGTAATGGGGGAAGCTGTGTGTGTGTGGGAGTGGGGATATATGGAAAGTCTTTGTACATTTCACTCAGTTGTATTGTGGACCCAAAAGTGTTCTAAAAATAAAATTTATTAATTAGAAATAACTAAATTCAGAAAAACACTTTAAAATTAATATTTTGAATGTTAAGCAAATACAAAACAGTATTTATACAAACAGGAAGGCACAAAAATCATGATACAATGAACACCTTACACTTACCAACAGAATACAGAATATTTATGTTTAGTATCTTGTGTATTTCATACTTATTTTATCCCTTCTTTTCTCAGGTTTATCAGGCTTTTCCTTGATTTTATTATATAGATTTTTATTGATAAAAAAGTTTACTTTTAAATGTTTTTACGTACTGCATAAAAAGACTCATGGTACACATATTTTTTTCTCATTTTGCCTCTGATAGAAACATTACAATGCCTGGTGCACCTTATATGCATATGTGTAAATTAAATATGCAAGTGAAACATAGCCCTTTTTCACATGTTTCTATTATATAGGCAAATCAAAATAAGCCCATTATTGTACACATCTCAGTCCTAATATTCCTCCCATTTTAATTTGAATGGGAACAAAGTTCGCTTTCACGTGAAAGGAGAGTGAGAGAATGACATCTTTCCTTTACTGAAATTCAAGGTAGATTGCAGCATCTGAGAATAAATGGCCCAAGTTCTCTTTTCTGCTCTCAAATATTAGATTGTGAAAAAGATCGACATCATCCTAATATGTATGCGTAGCGAAAGGTTCAAAAAGTAATGTATGACCTAAGTTCTTTTTTTTAAGCACAGATTGAACCGAAACTGTGAAGGTACCTACCCCCCTGACTGCACTCTCCACCATGGCCTCTCTGCGGAAGGCATCACGGCCTCCCTACTTAGTGAAATACACTTCCTTGGCAAGCCAATCCACGTGTGTTAACCATTGCAGAGTGGATCCTCAAAAAAAGCAGCATTTAAAACATGGTTTAATAAGTAAATCGGTAACAAAAGGCTTCCATATAACAAGCAGCTTTTAAAATCCTTCATTCAGAAAGGGAAAAAAACTGGTCCAATATTTTGTTTCAGTGATGTTTAAATTGCAAGTGATAAAAAACTCACTTCCAACTGACACAGAAAAAATAAGTAATGTTTCACCACTAGGTCAGTCCTTTAATCCACATATATTGGTTACTACAAACCCTGAAAACAGATTCTCAGACCTATGAGCAAACGGCAGCCCACTGAATCTAGAATACCCCACTGCACCTACATCATGGGATTTGGGGAAATAATTTCTGAAGGAAGGGGAACTTCTTCTGGATTGCTGGATTGTTTTTAGGGACGGGGGATAGAGGCTGTCCCTTTCATTATGATTAAACTGCTGTCTTTGGCCCAGACCCTAACTCAAAGGCAGACAATATTTACGCACGTGGATAAGGAATGTGAGGCCATTGTAATAGAATCTCCCAATTTATATAGTTTTGCTTTGTAAGTTTTGTTCTGTCAGAGTCCGGCAGAGCCTTTGTGAGAATCAATTCCCAGTTCCAGATGCTCTGAGCACCTCTGTGATGTGAAGACAATAACTGGACTTTCTTTTGAGTATACTCACCCTCTTATTCTTTCTGTCACTGACCGCCCTGGAATATTATCCCATGGATTCTCTCTGCTGAAGTTATTATTGGTCAAAGCTCATTCCTAGATGCTGCATAAAAACAAGGGGATTAACCTAAGCAATTTAATGTTAAGAAAACTCAATTTTACAAAGTCCTTTTCAAGCCCTTTAAGCCGTTGTGATTGACAACCCCTGGTTCCTAGGCCCCAGAGTGATGGCTCAGCAGATAAACACACTGAGGGTGAGGAGTGGGAGCTGAGTGGGAGCTGTTTTCCCGTTTGAAAGTGAATGAATGACTACTTGTTTCACTCTCTTCTTCCCTATAGAATATTGTCTTGAGATAAATAGCAGTATACCCACATGGATGTGTCTTTATAAAATGAGAAACAGTCCCACACACAAGTGATTCCATACCAACTGCTTGTTAATTATCTTGCGGAAATGGGATAGGTTAACATTGTTTTCAAATAGTCTTTTAAAATGGTTTTGTGGTCACTGGCCTGTTTAACTGAAAGTCTACTGACTTGGTACCTGATCTTCCTAGAGTATTAATAACTATGTGGTATATATAATGTAGGTCTAACATCTTTACACAACTTAACTGTTTAATGTTTAGCAATTAAAATTATTCATCACTTTTTAGTATCATCTTGAAATTTTATTTGCAGACTTCATTATAGTATTTAGTAGAAGTATTGCAATATTCTCTTTATTTTTCAGTAAAATATTAGAAATGAATATTTGAGGAGGAACTCAGATAGAGGACAAAATATTGTGAATGTCTCTTCTACACACACACTGACATTTCAAAATATATGTTCCATTCATTAAGAAAACTCTCAACAGCTTAGCTTTTTTCTATATAAAAATATAGACTTAATTATAAAAGGCTTTCCCTTTCTAGTAATTAGTGGCTTTAGGCTTATTTTTATACAGATCTTCAAGCATTTTTGTTTCTCTGTTCTAAAGTAATGAGCTACTCAAATTTATTCCCTTATTATTCGGTATTTTCTAAAAGGTATTCAGAAAGATTTTCCAGTTATCCTTCCAATGTGAAGCCTAAATTATGAGGACACAATGATGATGTTTTCATATTTATATAACCTAGTTTCATCTAATTTTAAAAAGTGCACTCACAGGCAAGCTTTTCATTAATGGTTACTGTCGGTTCTTTCTCTTGAAAAGACAGACTCACCTTATTCATTATTGAGAAACTTGCAAATGACCAAGTTAGGTAAATCACATTTTATCTGTCAGTTGCTGGTTCAAGTAAAATTGATGTTTCATGAAAATGCTGTAGTTTTGCTCACAATTCAAATAATCATACAAGTTTTTTTTCTTGTAATAGAACTGTTTAATGCAGACTTCTCATTTTTTCATACAGATTATTAAAATAATTTTTACCAGGAACCAGTAATGAGTGACATTAAATCAATGTTAATAGTTAATAACTTGTATGTTTAATAAAGTTTCACCCAGACCATTCTTAAGTGAAGCCGGCATTTTCCCCCTGGAATTACTTAGGAGCAAAGAATACAATGGATACTATAACTGTTTGGTTTCACTGCTTCATACCTGTTAAGCTGCCAGGAATTTTACCTACCACTGTTTATGCATCATCAGTTCAAATGTCAACAGTGAAAACAAAAATATTGTCTTACTATTATAAGGAAAAAGTTTTGACCTTGCAACCCCTAAAAGTACAGAGCGGACAATCAGGGATTTGCAGACCACATGTTAAGAATAACTAGTCTAGGGAACTTGGCTCTGTCTCTTGTTCTGCAGGCTCATAATATTGAATGTTGAGTAGGTTTTGTCCCTGAAGTGTTCTTCTCTTTCAAGCATCTCAGCATAATAAAACAGAAGTTTATTCTTTCTGAATCCAAGTCTCATGTGATATGGGAGAAACTCCAGGGTAGTTGTGCTCTATTTGGCAGGGATTCTGGCTGCTTTGTTTATGTTGTATCTCCTCCCCCTACACACTTTCAAGTTTGCTGGGGCAAGGGAAAAGGGTACCAGAGCGATGGCAGTTAAAAGTCTTGGCTCAGGAGTGATACACATTATTTCTTCTAATTATCCATTAGCTAGAATCGATCATATGACCCCAGAGAACTTCAAAGTCATTGGAAATGTAATGTTCTCGGTTCCCAGACATCATGAAGAATCAGATAAGAGTGCTAAATGACTCTATTACACTTCACCATTGTTAAGTGTTTTTGGAGTTCTGGTCTGTACCAGGAACTTTCCTGGACAGTTTTGATAAGAGATTAAAGAGGCAGTAGTGACTTTACTCTGGGGAAATGGAGAGAGAGAAATAACATAATAAAATGTGATAAACACTCTAGTAAGGTAGCACATGCAGTGTTTCACATGCTCCTGAGATGTGGCGTGAGAAGGGCACAGACAAACCCATTGGCTTTGACTACCTGGAAGGGTTGTTAACCACAGGAGCATCTCTGTGGGGCCATGGTGACTAAATGGGGTTCTAGTAAAATTTAAAAAAAAATTTTTGAGAAGTTTATGAAAAAGGGCATATTTACAGAGTAATTTTAAATGAATCTGGAGAATAATTTGATGAATTGCCTCAAAGACAATGATGCACCAGTGACAAAGCCACCGTGTTTGGTGAAGCCACGAAAGCATACGAAATGCAGAAAGTAAGTCAAGTGGGGCCAACATAAAGCCTGCTTTTTTCAGTCTGACACTGTAGTTTTTGGTGAAAAGCCAATTTCCAGAAGCTAATCAAATTATTTCTTCAGAATTAGTATTTTTTCAACATCTGCTAGGGATGCTGAACATGAACTTGAATGTCAAATCCCTGCTTTACTTTGATCATGAATGAGGCAAAGAGACTTGAAGTTTAAACTCTCAACAGAGGCTTTCTTCTGAAAGAGGAGATGTTTGCCTCCACGGGGCTATCAACAGAGGGAGTTTTGTGTAAGGCCACATAAGCATAAAAGTGGCAGAGCCCCTCCCTTCCAGCAGCTTTAAGTGATCAGGACGAACAAAGCACTCATCACTGGACAATGAAGACTTCTAGATGTCAAAGGAAGAGATGGTTGGATGATTACAGTGCCATTTCGCCCAACAATAAACTCGTTTCATTCACTTTCAGTATAATTGTCCTTTTTCTCTTAAATTTCCTGACACTATCTCTACACTTCCAACAAAACAAAGAACAAAGCCTTTGATTGTAAGCACTATTTTTAATCATTGTCCAAACAGGGGGAAAAATTCATGATTAGTTAAGGAAAATAGTATCGATAAATAAAGTTTGCATTGCTATTCAAGTGAAGTTTAAAAAAGAACACCATTATTTTTGTAAGAAATATATGTAAACATTTTTAATATGAAGTTGCCTTGTATTATCAAAGTTTATTTCTCTGTGATTTTGAAAATATGTTAAAATTTAAAATAAACAGAACACAAAACTGCAATGATATTATAATGTCATGATACCTGAATTTGGTGAGAATGAGACCATTATTTTCATGTGTATATCTTTGTGTGTATTTGAGTGTTTACAGGTTTTTATTTATATTGAGGAATAATTGTTGTATTTTTGTTATCTTGATGAATCACCTGTTAAAATATCACAGAGACTAAAATTTTACTATTTCAGAAAACTAATAGCTAATAACATATGATGACCTTGGTAGTTTTTAAAAGTACTTTTTATACCAAATCACACTCAACTCATTCTTTATTCCAATATTTTTAGTCTTGAACTCTTTCATATTTATTCAACAACTTATTTTCCACTGACAATGAGAAATGTTTTTTAACTCCTACTGAATCAAAATATGTGAATATGTCTGTGTGCAATTTTCAAGAGAATACACCAAAAATTTGATTAGTCCAGTCATTTCTTAAAGAACATAGCCTTCTGTTACTATGTTATTGTCATTGGTGTTTCCCAGATATGGCCAAGATTGAGAATTTTGGAGTCAGACAGATTTCTGTTCATATTCTGAACCCTATACTTGCTGAAGTTTTAACCTTAGATAAGTTACTTAACATATATATAGTCCAGAAGGTATCTAGCCATGTAATATGAAAAATAGAGACATTTATTTAAGAAGATACAAGAAACATTGCACATAGGACAGTCAGAACTTGGTACCCATCAAAGTAAGCACCTTGGAACCTCACACAGTTCTCCCAATTACCATCAGCTGCCCCATCATATTTTCCTAAATCTCATTGATGGTCTGAAATCTCTTCCCTTTCAAAGGTGATTTTAGATTTGGGAAAGGCCAGGAGTCACAGGGCGCCAAATCTGGGCTGTAGCGGGGCAAGTGACCTGGGTGATTTTCTGTTTCACCAAAAATCTACATATGAGACATGATGCATGAATGGGCACATTGTCATGATGATGCTTCCAATCACCAATGGCCATAGCTGTGGCCTTCTGAATCATTCAAATAGTTTCTATAGGGAATTGTTCAAGCTTAACACAAAATGTGATGAAGAGTTGCTGCTCTACTCGCTCAGTCATTTTGAATGTGATGGCCACACAGTGCACATGCTCACTGAACAGAGTCTACCACCCACACTAAGTACAGTGAAGTAACCATTGTTCATGCGTATGCATTCCAGTCCACTCTCCTTGCCTGCCAGGTTACATTGGTTTCGCACAAACCATTTTCATCATATTAGCAATGGATGTGCCTTTAAGAGTTTTACATATATATAAAACTGTGGCAAAATGTCCTCCTGGTTAAAAACAGATTTCTTAATTCAATGAATGGAATATATTTCAAAAAGCACAGACATACATTAAACATTTAGTAAATCATAGTTACTATTTTCCTTAATATAATCTTTGAACTTGAAAAACAGATATACCCAGGGTAATACAATGAGAATGTAAAAATAGATAAAAGAAATGCTTTAGAAATATAAAATATATCTCCCTAGGCAAGGGAAAAAAGAAAAAAGATAAACAAATGGGACTACATTAAACTAAAAAAATATCAACAAAATAGAAAGACAACTTACAGAGTAGGAGAACATATTCACCAAAACATCTGATAAGTGGTTAACATCCAAAATTTACGAAGTACTTACAAAATTCAACATGAAAATAAAAAATGACCTAATTTAAAAATGGGAAAAAGACCTGAATAGACACTTCTCCAAAAAGGCCATACAGATCAATGGACATATGAAAAGATGCTCAGCATGACTAATCATCAAAGAAATGCAAATCAAAACCACAGGGTGATACTACCTCACACCTGTCAGAATGGCTATTGTCAATACATGAAAAAACAACAAGTACTGGAGAGGATGTGGAGACAGGGGAACCGTTTCACACTGTTGGTTGGAATGCCAACTGGGGCAGCCACTGTGGAAAACAGTGTGGAGATACCTCACAAAATTAAAAATGGATCTGCCTTTTGACTCAGTGATCCCACTTCTGGGGATATATACCTGAAGGAATGCAAAATGCTAATTCAAAAGAATATAAGGACCCCTATATTCATTGCAGCATTATTTATAATCATCAATATATGAAAGTAGCCCAAGTGTCCACGGACAGGTGAGCGGATAGAACGAACAACTATGGGGCATTTACACAATAGAATACTAGTTGGCCACAAAAAGAAAGAAAATTACCCTTTGCGACAATAAGAATGGACTTGCAGAACATTATGGTAAGTGAAATAAGCCAGTTGGAGAAAGAGAAATACCATATGATTTCACTTAATGTGGAATCTAATGAAAAAACTGAACTAACAAGTAAAAGAGGGACAGACTCATAGATGGAGAGCAAATGACAACTAGTGGGAGAGGGGAGGTTAGAGGGTAGAGGGATTGAGCAAAAAGGAAAAAGGACTCATGGACATGGACAACAGTGTGGTGATTGCTGGGGGAGCAGGTATAAGGGGACTAAAAGGTAATGTAAAAAAAATACACAAAGATTAAGTTAAAAAAAATTTAAAATTAAAATGTGCTTAAATGTGATCATTTACCATGTTACTTCCTAAAGTATTTTTAACATGCTGGGAAAATAATAATGATGTTTATAATAATAATGCAAAATCTTAGGAGAAAGAGGATCAGAAAAAAATTAACAGGAGACAGAGACAGTGAGTGTTTTGATAAAGAAGATAAAAGCTCCCCGAGCAGTGTGGCTCAGTTGGTTGGGCATTGTCCCTCAAAGCCAACGGTGACCAGTTCGATTCTTGGTCAGGGCACATGCCTGGGATATGTACCAGAGGCAACTAACTGATTGATGGTTTTCTCTCACATCAAAGTTTCCTTCTCTTCCCCTTCCTCTCTCTAAAAATAAGTAAATAAAATCCTTTAAATAAAGATAAAAATGAAAGCTAAGAACTTGCACTGAACAATAATAAAACAAGACAATTTTGCAAAGGCCCAAAATGACTTGAAAAACTGAGATACTGAATATTGTAAAGATTGAGATACACTGAAAAACAGTATTTATGTAGACATGTTCATCTTTGAATTATGTTTCCGATCAACTCAACTAATTCACTCCTCCCAAATCCACAGAAGATCTGACACTCAAACTCTTGAATACGCAAACCTTTGAGAAACCTTCGAGGTTATGTACATGTAATTCACATGGTGTCGTTGAAGTGCCAAATTGAAATCTGCTCCACAACAGTGGGAAACACAGCAGTCTCCTCAAATCCGAGCCAGAACATTGGCAGTAAATTTCATAACGCTGAAGATATGACATAATTCTTCTTCTAAAAACCTGATGTTTCCCAAGTAAATAAATTAATCTGGGCATTTGGAAACCTTAAAATGGGGAAAAAAATTATCCCAATCTTTCTAGAGCACAGATCTCAAAGTATAGCTAAGAATAGATTATTAAATTCTGTTAAAAACATAATCACAAAACCAAAGATTGCTAAGCATTCAGGAAATGCTACCAAACACAGACACTAAACATAAACAAAAAATAAAAAAATATATTGGAAGGTAACAGAGACAATGTAAAGATTACAACTAAGCTTAGACAATAAATCCTCAGCAAGATAATAAACAATATTGAATTGGAGTCATTTAGGAAAGAATAAATCACATGGTGGGAGGGAAACAAAAAAACAAAACCTAAGTGGTTTAAGAAAATAAGTATGCCCCCAAATATGTATTATTAATTATTATTATCTGCTGCGTGCCGGCTGCAGCAGAGTCCAGGGGGTCCCGAAGGTGCTATGAGGCGTCGGCGCGTGGAGATCAAGCAACTACACAGCTCAGAGGCAGGTGAAGCACTGATTCATTTATTGCAAGTACAAGTGGAATTTTATATTTTCCTTTTTGGCATAGATTAACATTTGCAGGTGTATCACCTGATCAGTTAAGCAGAAAACTTAATACAAAGGTAACCAGGAAAAGTACGAAAGTTTCCATGGATATAATTATATTAAGCAAAGATTGTTTTGACCAAAGTTTCTATAGATTCAGTTATAGTGAACAAAGATTATTCTAACCAGGAGAGTTATAAATCAGATGATTATAATTTTTCAGTAATTGTTCATAGGGCAAAAGTATACAGTAGATTGAGCAGAGGCAATAAGGCCTTTGTGACATCTAACAGCTATCTATCTTTTCTGTCTAAAATGTTTCTCTGTATCCTATAAACTTTGACTTCATAATAACTGTTTCTAAGATGTTTCTCTATGTCCTATAAACTTTGACTTCACAGTGACTGTTTCTACATGCTTAATAGCTAACCAGCTTTTCTTATTTCTATGGCTGTCTAATAGAAATATATTTTCTATTCAAGGTAAAGGAGGGGCTATTACTCTAACGACTTTTAGACATTCAGGGACTTGTTGAACAGAGACGCATGGGTCTGATTATATCCTGCTTATGTCAGCTGCTGGTTAGCTCCAAGAGTGGTGGTCATTTCCAAGAGGTCCTAGATGATTAAGGCAGTAAAAATATAGAATCCAAAAAGGAGAAAGAACAAAACCAAACACAGATCCCAAATAATGCCACGTCCTTCAGGCCAGGATATGCTTCTTTGAAGACATATCCCCCATGTCCAGACTTTGCTCAGACAACATGGTTGGAGTTGGACGTGGCAATTATCATCATCATTTAGTGTTGCTGTGGTGTTGGTGATAATAGTAGTAGTACTGCTAGAATGTTCAATCTGGTACAGATGACTCAGAGAAACACAATATCCAAACTGATAGAGATGTCAGAATACTACAGGTGTAACACCTGCTCACACATGGTTTTTCATCAAGTGGGTGGAAAAGAACATTACTGAGAAATGTTTGCATCAGTAGTTAAATGCTCAGAAACAAAGGGAAAACACATTAGGGTCCACCAAGCCCACTGAACAGAACTGGTCTCATGGTACCATCTGTCTTCAAAAAGGAATAAGTAGAATCCTGCCGTTGACTTTGAAAATAAGAATCTAATTTCTTAACTTAGAATTTTAAATGGAAATATGATGCTAGCAACTAAGATAAAAAAACAAAATATAGTTCTTACATATTGTAATTGTGATAATTATGGGAATAGAAAGTAAAAATGCAGAGATCTCCCAGCTTGTGGCAAAATACTAAACAGATTACTGTAACAGAAGATAACCAAAAAATTAGAAGATTTAGGAAAAAACAGCAAAAATAGTAGATGGATTTATCAAAGAAGAACTCATAGACACAGATAATGGTGTGGCGATTTTGGTGGGGAGGATTGTGGGTGTAGGTGGAAGAAGGTATGGGGAGCTAAATGGTAAAGGAAAATATAATAATAATAAAGATAAAAATAATAATATGTAGAAATATTATCTCTGAACTGTGCAGGCTCATTCTCCATTAATAAATGATGACTAGAAAGACACACTTGAAAATGTTTCATGGTAAAATGTTAGAACAGTTACTTCCAAAGAGGAAAAAAATCATTTTCAAAATAATTGAAATGAAAATGAAATGTCATTAGAATTTTCAGTAGTTGCTTTGGATTGCAGAAGGTAATTGAATAATTTCTTCAAATTTCTGAGAAATAAATGATTTCGAAATTATATACTATTATTACTCTCCTTTGAAAGGATAATTAAAGATATTTACAGAATGATGACGAAGAACTAAAAACTGTTCACATATCCCCTTTCCTAGGAAGCCACTAGAACTTTAACAGAGGAGGAAATTAATTTTTGTAAAGAGGGAGATATATGATCTAGAAAGGAAAAAAAAATCTCTTAGGGTGGAAAGGAAGTCTCACAGTGAGATTCTGTGTGCAGAGTAATGGGAAACCAACCTGGCGGGGAGCAGGGGAACTTGTACTGAAGAAGGAAAGATCCCAGCATTAGCAATGATAACAACAGGAAAAAAAAAACAATGGCAAATTTTGGGGGGAAACACAGGGAAACTGACACTGAGCATTTCAAACTCTATTTGATCACTCAGGAAAAAAGCAAATACAGAAAATATATGAATAGACCATATACAATAATATAAACATCAACTATTTTACCAAAGTTGTTTTAAACACAGTTACGGAGAAGCTAAGCCTTCCAAAGAAGTTAAAACACCCCCAAAAAAGTAAATAGGTAAGGTCAGTATAAACATACTATTTAGGTAAGTAGAAGCAGAAATAACAGAAATAGCTAAAAAAAGTTGGGCTTAAATCTAAGTTGTGGAAATATGGGGCAGGATACTGCTTTGTTTCATTATAGTTTTTTATATTGTAGCTAGATGGCTTGATACGGTTTGGTAGAAATAAGATTATTTTAAAAGGCAAAATGTGTAGACTTAAAACCTATGTTTTGGTAATTGCCTTCCATGAGTAATAAAAAATAATCTACTTTCTTTGAATACATCTATGTGGTACATCTTAAACAAAAGGGGGATGATGTATCAAGTTAAAAGGCATATGGAGGTGGTATTTCTGAAAAGGATAAAAGAAATTTGGTAATTAATTACACAGAATCTTGGGTGACTAGGTAGACTAGAGAAAGAGCACACAGGGAGACTCATCATTGTGTCTGATTGTAAAGTAGATTGTGCTGAACTTTCTGTAGTGTTTATAAAGTGTTTATGCATGGCATGAATTGATTGCAAGATGATGTAATTATCAATTGAAACAAATATAACTTAGTAATTAAAGTTCTCAATGTATTATTTCCTAATCAGTAGATTAAAACAGGGTTGGCAAAATACAGCTCCAAGCCAAATCTGTCTCTCATTTTTCATAACAAAGTTTTGTTGGAACTAAGCCATTTACTGTATATTGTCTATGGGTGCTTTTGTGTCACACAAAACAAGTTGACTACTTCATACAGGGGATGTATGGCTGATAGAACATAAAATGTTTACTATTTTGTGCTTAACAGAAAAGTTTACCGATCCTTAACTGGCTTATTGATGATTACTTTGGCCTATTTTGTATACTTTGCCGAATTTTCAGATAAATAGAAAATGAGTGCAGTGTGTCTTCAAAAAGAGATTGGTGTAATTATCCTGGCACTTCAGTCAAAGAGCACAGTATACTTGAGTCTGTACATGATGACTGGAATTCACATTTCTTACTAATACCTTAAAGTAACAGTTATGAGGTTTTTTTTAGAAGAAGGTGTTAGATTTTGTATTGTCTTAACCTCATTTCTTCAGAAGCAAAATGATAAAAAGTGAATGTGTTAAATTTGAAAAAAAAGAAAATTAGCACTATTATTTTTCTAAATTAATCATCTAAATGCCTTCAAGTAGATCAAAAAATTGGTAATGTAAAGAGAAAAAAGAAAAGATGTAGTGACTATATTTATTAGTAAGGCATTGATGTCGGAGAAAACCATCAATCAGTTGCCTCTCATACATATAATTAGAACTCTAATTGTATGTAAAGTGTTTCCAGTGGAATTTTCTTGAAAATATTCTAGTACAATGTACTTGGCCAGCATGCATGCATGCAAAATTACAAATTATAAGTAAAACTATCATCTTTAAATTCTCTATGATCTACATTTGTTGGAAGCCTATATTTTCCATCTGTAAGTAACTAAAGTGTTCTGAACACTCATACCATCAAAGTTATGCCTATCCTGGTTTGAACAGCAAACTAATGAGTTCAGGAAAATGTATATATATCTTTCCTGAACTCATTAGTGTGTGTGTGTATATATATAATTGATTTTAACTGATTGTGTACATGGCTAGTCACTCTTACATCTCAACAACAAATCTAAGATCTTATTTTCAGTAAAAAAAGCATTGCAATAATTAGCAAAAAATGATCTCACCTATAAGAGGAATCTAATGAACAAAATAAACTAGTGAACAAAATAGAACCACAGGCATGGAAACATGGAAGAGATTGACAGTGACCACAGGGGAGGTAGGAGGGTGATAGTGGTGGAAAGGAGGGGGAGGGACTAAAGAGCATGTATGAATGACCCATGGACATGGGCAACAGTGTGGGAATTGACTGTGGGAGTGAGGGTTAAGATGGAATGAGGAGGGCGAAGAGGGTAAGATTGGAACAACTGTAATAGAATAACAATCTTTAAAAATAACTAGCAAAACCAGTCCCCAAGTTGCATTAGAATTATAATATTTTAGAAAATTATATGTCTACTGGATGTCTTCTTTTACTTTGGAAATCCAGTATAAAATTGAATGGGTGTCTAGGAGAAGTGACATAACGACATTCCCTGGGTGGAGATCCCCCCATGACTAATGTGGAAGGTGCCATGGCATTGCTAAAATACACTCATCCAGTGTGCTATAGAGCCCGGGGAATGAGGCATTCCATTTAGCTTTATTGTCATTTTCAGTTAGCATGCTATTGCCTTCCACTCTGCCTATTCACAAACTAATAGTTCAAAAACATTTTAATCATATCAAGTATATATGCTTTTTCCTTAATCAAGAAAGCTATTATTTATGACTGAACATATGTTGAAGTAAACTGTTGCTAGGTTCATCCAAGTAATTTCTCTAATATTTAACTGTGTGAAGGATGTTAAATTGTTAGCAAGGCAAATAAATTAAGAAAAAAATGACTCTTATTTTAAATATTCACAATTAGTAAAGCATGAAAAATGCACATAAGATTTGATATGCAAAATTAGTGTTTTGATTTTATGCCAGAAGAACATATTATGGAAAACAACAGTCCAAAATAGTGAAATGTTTCACTTTATATTTCTAATCCAGTATGGTATAAATTATCTAAGCAAATAAATTAGAAACCAGGTGCTATACAAAAAAATCAGTTAGTTACTCCATAATACACTGTAAAGATTTGCATGATGTTCAAAGAATAATTGATAATTGCTTTTATGGATCTCAAATAAACACAAAGCATTTAGCTTAAATACTATAAATAAATTATGAATTTTTAAAAAACATACATTGAGAAGAAATGTGGTTTATATTTATTATTTTCACTAAAAATTCAACCTATATGAACCTTTCCTGGAAGAAGATACATATATTTTTTCAAAGTTAAATGTGATTAGTATTTTTAAAAAATGTAACAGATATGTTTAGGAAAAGAAATGGAAAGGACCATCATTCTCCTACTGTTTTGGAAATGTAACTGTGCATTTAAAGTAGTCTAAATTCATAAAAGTATTTTTTGCATCATAATTATAATTACTTAAAAATATATGTAAGTGCTGAATTTTGAAATAAAAACAAATTATTGCTTTCCATATGTATAAGAAAGGGTGCAATAATTAGTAAATAGTAATGTAAGAATACAATTTTAAAAGGTATTATTTATTTAAAGTTTCTAAGAGAATTTGCATTCCTATAAATGACAAACTTTCATAGTCTTTAAAGAAAACTGATCTTAAATTTTTTTCATTTTGGAATGTATTCATTACATACTAGAAGGGGTGTTTTTGACCTGTATTCTTTCTAGTTCAATTCTGCATGGCATCATCTTATAGAAATAAAATACATTTTTTCAGGAAGTGATTATGATATTGATATTAATATCAAAGATTACTTCCTTAATTTTCTTTTCCTGATGGAACTCAGACTTGTTTTTGATAAAAAGTGATGATAAAATGCTGAGGCTATAATAGTGTCATATTATCTCAGTCATCAGGAAGAAAAAATCCTTTCAGAAATATAATGAGTTAGAATCTTATATCCTGCCTAGATCCATTTTTGAAGAAAATTACCCCACTGTATCTTTCAATGTAAATCCTTGTGTTGTAAAAGTTCTCACTAAATTCCCTCAATCTATAAAATATACTTTTTTCTAAGGTCCCAACATCTCTAGAAATGTTCATAGTTAAGAGTTGTAGCTATTGATTTTAAAATCACAGGATTCCATTTTTCAAATTAATATTTCAACAATGCCAACAAATACAAATAGGCAGAATATTAGCACTATATGTAAATTTAAAGATATACAAAATCTTCAATATAATGGACACTAATATTAGAATGTAGAATATAATAAATAATGTTAATATAAATAGTTTTAGTACTGCTAATCCATTAGTAGCTGTCACTGGGTTTATGTAACACATTTCCATGAGGTTAAGACCCTACTGAAAACGTGATATAGAATACAGCATCCTCTGCCTGACCCTTTTTTAGGTGTATCATTTTAGGTTCATTGCAATAGCCATCTTGTTGCACTTAATGTTTGGACCTGGTGTGGTCTACAATTCATGCAAAGTACAATAAGCAGGTTACAATCATAATACACAAAGAAAACAGAAAAGACAGTAGTTATTACTAGAACAGGATGCCTCTCAATTCAAAAAGTATATATTTTAAAGAAAATCCATTTGAATTAATTGCCTTTTCTTGGCATGGGGGAGCCCTAAACAAAATTAACTTTTTGTTAACATTTTCAGTTACTTGTAACTGAAGCTTAGAGGAGAGAAAACAAATATCAAATTGTATCTCACTAGGTAGAATTCAACGTCAAGTTAGAGTTGCTCCCTGACATATACGATGATTTAGTTGGCTTTTTGAACAGAATCTCTTAGGACTCCATTTCCCAGTTCATAGTAAAACCCACATTTCCTACCTTTCAAAGTGCAATAACTACTTTTCCTCATTTATTTATATTTGAACTCATTTTTGAAGGAATTAAAATTTATTATTGGTAATTAGCAATTACATTACAGAAAAAATGGATCTTCTAGAGTCATCATTACAAGTTACAGCCCTAGATTTTCCCTCATGTTCAGCAGTAATTTGATCTCACATGTGAATGACTGTATTTTATTTCTAAATTCCAGGACAGGAACCTAAATTAGGTATAATTCTAAAACAACCAAATTTTACTAGCATCTACCACATCAAGCTTCCACCAAAACTACCTGGGTATTACTAATATTAATTTAAAAATATATTATTGAGTCTAAGCAAAGTTTAGTTAGTTTCAGAAAGTTACCACTTAAAATGAAATAGATATATAATAAAAGGTAACATCACCATTTTTAGAGGATATAAAATGTATTTCATACTTTTTGTCCTTTCTTTTTTAGTAGTTCTATTTTTGCAATATGATGTGTTTATCTATCTACTGTACATCAGTTTAATTTACATGTAAATGCAACTATGTATATCAATTTTCAAAAACAAGTTGGAGAAAATAGGTATAATATGTTTATATAGGAAACATGCCTTGTAAAACATATTTTATGTTTCTGTATATAGATTTATATGGATATTATCAGACATCAAATAGATTGGTAGCAGTTATGGGTCTTAAAGTTCAAATTACTTCTGGAACAAAAAGCATGATTTTTAAAAATCATTAGTACAATAATTTATTTTGTTAATTATTAATTAAAATAGTGAGAATAACTCATACAATTTAAAACTTAACACTCCAATTAAAAAAAATAGAGGACCTGAACAGACACTTTTCAAACAAAGCATACAAATGGTCAACAGATACTGAAAGGATGTTAAACCTCACTAGCTATCAGGGAAATACAAATAGGAACTACAGCGAGCTATTACCTCACACCCGTTAGAATAACTATCATCAACAAGACAAGTGATAACAAGTGTTGCAGAGGCTGTGGAGAAAAAGGCACTGTCATTTGTTGCTGGTGGGAGTGTAGACTGGTACAGACACTGTGGAAAACAGTATGGAGTTTCCTCAAAAAATTAACCAATGACATACCAACAAATTTAATTTAAAAAGAAGATGTTCACGTTTTCAATTTAAAACATTAAAAATTAAATACGTCACCCTAATAATTTATTAAAAAACAAAATAATTGTTGATATAATGCACATATTTTATAGTTTGCTAATATTTTAATGCAGTCATGTTATAGGTAGACATATAGAAGAACTATTAGTAACTCTACGACTTTCTCTGATCATCTTCTAGCCTGATGTGGTTCTGTGGGGTTCATTCACTGAACCCGATTTGATTTCAAACTATCCCTAAGAATGTTTTCATTAAATTCCAAAGACATTATTGTGCTAAAATTAGATAAATTACATGTTGCATTAATCCTGAAGTCTCACTGCATGTCAAATGAGATCACATAATCCTTTTGGGATGACTGAATTTGTCCCAAAATAATGAATCTGAAAGTTCACATCAGTTCAGAGTCAATTATCCATTGTTTTCTATGATGAAAGCACTTTTTGAATAATATATAGTTCATTGTTAATTGTGAGCAACTGCTCACTTAATTACTTAATACGTGGCTTATTATTGAAGAAAAACATAGAGTTTAAAATAATAAATATAATTTATCTGTCATTTCATTATATTTTATTCTCTTTATTGAACATGACAAGTATATTTTCTTTAAACAAAAATTATTTTACCTTGAGTTTAGATATTCGTAGGAAAAACACAGGATACATATACATGCATATACATTTGAATACATATATGTAAATGTGTATTCAACATATATATATTGAATACATAATTATCTTTATGTTTTATAGTCTAAGCAGCTATGTATGTATTTTCTTTTTTAATTACCATGACCTTTAAATGTGATCTTTTAGCATTGTTTAATGTAATAGCTAAGTTTAAAAGTTTTTTTATCTGATCAGTTTGTGTATGAACACCTGATAAAGTAGTTAATTGTTCATGCCTAGGGAAGAAAATATACTAAAGACTAATTTTGAGTTGAACAATTCAACCATCAAAAGACATGCTTTTGCCTTCAATAATGAAGAGAATATACCACAACAGTGAAACTTCAGGAGAAAAGGAAACAAAAAAAAAATCTAAATTAGATACTTGCACAATCTTCAGCTGAGCCATCCTTCTTATTTTGTTACATTTCAGAGAAGTGAATAGAGAGAGGTTTGTTGATTAGCTACAGATGCAAAACTTGGTAAAAACATAAACTTATAAATTAATACTAAACTATTAAACAATGAAATCTATTAATGGCATCAGATTCTCTGTTAGCAATAACTGACCTTCTCAGCACTGGAAATACACAGTCAGATCTCCATGTGAAAGTGAAATGAACCTGGGGAAAGCCTTCTTGCACCAGGCAAATACCGGTCATAGGTGACCTCCAATATCCCTCTAACACAAACAGCAGGCACTGTATCGGGTACAGTTGAGGAATCTCTACCATGAAGAAAAGCTGAGCTCGGGAATTTTAAAGTGCCCTTAGATGTCATAGGCACCCCGCACATTGCATGTATTCCAGAAGGAAGTTTTCCAATCATTGGCAGGATGGAATGTAGTTAGTTCATTGACATTTAGAGGGTTTTTAAATGCGCCATGAGAGATTCTACCAGTGAGCTCTGCAGGACTTGCTTTTCTCCCACTAACTATGGTGATACTTTGATTGGTTGTGTCAAAGGACTGTATTCAGCCTTGTTGAGGCAGATGATAACATTACAATTCACAGCAAGTCAAATGGTAGGCTGGTACATGTTTAATAACAAGCTCCTTAGAAGAAAACAATAAAGTTGAGCCACAATTGAAAGGGAAGTGGGCAGTCATAATAACTAGATAATTGTGGTAGATTTTTAAACATTATTTGTCATGCATCTCTATTTTTATTTCTGTATTTGTAAGATAGGAAATATGATAAAAGAATAACATGTGAAATGTGATTAAGTAGCATGGGGGTAATACAGGATGCTCTAGAAAACTGTGAGATTGGAAGTGGGGCCTGATGATGTTCAACCAGGGCAGCCGAGAAGGGATTTATGGAAGAGGTAGACTTGAGCTGAACTTGAATCTTGGATAGGAGGAGATCTGAGAAAAAATGTTGTAATATTTTGGGGGATGGAGGGACAATGAAAAGATCAGCTCTGTAGAAAGACATTCTTATATTAAAACATGGATGATAACTTACACATAAATTAATTATTTTTTGTGTAATTCCACTGTGGAGAATACTAAACGTCAAAGTTAAAGAGTCTCATCCGGATCCATTATAGGTTTTCCAAAGGTGGAAAGACATTTTCTTTCTGAGGAACATCTACCTGGTAAGCCAAATAACCCAGAAAGTTTGGTGAGCTATCAACATGCCTTTTTAGTTTGGATTGGCCCTCACAGTTTAACCAATCCCATCCAGACTTCACCAACCATTGCTTGAAGCCATGTCCAACCTCGTACACATGGCACTGCATTTAAAGCATCACCACGTATCACATGTGCTGAGGAGCTACCTCGGGCTCTTTCGCCACATGGACCTTCCCTCCACAGCATCTAGTGTGTTACCTGTTACATTTCATCAGGAACGATGTCCAAATATTACCTTCAAGCTCTGCATCCTTGCCAAGGCTGACTGTAGGTAATGCTCTCTTACTTCTAATTATTAAATGCACAGCACTGGCTGAGGCAGTTGAATGTGCATAGAAAACCACCTAAGAATCTCTTTAAACATTTATGTACTCACCCTACACCCAAGAATTCTCATTCAAGAGGTTTGGACTGAAGCCCCAGATTATTATAAGTCAATTTGACAGTAAAATGGATTTTTTTAAGTGAATAAGCATTATTTAGTGTATTCTAAATTAAGTACTTTAAATGTCATGTGTAATTTGCTCTAAAAATATATCTCAGAATATTTGAGTTTAGGATACATTTAGTAATTCAGCAATTAAATGACCAGATGAAGAGAAGTTTGCTGCACGTATTCATAAGAAGAAGGGTAAGGGAAATTTTTAAAAAATTGGAGATAATCCAAATTACATTTTGTAAAACATGGCTTACTTTAAACGTAAAGCATTAAACTCATACCACACTACCTCCCTGAAATTTCCATGGTAAATTCTACTTTCAAAATTGACTTTAAGAAACTGACAAAGAGACCAAGAGCCTAAAGCAAAAGCAAAGTGCAGCTTCATGAATGCTGAAATAATAGGTATAGCACATTGGATCAGAAAACTTTTCAAAAACATTACTATAAAACCCATTCTTACCTTTGCTCAGAGATTCAGAATATCAACTGCTGCAGGGTCCAATTAAAATTTGTGCATGATTTCAGGGACTCTTAAAAAATCTTTTTTCTCTTCCTCATTGTTTATTAGACACCTCACAGACAAATGGGCATCCCTGGTTTAATATAAGAAAAGATAATGAAAATGTCTTAATCATTCAAGAAAAGACTACAGTTAATTAAAGAAAAAAACACAGTATTTCATTTAAAGATAACTTCATAGTGATGCATATATAGGTAATTGTTTCTAAAAGATTATATTAATTGCATTTCTCCATTATTATCTCTTATTCTTGCATATTGTTCAATTGACTAGAAGAGGAGTCAATCAAATAGAGTTGTTTGGGTATGTTTTTAAATGATTCACATAAATGTCTACTTTGATCTTCGATGCAGATCCTTCCCAGTTCCTAGATGCTCCCACAGGCCTATGTGGCCACTTCAGTGGGTTGGAACTCTGAAAAAGGAAGACATGAAAGGAAGGATAAAGAAAGCCTAGAGATAGGAATGAACCACAAAAAAGAAATACTCTATATCTACCTAGCTGCCTCGAGCTATATCTATGTATATATCTATCAATCTATCTTTCTATTTGCATGAATCCACACACAGGGTCCGGCACAAATGACAGCCCTTTTTTCTTACAACATCATAAGCATGTAATTCTGTAACATAACAATATCCCACTCAAGTACACCATGTGATATTTTCCGTGAAATGTTCAACTTAACTATACATTATTGCACCCATATAATTAACCTACCAACCACACTCAAACAGGCCTTACTTCTGCTGGAGTCTCTATGTTTTATGTGATACAAAAACATTTATTTTTGGATTTGACTCTAAACCCTTGTTTTTTTAGATATCCCCATAAAAGCTTTTATATGAATTTCAAAAATGGGAAGTTATTTTAGATTGATTACTTTGAAATAAATTAAGACCAGTTATGAATTTAACAGTGTTATTTATTGTAAGCTGTAGTGATGCATTTTAGGTACATAATTGAAAAGTGGTACTACTTCATGTTATTAAAAATCATTTAAACATTAAATTTAACCACAAAGTATTAAAGCAAGTTTGTCAGTAGTTCTTCAATGTTGTGCTCCAATGGTTATGTACAAATATATTATATTTAATTATCAGCATGTGTGTTAAAATTATATATCATTATGTTTCTAAGTTGTTTATTTGCTACAAAAGCTTTCAATTTACTTAAGTAGTACGAAGTAAACTAAAAAAAATAGGCAAAAAAGTTTAATCTAATTGGAGCTAATCTAAGAAAAATTTTGTTTGAGCTAGTCACAAAGCTTTGGGGAATTTTAAATCTATTTAAATAATACTACCAATCTTGGGAAATATGTTTAAGTGTTGTTAAATATTTAAAATGCTGAATAATTTTCTTGGTTGACTCTCTACTTCTATAAACACATCTATGTTCATCATCTGTTTCATAAAATCAGTAACAAAGGAGCATCAGCAGATGTTCCAAATTCCCAGTACATTACTTGAATTTGTTTATTATGGATTCTGGCTAAGTAGCTAGGAAGCCTCTTTAACTTGTACTAGTATCTTTCAGTGAAGCAGATCCTGATGGGATTCAATGTAAACTAGTCTAGCTTAACATTTTAAATACTTATTTTTGTTTTTTATTTTAATTTTAATTTTAATATTTTCCCATGCATTTTTCATTTGAAAGTAGGCAAACTACTTTATATTTCATACTTGCATAGTTCAGGATTCCTCAAGACCAATGGTCACTTCTGATACAAACTACAAGTTCAGAAGTCCCCAAGATTACCCCAGGCTTATTCTTTTTATAAGGGCTCATAGAACTCTTCAAGTCGTTATACTTATGAGATGATCCTACAATGAAAGGATACTCTATAAAGTCAGTCAAGGGAAAAGGTGCATAGGACAGGGTCCAGAGGAGTCCCAAACATGAGCTTCCAGAGCACGGAAGCTCCCAGTGCAGTCATGCAAACAGTGCTTGCTACTCTCAGCAGTGATATCTGATAAAAAGCGTGGTTCATCACCAGCCAGGGGAGACCACCTGAACCTGCAGTCTAGAAATTTCATTGGTGTTCGGCCATCGCAGACCACTTGCATCCCTGATCTTAGTCTCCAGCCCCTCTAGAGATCAAGGTGATTCCACGTCGTCCAAAACCCCAACCACCCACACCACACAGGCAGGGTGTCCAACATCCTGGGCGCCCCATGTGGCCCAGGATGGCTATGAATGCAGCCCAACACAAAATCATTAGTTTACTTAAAACAGTAAAAGATTTTTGTTGTTTTTGTTAGTGTTTATGTATCTAATACGTGGCCCAAGACAACTCTTCTTCTTCCAGTGTGGCCCAGGGACACCGAAAGGTTGGACACCCCTGGACAGAGCACTCAGTTTACCTCAAGGCTCCCAGGTAAACAAAAGCACTCATCAGGCAGGACATTCTTCTGCTTAGATATCACTTCCTAAGAGCTGAGGGAATTGGTTAGACCTCTCTTTGGAAAGATTAACTCTTGTTTTCTTAAAGATCTTATTTATTTATTTTTAGAGAGAGGAGAAGAGAGGGAGAAAGAGGAGACAAACATCAACGTGTGGTCGCCTCTCACATGCCTCCTACTGGAGACCTGGCCCACAACCCAGGCATGTGCCCTGACTGGGAATCAAACCAGCGACCCTTTGGTTCACAGGCCAGCATGCAATCTACTGAGCCACACCAGCCAGGACAAGATTAATTCTTTATTGCAAAGAACTTTAAACTTAATTTACTGAATCCTACATTTGAAGGCATAGTTGGAGAGCTATATGAAAAAAATAAAAGTAGTCACGTTTTCATTAAAACCAAAACATCATTATTTTTCCCTAGTAGTGGTAAATAAGAAAATCTACAGAGAATGTTACTGCTACAATGTTAATTCTACTACTTACTCATCAGTTTACATAAATAAAATAGATAACCATAATAAAAATATCTTGGACTAGCACACATCAAATCTTATGTTTTATCACATGAAATTTTACTCTGAACTCAGCATATAAAAATGACATAAAGAAAAATAAATAAATAAGAAAAGACAACTTTAATTTTAACATTCTGCTGTAAGAATTAGACAGGAAGTCTTAGCCTGGCTTTGTGACTAATTTGTTATATGATTTGGGAAAATAGCTTAACCTTTCTAAAACTCAATTTGCTCCTCTGTAATTAATGAGTAGATTGAGCTGGATTGATTTTAAGTCCCTTCAACACCTCCAAAATTCTGCATATTTATACTTCTCACAGAGGACTAATAAAGAAGTCCATAAAGATTTAATGAAAAACAAAGATAAAGTCATTAAAAGCAGCATTTTTCATGTATTAAAAGGATCTAGAGAAATATCACGGATGAGGCAATTTTATATTCTCATCACCATTGTTGAACAGATTGTTATTTAAACATCTTCCTGATATGTCCCAAATAAATTAAAATAAATTATATTTAAGACAACTTCTAATAAAATTAAATCAGATAATTAGTAAGGTTATTTCAAATTTTAGGATCAAAATATAGCCCTTTGTTTATAATGCTTGAAGACTTTTGATTTGCCTTAAATTCTAGGTATTTATATGATTTACACATTCATTTATAGCTAATGTGAACAAGTTGAAATAGTGTAATACAAGCATACTCATTCTTCTATTATTCAAGTGAACTTTTCCCCGATTTTAATAAACTGCTGAATTAGCAACCATAAGATGAATAATATTGTAAGGTAGGCACATAATGTGTAGACATTCTCATATATATATGTACTATATATTTATATATACACACACTGTATATATATATATAGTGTACTTTAAGGTTTATTTTTTGTTCATACCTTGAAATGGCACATTTACTGTGAAAAGGATTTCTTAAGTAAAATATTTACCTCCTAAGAAAATGTTTTATTTGGATATTCCCTAGTAGCCTCAATATTAGTTTCAGCACCAAACATTTGTTCTTCCAGGAAACGTTTTTAACATGGACTATTCCTTTCAAGCATTTTGGCAACTGTGCAGTATGGGCAAGAGGTTTAGCTAACTGTCTTTCAACCCACTATTCCTGCTTCCCGGAATTTTCTTTTCTACATTAACCAGAAACACGTTAGAGATCCCAGAAGCTTCTTTTTAAAAAAAAAGCATATTTAAACATTTGTTCCACTAAGGTAAATCAAACATTTGTAACAATCCATACTCAGTGAAACCCTATGAGAAGATATAACAAATTACTTTAATGATTTTAAGTTAGTGAAGTTTCTGTAACATTTTCTTTTCAAGTAAATATGCATAGTTTTATTAAAAAATCTGTTAAAACAATTAAAACTTAATTAAAGATAAAATTAGTTCTTTCTATATCTAATACTAAATTAGAAATAGAGTTTGAAATTTAAAATCTTGCTGATGAAATTTCCTAATAAAAAACTAGAATAGTTTGCATTTACTAACAGCTTAAAAATATATATTTACAATTATAAATATTTGCCCAGTTTTTAAATGACAAAATAGGAAGTAAAATATGTTTTTATAAAACTACATCAGATTTAAACAATTTTTGAAATATAAGTTTCATTATTTTATGTCCATTATTTTATATCATTTTACTTGGATGTCTTATTTGATTGGGTTTATGTACAAATTTGCCATTAGTTTAACACATTAAATTAACTAACGATGTCTTGACAATTATACAGGTAGGGAGGGGATGGGAAAAGAATGCATAGGATATGTTAATTTGTATGTCCATTCTAGAAAGAGTATATAGCAAGTGCTATAGCAAGAGTGGAAGTGGAGGTGGTGCCCACTTATTTTTCTGGCCTTTTAAAACACACTTCAAACTAATTTTGGCTACCGCCTTTGCCTCAAGCATGCCAACAAGACTAGTCTTCTTCCGAACCTCTGGCGTATTGCTTCTCACTCTCAAATCCCTGACTTCCTCACTTACTAGCTTCTAATCTGTACACCACAAATTTACCTTGTCTTCACTCTTTATGTAGTCTCTCTTCACTAACTTAAGTGAATTCAAAAATCAATACCCAAGTTCCAAACCCTAACTAGGTGTGCTGTCTTAATGTTGAAGTGCCTGAAGTATTTGATGAACAGAATTGTTCCTTTATTTTTTATGCTTTTTTTCTTAATTTTTTATTTCTTTCTTTTTTGGATGCTAGTGTGTAAACTCTGTCTGGAAGGACTGGTCATATAATTTAGTTTTACAGAATCTTTCTCTCCAACAAAGTTTCTAAAATAGCTATTTGCCAAGATGATCTCTGACAGAAGTTTAAATCATGTGGTTTTGAAAAATAACCATGCTTTACTCTTCCCTACTCTTTTTATTCAGTACATGTTTCATAAAAAAATGGGAAACTTGACATAGCCAAACATTTGATCTTTAAACTGTTTACTGATGCTCATTTTAATTTTATACAGAAAAAATGTATTATCTAAATACATGTAGGCTCTAACTGAATATTAAGTGGTTGGCTTATACACAACAGAAAATTGGTTCTCATATTCTGAAGGCTGGGAAAGCTAGGATAGAGGTGCTGGAAGATTTGATGTCTGGCAAGAGCAACTGCCTGATTCCTAGACCAATGTCCTCTCCCTGTGTCCTCACACGGCAGGAAGGGTGAGAGGGACCTCTGGGGTCTCCTTTACCAGAGTATCAGTCCCATTCATGAGCTTCCATCTCAGGACCCAGTCAGCCGTGAAAGCCTCACGTCCTACTCCCATCATACTGAGGGTCAGGATTTCAACACATGAATTCAAGGGGTCACAAATATTCAGTCTATGGTATGCATGTTATTTACATGTGTATTATTTTCATAAAGTATAAGACAATATTAAAATAAAAATGCATTAATCAACCATGATAATGAGTTTAGCAGTGGTAATGCAAAGGTTGCATAATAACCTATCAGTAAACTTTTATTTAAAAATATTATCGATTGAGGTGAAAGAAGAAAGCCATCCTCACTGTTGGTGGTACATTAAATAATTAAGTTCTGTAATGAAAGCTACACTTGTTGGGCTTAATTACTTAGCCTATTTTATAATCCATTTATCTTGCTTTAGATCTGCATTTGACATGGTGATTTGAGAACAGCACACCTTCTATAGTCCGCTGTTTTGGTGTAAAATGTATCATAAAATGATTACATGACAAAAATAGCTTATACTCTTACACTTCTGCCCAAATGCAACTGCACTCTAATATGGTTTTAACTTCTGGTTAATGTTTCATCAAAGTGGAAGTCACATTGTTGATGCTTTCTGTGTTTGATAATATGAGTCATGTTCATAGAAAGTATTAACTTGAGGAACCATGTCTATTTGTTTTGCCTGGTTAGATGAAGGAGGCTAAAGCATTTAACCATGGCATAAATCTTTTCTTTATTTATTACAGAACCGCCTTGAAATAAAGCTGCGCTGATAATAGTTGATGAAAGAATATACACAGTATGATTTGTTATTCTGGTGATTTAGATGTCTTTGTTTCAAGAATAGTATTTATTTGTTGATATAAACATTGTCTGAAATGGTCCTTGGTTCCAGTATCTTGTCGTCAGAGAGTTTTGTCAAAGTTAACCTAAAACACGATTTCATTTTGCTTTAAGATTATATTTAATTTGATTTTTCTACATATAAAAGCCAACTCTACCTTCAAATAGCACTGTGTCATATTCATTTGTAAGGAGGAGATGGAAAAATGGAGGTGAAAGCTATAAGATTATCACACTGAAGACCTAATGATAGTTTATGGTTGACCCTGAGCAACACAGGTTTAAACTGTGTGGGTTCACTTATACACAGACTTTTTTTTCAAAAATTATGTGCAATACTGTAAATATATTTTGTTTTCCTTATGAGTTTTTTTGTTATTAGTTTCTTAATAGCATTTCTTTTTCTCTAGTTGACTTTCTAGTAAAAACATAATATACAAGGTCTGTCCAGAAAGTATACAACCCTGTACTATGAAAAATAGAGACATTTATTGAAAAAGATACAAGATACAAGAAATATTGTATATAGGACAATGATCCCTTAGTCTCCTTCAAAGTAGGCACCTTCGGACCTCACACAGTTTTCTTAGTCACCATCAGCTGCCCTGTAGTGTTTCCCTGAATCTCATTGATATCTATAATATCTTCCCTTTCAAAGGTAATTTTTTTAGGGGGCGGGGAACCAGAAATCACAGGGCACCAAATCTGGGCTGTAACAGGGCAGAGTCACCTGAGTGATCTGATGTTTCTCCACAAAACTCTGTACGAGATGTGATGCATGATCAGGCATGTTCTCGTGATGAGGCCACCAGTCATCAGTTGCACATAGCTGCTGCCTTCTGAATCATCCAAATTGTTTCCATGTAGGAATTTTTAATCCTATTGTAAAATCTGAGGCGAATTCATTGTTCTGCTTGCTCAGTCATTTTGAATGTGATGGATACGCAGTACACATGCTCACTCAATGCTGCCTCCTGCTCCCACTGACACGACACTGGTGGCAGTGAAGGTGTCATTGTTCATGCACGCGCATTCCAGTCTGCTCTCCTTGGCTGCCGTTTACATCCAGTTTACAATGATGTCACACAAATTGTTCTCCTTATATTAACGATGGCTAAACTTTCTCAGGACTGACCTTGTAAAATGCATATAACATACAAAATATGTGTTTATCTAGTGTTGATGGTACCAGTAAGTTTTCCACTTAAGAGTAGGTGATTGGTAGTTGGGTTTTTGGGTAGTCAAAAGTTATATTTTGACTTCTCAAATTTTTAACTGAAAAGGGAATTGGTGTTGCTAACCCCCTCATTGTTCATGGGCCAGTTTTATTCTATTCTGTTTTATATTATCCTAAATTTATTCCTGGAAGACATTTTACTCCTTTCATATTATTTAGGCATGACACTTTTTGTTAACTGAGAAATTTTTGGTAAAATTTTGACTTGAACTGGGAAGTTGTGATGGTCAGAAAACCTGGACTTTGCATAATTCTCCTTTAGCTCTTTCTACTAGTTTAAGATGAGTGCTTAAACAAAACCCGAATGTTTCAGTCCTCACTCAGTAGAGTTATCCTCACTCTAAGGAATTCTCTTTTCCACAATTCTATTGTTTATCAACCATTGCTTTCTTGCAACTTTTCACGCTCTTTCCTACTACCAGATGTTCACATGGCCTCTGCTTTTTGTGTAACCATCATTCCTGCCAATGAACTAAATCTACCGTATCCTTACTATTCATTTAGATTTCTTTATCAGGGCCCATACTTTAAATAATTTCACCTATCCAGGTTTAAAAAAAGGCTATCACGAATATATTCTCAAAATACTTGTGCTTCTCTTACCCATATCTTAAAGCAAAGAATTACAAAAAATAAAGATTGTTTATTTTTTAACGTCGATCTTCCACATGGCCGGCAGGACTCTAAATCTGAACTATTCTGAGATGACCCAAGGTTCCCACCCTAATCTCCCCATTAGGTTATGTGATATGACAGAAGGAGACACTTAATATATAGGTGGGCCATACTTAATCATTCATGTACTTTAGAAGGAGAGAGGTTTCTCCACCTGGTGGCAGAAAGACTAACCAGAGAGCATTGCAGTGTGAGAGGAGTTTGAAGTGAGAGTTTCTTCACTGTCGAGTTTGAGGAGGGCAGTGGAAAGCAATACACGGCTGCCTGTAGAAGCCAAGAGCAACCCACAGGTGGAAACAAATAGGACCTTAGTCCTACATCTGCAAGAATTATCCTATGCTTCCTCCATTTTGTCCTCTCCTCCATCTTTTCTACAATTTGAGGCTGCAAGAAAAAAAAAGAAAGAAGGCCATATTCCCTTTTATCTATAGTAGGTGCAAGACTTTAATGTGACCTGTATTCCTTATGGTCTACCTAGTGGCGTATTTAAGCAAAAACAAACAAGCCCTCAGAACACTTTGATAAAATAAAAGAAGAAAACAATTGGCCTGGATATGAAGTATGTGCTAATAGAATGAGTTATTACTGAAGGGCAGTAATGCATCTACCTGCTTACTAGCGGTGCACTCGAACTAGTGCAGCCACAATCGAGGGCCTCGTGGATGACTTACCGCACAGTCCCCCAGTGGCACTGCCTGCACTCGTGCGGCACGCAACTCGTACAACCGCCCACAAACACAGGGGGCGCATCTCATCACGACTTCAGGAAAGTTTCAGTCTGCTCCCTGCGTTTCCTTTTACAATATGGCAACGTCCTGGGTTCCCTTCCCCTGACAAAAAAAAAATTGAAATATATGTCAGTATGAATGTCGTAATACTTGAGTTGACTGTTTTTGAAAAAATGACCAAAAAAGGCAGACCCACAAGGGATTGTCTGATTGTCCTCTGAAGCTGACATAAATTTGGGTAAATAAAACATGATTTCGTACCTACAGATGTTCTAGTCCACTATTTTTCTTCTCCTTTGCCTTTCTGCCCTTTGATATCACAACAAAAAAAATCCCACTACCGGTTGTTTCTTAAAAATTATTGCCCAGTATGACTCTTCTAAATTTATTTATCTCAAGGTTTACAAAAGATTTACAATGTATGTGCTACTTAGAGGCAAAATATTAGTACTGGGGGAAAAACATATTTAAATAAAAAGCTGTTTTGGATTACACCTAAAATGACATGAGGATTCCAGAATAAAAACCAATGATTTAATTTAAATCAATGATATAGGATAAATACTGTGGTTAAGTTAAAAAAACAGTGAAGATCGAGGAATTTATGTATGTAAAGAACATGATAAACTTCATGGTAAGTAGTATTACCATGGCCAGACCCTGGCCTGGTAGCTGGGTTGGTTAGAGTGTCATCCCAATTGACCAAAGTTATGGGTTTGATGGCAGGTTAGGCCATATGCAAACATCAACCAATGAGTGCATGAATAAGTGGAGCTGTTAGGTAGCAGCTAGGAATGAGCAGCCAGAGGGGAAATGAAGGTAAGGCCTTCGCCATTACAGCCTAACAAGGAAAAGAGCCTAGAAGCAAAAGGGAGACTTGTCTCACCTATTTACTTGGGGGTCCTGAGCTCGGTTTGATAAAATGGCTAGTGTCCTGAGCATTATAAGCGAAATAGCACAGGAGGAGGGGAGAGTCCTTGAGACTGTGTTGAGGAAAGGGGTTTCTGTAACAATGTTACTAAGATCATGCAGTGTTCTGAACATCACAAGCGGGACTTGCACAGGAGGAAGGGCGGGGCGTGTGCTGAGAAAGGGGGCCTCTGTAACAATTCCACTAAGACAAAGAGCTTTAATTGACTGAGCAAGATTTTGTAGCTGTATATTATTCCCAAGATTTAGAAGGGAAGAAAGAGGGGTACCTCTAGAAGCCCGCTGAAGTATATAACCCCTAAACCCCAATATTAGCAAAGTACCCACTGTAACCTCGACTCAATTGTAAAGAACAAACTTTCTTTCCTCTCTATGTGGGGCATTTAGACTTGCCTGGTACCTGCTTGCAGCTCTGTGCTTGCCTGTGTTTCGCAAATAAGCTTGCTGTCTCATTTCCACTACATGTGTGGTCTCTCGCTTGAATTCATCACTTGAGGCCAGACAAGAACCCGGGGGAAGGGCTCCTGACTCAGGTGTTTTTCTCTCCATCTGTAACAGAACAACAAATGATCTCTCTCTCTCTCTTCCTCTCTCTATATATCCAGTCATTATGGCATCAAAATATGATTAATTTTAAGAAAAAAAAATATTTCAGTTGAAATTAAATTTCTAATTTATAATTCTGGAGAACTTTGTTTTCACATCCAATATATTTTTTTAAAAATACACTATTTTAGTAAAAGTGAAGATAAAGATATAGTTCTCTAAACATAAATTTCTTTGTAAACTTTTATGGCCGTGAAAGGTTTATTTGTACTGTCTATGTCACATTCTAGCCATGTGTCCCCGAAGAAGTGACTGAAACAGTCAAGACATTTCTAAATGTCAAATCTTTAGTTTTTCAAGAGATATCACTTTCTATTAATATATTTTTAAACATATTTTATTGAGTATTCTATTAATGTATTTTTAACAATGAAGACAGGATATACCAATTTAAGCTACATATAATGTAAAATTTGTTTTGAAAATAATTACATTAATCCTTTCATAAATTCTTTCATATTAGAAAACATTTATTGTTTAAGCTTTCATTTACTGAGCACCATAAAATGTTTGCCACACCACAGGTAAATTCTTAAATATATGATATTTATATTAATATTTGCATAATTTAATTGTATGCATTATTCTTAAGCTCTCTCCTTTCTAAGTAAGTACTGTGAGTTGCAGAAAAGTTGATTATTTTTCTAAAAAGTGTAACTATGAAAAAAGTGAAAACTTTATGTCAAATTTTTTAGAACTACCATGCCTGGGAGAAAATTTGATTCAATTAACATCAACACTACCATTTCTGTTGTATAAGCCAAGAAACAGGTATAACAGACTAGATGTGTCAGCTATACTTTTTTAAGGACATCCTTATATTTTCTTGAATAACTTTATGGTTTACTGAGTATTAGTGAAGGAAAACTTAATGTTCTTCTCTACTGGGATGTGTGCTAACCTAATTAAAAGTCTAAGCATAATAAAACCTGAATTTGAAGTTATATTTCCCTCCAGACTACTATCAATTTTGAAGGAAAATATCCATCATAAAGGTAAAGAAATGTTCTCTGAAGACTTAATTTAGGGAAAATATGTAATGTATCATATTGTGAGGCACCCAGGGGAGATAGGAAGACTAGTCCTTGTGGATAGAAATAACACACAAAATTCTTCTTGGTTTTCCTTTTAATTTTCCAATCATTTTATGTAGGCTTCTTCAGTAGTAAATTAATGTGTAAATAAACTCATGCATCTTATTTGGAATATTAAAGAAGAAGTCATAATCTGCCATATTTTGAAAACATCATTATTTGTAAACACAGTAAGCTGTTTTTTTGATCATATGAAACAGAAAATGTGTATTAATCTACTCAAATGAAAAGTCAAGGTTATATAAATGATGATGTATTATGAATCATCCTCACTTAAGTAGTTATGATCCAACATTTTCCATGCATCCTTTTAAATGTTGTGTTTATGTATATAAATACTGAAACAATAAATATCCTGCAGTCATCCCTGAACTTGGATTACTGAGTTAAACAGAATGAGCAATATTCTATTGCTTAGAATATTCTAAGTCAGTGTATGTGGGTTTTAGTACTGCCTATGCCACATTCTAGCTATGTAACCTTGAGAAAGTGACTGAAATTGAGATACAAAATTCTAATTTAAAAACTTGAATACATCTTACCTTTCACAACAGCATGAATGGACTTAGAGGGTATTATGTTAAGTGAAATAAGCCAGTTAGAAAAAGACAAATACCCTATGATTCCAGTTATATGTGGAATCTAATGAACAAAATAGAAACAGACTCATGGATACAGAAAACAGTCTGACAACTGTCAGAGAGCAGAGGGAGGGGCTGAGGGGCTGGGTGAAGTAGATGAAGGGATTAAGCAAAAAACAAAACAAAAACAAACCCTCAGGAACACAGACAATAGTACGGTGATTACCAACGGCCAGAGGGAAGGGAGGGCAGACAGAGGGAAGCCAGGTTAGAGGCAGGTCATAGAAGATAAACAGGGAATAAACGGTGACAGAAGAAAACTAGACACTCGGAATGGTGAGCAAAGTGTCAAGTGCAGAGGATGTACTCTTGAAGAAACCCATATAATTTTATTGACCAATGTAACCCTCTGTAAATTCAATAAACCAATTTAAAGGAAATTTTTTGAAAATTGAAGTAAAATATAAAAACAAGCACAAAAATGATAGTATTGCAACCAACAGATTTTATGAGAATATGAAATTCTTTTGAGCAGGTTGCTTTTTCTACTTCTTTTTATATTTTGGGATATTGGGCAGAGTTTTTAAAAAGATCTTTATTGAGGAGTAATTTACATTAATAGTTCTACATATTTTAAGTGTGCAAATAATAGTTTTGACACACATGTATATACATGTTCCCAAGAAAACCTCAACACAATCAAAGCAGTGAACACATCTACCACTCCCCAAATTTTCTTGTGCTTTTTTGTAATCTCTCCTTCTTGTAAACAAATACCAACCCTATATATTTGTTTACATTTTCTAGAATTTTATATAAATGAAGTCATAACAGCATATGCTCTTTTTGTCTGGTTTCTTTCACACAACATGATTAGTTTGAGATTCAGCCATGGTGTTCTATGTATTTATTTCTAAGGAGCACTCCACTGTATATCTACAGTAAAGATATTTTTCCATTCACCTGTAATGGACATTTGCATTGTTTCCTCCGTGTTATTATAACAAACAAATAATCCTATGATCTTAGCCATTACTGTCGGGGTGTAGTAATATCTCACTGTGGTTCCATTTGAATATTTCTAATGACTAAGAACAATGAGTATCTATCTTTTCATGTGCTTATTTCTGGTATATGTGTCTTTTTGAGAGGGGCTGCTTTTTATTATTCTTATATACTCTGAAGACTTATCACAGTGTCTTTAACATTGTAAATAGAGGTAAATGTTGTTAAGGTGAATAATGTGTTTTTCATATATGATAAGTTTATATTTTGATTCCCACTAAAGTTTTGATGAATGATTATCTAATATAATTTAAATTTTGTTGGATTGATATTTCTTCTAATTTCAAATAATTTTTAAAAGATCACTTTTCCTAAATATTCTTCATTTGGTTTTATGCGTGGTAGTTAGTCTACAAGATGACCCTCCAAACCCAATGAACCACACTTCCTGGAATTCCAGTCCTTGTGTGGTCCCTTCACTCTAGAAATCAGAGCTGACCCTGTATGTATAACATAGTGCAGCAAGAGTGTCTTTGATCTTTCTGACTGTAAGAAACAAAGGAAGGAAGAAAAGGAAGGAAGGGAAGGAAGGAAAGGAAGGAAAGGAAAAGAAGAAAGGAGAAAGAAAGAAAGAAAGGAAGGAAGAAAGAGAAAGAAAGAAAGAAAGAAAGAAAGAAAGAAATGAATACCTTCTTAGTATATTGGGGAATTCATAGACATATGAGACTTTTAAAAATATTTTAATTGACATATCTTTATATAATTTGAAACTATAAAAACTCATCTGATATGGTTTAAAATGTATAAAGGCACATAATTAAATACATATATACTCATGTATATATTCATATACATTCTTGTGTATGTGAATCATGCGCAGAAAGAAGCCAAACTAGATCTTTCAAAATTTAATTAGAATGATTTAAAAATCAGATGGAAATATAAAAATATTTGTTTAAGTATAATAAGTATGACAAAGAATGACATATACAGGTCAACGAACACATACATTTTTATAAAATATGATAGAAACATTCATGAAATGCTACCATTTTCTGAAGGAAAAGCACATGTAGAAAATAAAATCTGGCCTGCTGTGCATTCTCAATTTTCTTTGTTTATTTCAAGCTTAAACATGAGCTCGCTGGCACGCAACA